>JABMCL010001543.1:25000-40000 GCA_018857735.1 Alviniconcha marisindica | reverse complement strand
GACTGGGTTGCGTTCTTCCGCAGACGGCCCGGATCATCCTGTGCAAAACCAGCCCGGGTCCGATTTAGTTCCGATTGACTGTGTCAGGTTCTGGCCAAACGGATCCGGTCTGGAAGCAAGCCGGTGCGCAAAAATCATCCGGCCCGATTCTGGCCAAAGCTTCCGATCCGATCCGGACCGGATGCGAATGAGATCCGGTATGTTTACTGGGACGGTATTGTGACGGTGCTCTCACTGCTAGTGGGGTCTCTATCAGGCGTGTGTGCGACGTTCGCATATGGTACCGTGACTGTGATGTCACTGCCAGTGTCTGTCTTCGTCTGACAGGTCAAACTTCGTGTTGGGCATATGGTACCGTGACTGTGATGTCACTGTCAGTGTCTGTCTTCGTCGCACAGGTCAAACTTCATGTTGGGCATATGGTACCGTGACGGTGATGTCACTGCCAGTGTCTGTCTTCGTCTGACAGATCAAACTTCATGTTGGGCATATGGTACCGTGACTGTGATGTCACTGCCAGTGTCTGTCTTCATCGCACAGGTCAAACTTCATGTTGGGCATATGGTACCGTGACTGTGATGTCACTGCCAGTGTCTGTCTTCGTCTGACAGATCAAACTTCATGTTGGGCATATGGTACCGTGACTGTGATGTCACTGCCAGTGTCTGTCTTCATCGCACAGGTCAAACTTCATGTTGGGCATATGGTACCGTGACTGTGATGTCACTGTCAGTGTCTGTCTTCGTCGCACAGGTCAAACTTCATGTTGGGCATATGGTACCGTGACGGTGATGTCACTGCCAGTGTCTGTCTTCGTCTGACAGGTCAAACTTCATGTTGGGCATATGGTACCGTGACGGTGATGTCACTGCCAGTGTCTGTCTTCGTCTGACAGGTCAAACTTCATGTTGGGCATATGGTACCGTGACGGTGATGCGTTTCTCTTCGTCGTACATGTTAAAACTTGTCGTTGGGCATATGGTACCGTGACGGTGATGTCACTGCCAGTGTATCTCTTCGTCTCACAGGCCTGACTTTATGTTGGGCATCATTTTTATGGTCGCGTGACGGTGATGTATCTCTCTTCGACGCACAGGTCAAACTTCATGTTGGGCATTTGATACCGTGACGGTGATGTCGCTGCCAGTGTCTCTGTTCATCCCACAGGTCAAACGTGTGGCAGGGCATATGGTAACGTGACGGTGGTGTGTCTCTCTTTGTCCCACAGGTCCGACGTGTGGCTGGGCATATGATAACGTGACGGTGGTGTGTCTCTCTTTGTCCCACAGGTCCGACGTGTGTTTGGGCATATGGTAACGTGACGGTGATGTGTCTCTCTTTGTCCCACAGGTCCGACGTGTAGTTGGGCATATGGTAACGTGGTGGTGTTGTCTCTCTTCATACAACAGGTCCAACGTGCGGATGGGCATACGGTAACGTGACATTGGTGTGTCTCTTTTCATCGAACAGGTCCGACGTGTGATTGGGCATGTGGTAACGTGACGGTGATGTGCCTCTCTTCATCCAACGGGTCTGACGTGTGTTTGGGCATAATTATGGTAACGTGACGGTGATGTTGTTTCTTTTCATCCAACAGGTCCGACGTGTGGATGGGCAATGAGGACAAGAACGGCCGGAACGACTGGACCTGGGATGACGGGTCCAGCTTCCAGTTCCCCAAGTTCTTGTGGGTTGCCGGGGAACCGAACAACATCGGCGATGAACGGTGCCTCCGTGTGTTCCGACAAGGCAACAGCTACAAGTTCAGATCGAGTCCGTGCCAAAAGAACTTTGGCTTCGTCGTCTGCGGAGGCAGAGGTGGGTGGCTGGGTGGGTGGGTGGGTGAGGGGACTCAGAAATGTAGGGGTAGGACGTATGGGTGAGAGGACTGAAACATAAAGGAGGCAGAGGTGGGTGGGTTTATGAGAAGACTCAAAAATGCAGGGGTAGGAGGTAGGTGGATGGATGGGTGTGTGAGAGGACTCAGAAGTGTAGGGGTAGGAGGCAGAGGTGGGTGGGTGGGTGGATAAGAGGACTCAGAAATGTAGGGGTAGGAGGCAGAGGTGGGTGGATGAGAGGACTCAGAAATGTAGGGGTAGGAGGTATGGGTGGGTGAGAGGACTCAGAAATGTAGGGGTAGGTGGTATGGGTGGGTGAGAGGACTCAGAAATGTAGGGGTAGGAGGCAGAGGTGGGTGGGTGGGTGGATGAGAGGACTCAGAAATGTAGGATAAGGAGGTATGGGTGGATGAGAGGACTCAGAAATGCATGGGAAGGAGGCAGAGGTGGGTGGGTGGGTGAGAGGACTCAGAAATGTATGCGCTCCGGGCTCTTACGAAATGGGGCGCCGTAGATAATTAAGCTATTACTACTATTACGCGGCGCTTCAGAAATGAACTATGAACTATCGTTGTTGTCGTGATGACTATAAATTGTGACGTGACTGAACCTGGTGTGTGTGGCCGCCATCAGGGAAGGACATGCCGTACGTGTGGAGTCCCTACATCCACAACCCAGCACGTGTCAAGAAGACGGTCGAGGACATCCTTCGGGAGGAGCACAGGAAGAAAGACGGAGTGGTGAGTGAGCCGGAAACAGTCCATTGTCTCGTGTGTGTGTGTGTGTGTGTGGGGGGGGGGGGGTGAGGGGGGGAAGTGGAGTGTGTGTGTGTGTGTGTGGTGGGGGGGGGGGGGGGAGGAGGAGTGTGTGGGGGGTGGGGAGTGTGTGTGTGGTGTGTGTGTGTGGGGTGGGGGTGGTGGTGGTGGGGGGGAGGAGTGAGTGTGTGTGTGGGGGGGGGGGGGTGGGGTGGGTGAGGTAGAGGTGGTGAGTGGGGTGATGTGGTGTGTGTGTGTGTGTGTGTGTGTGTGTGTGTGTGTGTGTGTGTGTGTGTGTGTGTGTGTAAGTCAAGTCAATATACTTTAATCATCCCTCACAGGACAATGTGTGTGTGTGTGTGTGTGTGTGTGTGTGTGTGTGTGTGTGTGTGTGTGTGTGTGTGTGTGTGTGTGTGTGTGAGAGTGTGTGAGAGTGAGTGTGGTGTGTGTGGGGGGGGGGGGTGAGGGGAGTGGAAGTGGAGTGTGTGTGGTGGAGTGGTGTGTGTTGTGTGTGTGTGTGTGTGTGTGTGTGTGTGTGTGAAGTCAAGTCAATATACTTTAATCATCTCTCACAGGACAATGTGTGTGTGTGTGTGTGTGTGTGTGTGTGTGTGTGTGTGTGTGTGTGTGTGTGTGTGCGTGTTCCTAACAAGCCTTATTGTTTCTGTGAGCGTTAAGCAACATGTTTGCTTACTTATTTACTCACTCACTTACTCACTCACTTACTCACTCACTCACTCACTCACTCACTCACTCACTCACTCACTCACTCACTCACTCACTCACTCACTCACTCACTCACTCACTCACTCACTCACTCACTCACTCACTCACCACTCACTCACCCACCACTCACTCACCTCACTCACTCACTCACTCACTCACTCACTCACTCCACCACTCACTCACTCACTCACTCACTCACTCACTCACCACTCACTCACTCACCACTCACCCACTCACCTCACTCACTCCACTCTCACTCACTCACTCACTTCACTCACTCACCCACTCACTCACTCACCACTCACCATCACTCACCCCACTCACACCACTCACTCACTTCTCACTCACTCACTCACTCACTCACTCACTCACTCACTCACTCACTCACTCACTCACTCACTCACTCACTCACTCATTCACTTCTTCACTCATTCACTCACTCATTCACTCACTCATTCACTCACTCACTCACTCACTCACTCACTCACTCACTCTACACTTACTGTGCAGAGGTTCGCCTGTCGGGACCCCATGGCGGTGGACTGCGAACTGGTGGATTCAGCCACAGGGAAGTACGTGACGGCCAAAATCCGGGACGCCAGGATCCGCTGCACCACCGACAACATCCGCTGCTACGACAGCCCGCGTTCCGACTGCAGCAAGTTCAGAGTGCGGTTCTTCTGCCCCAACGGTGCCTGGCCTACGTCTCTTTTGTTGTTGTTGTTGTTGGTGGTGGTGGTGGTGGTGCTGTTGCTGTGTTTGTGTGCGTGTCATTCAGTGTCTGTGTGTCCACTGGTGGTCTGTCTGTGGTGGCTTGTATCTGTGATAGCCTGTGTCTGTGTTGATCTTTATGTGTTGAGCTGGCCTGAGTGATTGTCTGTGTCGGTGGTGGTCTGTGTCTGTATCTGTGGTGTCTGTGTCTGTGGTGGTTTGTGTCTGTCTCTTTCTGTATCTGTGATGGCCTGTGTCTGTGTTTATCTTTATGTGAGGTGGCCTGAGTGATTGTGTCTGTGGTGGTCTGTGTCTGTGGTCTGTGTCTATGGTGGTCTGTGTCTGTCTGTGTCTGTATCTGTGGTGGTCTGTGTCTGTGGTCTGTGTCTGTGTCTGTGGTGGTCTGTGTCTGTGGTGGTCTGTGTCTGTGGTCTGTGTCTGTGGTGGTCTGTGTCTGTCTGTGTCTGTATCTGTGGTGGTCTGTGTCTGTGGTGGTCTGTGTGTGTCTGTCTGTGTCTGTATCTGTGGTGTTCTGTGTTTGTGGTGGTCTGTGTCTATGGTCTGTGTCTGTATCTGTGGTGGTCTGTGTCTATGGTGGCTTGGATCTGTGATGGTCTGTGTTTGTGGTGGTCTATGTCCGTGGTGGTTTGTGTCTGTAGTGGTCTGTGGTGGTCTGTCTCTGTGGTGGTCTGTGTCTGTGGTGGTCTGTGTCTATGGTGGTCTGCGCCTGTCTGTGTCCGTATCTGTGGCGGTCTGTGTTTGTGGTGGTCTGTGTCTGTGGTGGTCTGTGTCGATGGTGGTCTGCGCCTGTCTGTGTCCGTATCTGTGGTTGTCTGTGTTTGCGGTGGTTTGTGTCTGTGGTGGTCTGTGGTGGTCTGTGTCTGTCTGTGGTGGTCTGTATCTGTGGTGGTCTGTATCTGTGTTGTTCTGTATCTGTGTTGTTCTGTATCTGTGACGGTATGTATCTGTGGTGGTCTGTATCTGTGTTGTTCTGTATCTGTGGTGGTCTGTATCTGTGGTGGT
The DNA here is from genome assembly GCA_018857735.1 of Alviniconcha marisindica. Lineage (NCBI taxonomy): Eukaryota > Metazoa > Mollusca > Gastropoda > Provannidae > Alviniconcha > Alviniconcha marisindica. The sequence continues at coordinate 34,947 of JABMCL010001543.1, read as the reverse complement.
CTGTATCTGTGATGGTCTGTATCTGTGTTGTTCTGTATCTGTGATTGTCTGTATCTGTGTTGTTTTGTATCTGTGACGGTATGTATCTGTGGTGTTCTGTATATGTGAAGGTCTGTATCTGTGGTGTTCTGTATCTGTGGTGGTATGTATCTGTGTTGTTCTGTATCTGTGACGGTATGTATCTGTGGTGGTCTGTATCTGTGGTGTTCTGTGTCTGTGACGGTATGTATCTGTGCTGGTCTGTATCTGTGTTGTTCTGTATCTGTGACGGTATGTATATGTGGTGGTCTGTATCTGTTGTGGTCTGTATCTGTGTTGTTCTGTGTCTGTGACGGTCTGTATCTGTGGTGGTCTGTATCTGTGTTGTTCTGTGTCTGTGATGGTATGTATCTGTGGTGGTCTGTATCTGTGTTGTTCTGTGTCTGTGACGGTATGTATCTGTGGTGGTCTGTATCTGTGGTGTTCTGTATCTGTGACGGTATGTATCTGTGGTGGTCTGTATCTGTGTTGTTCTGTGCCTGTGACGGTATGTATCTGTGGTGGTCTGTATCTGTGTTGTTCTGTGCCTGTGGTGGTTTGTGTCTGTGGTGGTCTGTATCTGTGACGGTCTGTATCTGTAATGGTCTGTATCTGTAATGGTCTGTATCTGTGATGGCTTGTATCTGTAATGGCCTGTGCCAGTGGTGCTCTGTATCTGTGATGGTCTGTTTTAGATATTATTCGTATGATGCTCTGCGTCTGTGATAGGCTGTATTTGTGTTGGTTTGTATTTGATGGCCTGTGTGTGTATATGGGGGGAAGGGGGGGGGGGTGCGGGGAGGGGTGCAAAGTGGCCAAGCGAACCATGATCTTTAAGGTCTATATAGACTGAAACGTTAGCCAAGGCGAAATTGAACCAAGGTCCGCCTGCGTATCGGCGTACTCACAAACAAACAAACAAACAAACAAACAAAAACCATACAAACAAACCGCCTCCCTCGTCGTTCTACCTGTTGGTGGTGCGTGTGGTTTCAGAGCAGAACATTTGTGGGGAAACGGCTGCACATGCTACCGTCTCACCCAGTATTAGATGAGCCTTGAAGTGTTAGCCACGGGACGCTAGCAAACCAACCGCCTTCCTCGTCGTTCAACATATTGGTGGTGCGTGTCGTTTCAGATCAGAACATGTGCGAGACCTTGAAGCAACAAAAGACCAACCCATGCACTGGAGGTCAACAGTGCATTCCGGAAAGCAACGGCTGCTTCACGTGCCAATGCCCGAAAGGCTTCACAATGGGACACAACGGACAGTGCCTCCGTCAGTTCAGCCTTGCGTTCACTTGCTGTTGAGTCTGTCTGTGCTCTATGATGTCGTGATCACTGTCTGTGACGTCGAGGTCGCTGTCTGTGATGTCGTGATCACTGTCTGTGATGTCGTGGTCTCTGTCTGTGATGTCGTGATCACTGTCTGTGATGTCGTGATCTCTGTCTGGCGTGTCGTGATGTCGTTGCTATGCGATCTCTGTCTGTTGATTGTCGATGGTCACTGTCTTTGATGTCGAGGTCTGTATCTGTGATGTCGAGGTCTGTGTCTGTGATGTCGTAATCTGTGTCTGTCTCACGATCTGTGTCTCTGATATCGCGATCTGTTTCTGTCTCACGATCTGTCTGTTGGCTTTTGGGATCTGCTGGCGATCTGTATGTCCGCTTCTCTGTCTTCCTCTGTGTGTGTGTGTGTGTGTGTGTGTGTGTGTGTGTGTGTGTGTGTGTGTGTGTGTGTGTGTGTGTGTGTGTGTGTGTGTGTGTGTGTGTGTGTGTGTGTGTGTGTGTGTGTGTGTGTGTGTGTGTGTGTGTGTGTGTGTGTGTGTGTGTGTGTGTGTGTGTGTGTGTGTTGGGAAGAGAGTGAAACAACTGGTAACAATGTATGTTGGTTAGAAAGGGTGACACAACTGTTGACAATGTGTTTGTTAGTAAAGGGTAACACAACTGTTGACAATGATTTCAGAGCCATGTGGCGACTGCAGGCTTTCCGGAGATCCGCATTTCACCAATACCAACGGCGACCGCTTCGACTTCCAAGGTAGGACAACATCATTGTGTATTTGTGTGGGGGTGGTAGTGGCGTGTGTGTGTGTGTGTGTGTGTGTGTGTGTGTGTGTGTGTGTGTGTGTGTGCGTGCGTGCGTGCGTGCGTGCGTGCGTGCGTGCGTGCGTGCGTGCGTGCGTGCGTGTGAGTGTGCGTGTATGTGCGTGCGTGCGTGCGTGCGTGCGTGTGTGTGTGGTGTGTGTGTGTGTGTGTGTGTGTGTGTGTACTGCGTCACAGACATCACGTGATGATCATAAAGGTTTTACTTTTCGGTTTTAGACTGAACAACAGATTTGGTCTGTTGAATCTTGATGTGAGAAGGGTAGGGACAAGGCTTTAGCCATGACCTGTTTAATCTTGATGTGAGAAGGGTAGGGACAAGGCTTTAGCCATGACCTGTTGAATCTTGATGTGAGAAGGGTAGGGACAAGGCTTTAGCCATGACCTGTTGAATCTTGATGTGAGAAGGGTAGGGACAAGGCTTTAGCCATGACCTGTTGAATCTTGATGTGAGAAGGGTAGGGACATGGCTTTAGCCATGACCTGTTGAATCTTGATGTGAGAAGGGTAGGGACATGGCTTTAGCCATGACCTGTTGAATCTTGATGTGAGAAGTGTAGGGACAAGGCTTTAGCCATGACCTGTTGAATCTTGATGTGAGAAGTGTAGGGACAAGGCTTTAACCATGACCTGTTGAATCTTGTAAGGAAAAGGATTTAATCATCGCCTGTTAAATCTGTGTGTTATAAGGGTAAGAGCAGGCCTTTAGCCGTGACCTGTTGACTCTTAATAATAATAATAATCATAATAATAATGATAACAATAATTTAAAAAAACATATTCTTATAAAGCGCTGTTCTGTAACCAGAGTTAAACTGACTGAAATATTGTAGTCTACCGTTATCACCTATGAAACAATAACCATGTTACACACGCACGCACACACGCACGCACGCACGCACGCACACAACACACAGACAGCAACACACACACACACACACACACACACACACACACACACACACACACACACACACACACACACACACACACACACACACACCACACACGGACTATGTAGTGAAAAAGGTTCTAACCTCGGCCATTATAGGGCTTCCGGGTGGAATTTAGCCATGATCTGTGAATCCTTCCAGGTAAATGCAACTACCTGTTCAACGGAATCTGCCCCGAGGCAGCGGGCACGTTGCCGGAGGGAGTGCTGCGCTATGATGTACAGTCACACTACACCACCTGCAACCCATCGAGGCCGGGCGTGACGTGTCTCAGAAGTATCACCGTCAAGTTCTACAACGTCCCCATCTCCCCTACAGACAAGCGAGATTACGTTATCACCAAGGACAGGACCCAGAATTACTTCAAGGTTCATTTGGTTTCCTTTCGTTTTTAGACTGGGCGTAAAAGAAGACCAATTTACTTAGTTCGTTTCGTTAAAAAAAAAAAAAAGTTTGATGGTTTGTTCCGTTACTTTGTTGTTGTTGTTGATGATGTTGATGTTGATGTTGATGTTGATGACGGGGGGAGGAGGGGGAGGGCGGGAGGGGCGTGGTAGGGAGGGCAAAGTTAGTTTTTGGATTTTAACTTCCTGTCAACCGTACAGGTTCACGTCAGGGTCTCAGTTCTGCAGAATACCCTGTTACAGCTGCGCGCGCGCGCGCACACACACACACACACGCACGCACGCACGCACGCACGCACGCACGCACCACCACACGCACGCACGCACACACACACACACACACACACACACACACACACACACGCACACACACACACCACACACACACACACACACACACACACACACACACACACACACACACACACACACACACACACTGCACCCAACCTTAACCCCCACAGAGTAAGAGACAGACAGACAGACAGACAGACAGACAGCGAGACAGACAGAGAGAGAGAGAGACAGAGACAGAGAGAGGTAGTGACAGACAGAGACAGACAGACAGACAGAGAGAAAGAGAGATAGAGAGAGATAGAGGTCGAGAGACAGACAGACAGACAGACAGACAGACAGCACAGACAGACAGACACACACACACACACACACACACACACACACACACACACACACACACACACACACACACACACACACACACACACACACAGAGAAAGAGATAGAGAGAGACAGAGAGATCGAGATCGAGAGACAGACAGACACAGACAGAGACAGAGATGGGGGGAGAGAGTACGGGACGAGCCAAACTGACGACTGGCTGTTGGTGTTGACAGGTAAACGGCGCTGTTCAAGGCTGTTCACTGGAGGTCAAGCGGACCACTGGAGCGAGATTGTTCTACGCCAGAATTTCTGGCGGTTCCTTCCTCATCGATGGCATGGGAGGTCTCAGGGTGAGTGAGAGAGAGGGAGAGAGAGAGGGGGGGAGAGGGAGAGAGAGGGGGATGGAGAGAGAGAGGGGGGAGTGAGAGAGAGAGGGAGAGAGAGGGGGGAAAGAGGGAGAGAGAGGGGGAGGGAGAGAGAGAGGGGTGAGGGGAGAGAGAGAGAAGGAGAAAAGGGGGGGGGGAGAGAGAGAGAGACGAGAGAGAGAGAGGGAGAGGGGGAGAGAAGGAGAGACAGAGAGAGGAGGAGAGAGGGGGGAGAGGGAGAGAGAGAGAGGGGGAGAGAGAGGGGGAAAGAGGGAGAGAGAGAGGGAGGGGCAGAGAGAGAGAGGGGGAGGGGCAGAGAGAGAGAAGGAGAAAAGGGGGGGGAGAGAGAGACAGAGAGAGAGAGAGAGAGGGGGGAGAGAGGGGGGAGAAGGAGAGAAGAGAGAGAGGGAGAGAGAGAGAGGGGGGGAGAGAGAGAGGGAGAGGGGGAGAGAGGGGGGAGAGGGAGAGGAGGGGGGGAGAGAGAGGGATGTGCGCGCGCACACACACACACACACACACACACACACACACACACACACACACACACACACACACCCCTCACCTCCCCCCCCAACACACACACACCCACCCATACACACAACACACTCACCCCCACCACCACACCACCCCCCCCACCCCCACACGCACCCCACACCCCCCCCACACATCCCCCCCCCCACACACACACACACAAAATCCACTCACTCTTTGCCAACGGCATGACGGTCACCAGGTGGAGACGAGAGCCACCTTGCTGAAGGTGACGCCCCCAGCAGTTCTGCGAGACGAGATGTGCGGCATTTGCGGTCAGTGCTTGCATGAGGTCAAGTTCGGCAACGGCTCACGCATGGTGCTGCCAAAGAAAGGCTGGAGAATCGACCCTGCGGTCGCCACGGCGTTTGGCAATTCCTGGCTAGTGCCAGATCCGGCGGACACTCTTGAGTGAGTGCACTAGAGAGAAGCAAACCTATGATAATGACAACGATAATGATAATAATGATAACAATAATAATAATAATAATAATAATAATAATTAATAGTTAAAGTATTCCTACAGCGCAAAATCTTGTCCATAGAGACTATTTTAAGCGCATGCGCGAGTGCGCGAGCACGCACACACAAATACACACACACACACACACACACACACACACACACACACACACACACACACCCCACACACACACACACAAAAACAGAGGGTAAAGAGGGGAGAGAGAGGGGCACACACACACACAACACCACACACACACACACACACACACACACACACACACACACACACACACACACACACACACACACACAGAGAGAGAGGAGGGTGAGAGGAGAGAGAGGCCACAAAACACACACCCCACACAACACACACACACACACACAACCACAACACACACACACACACACACCACACACACACACACACAAAAACTAAAAATGTTCTGCCACTTGAGCACCAACGAAAAATTGTTTGTTAGCTGACGGTTTTCGCAAATCTACGGCTTTAACCAATCCGTGCTGCTGTCTATCGTCTCAAGTCTCTGTTTGCTGCCTATTTTAAGTTGTGTGTAGATTAAGTGTTGTACAGTCAATGTGCTTGTGTGTGCGGGCGAAGGAGTGCGTGCGTGCATGCGTGCGTGCGCACGTGCGCGCGCGCGCGCGTGTGTGTGTGTGTGTGTGTGTGTGTGTGTGTGTGTGTGTGTGTGTGTGTGTGTGTTCGTCTGTGGACGTAAAAGAACATTTGAAGCCATTTTAATGTTTCATAATTGTGAGGGACAAAGTCACAAGACAGTGTCTACAGACCACAACCTTTTTGAAGAGAATGGAGAGCCGAAGCGGATTCGAACCGAGGTTCCTCTGCTTACCAGCCTAACGCCTTACCGCTAGGCCAAACCGGCTCACTGGTTTCCCGTACCTAACAGAACGAAAAAAGAAATATTTAATTTTTGCGCCTTTGCCTTACATATTTACAACAACTTTGATTTGTGTTTGAGCATTTATTTTTGTCTTATATCTAAAGTGTGGTAGTTATTTATTAGTAATACTCATGTACTTGTTCATAAGGAATGTCGTGTGCGAATGTAACTTGGCTTTCTAGCCCCCAGGGACAAAAAGCTCAATAAAACTTTCAAACCTAATCGTCCTTAACACGGTCTCTGTGGACGTAAAGCCACCCTTTGGACCTGACCTTGCACTGTCGAACATCGAACTTGTTCACAAGGAATGTCGTGTGCGAATGTAACTTGGCCTTTTAGCCCCCAGGGACAAAAAGCTCAATAAAACTTTCAAACCTAAGGGCCTTAACACGGTGTCTGTGGACGTAAAGCCACCCTGGACCTGACCTTGCACTGTAAAACATCGAACTTGTTCACAAGGAATGTAACTTGGCTTTCTAGCCCCCAGGGACAAAAAGCTCAATAAAACTTTCAAACCTAAGAGTCCTTAACACGGTCTCTGTGGACGTAAAGCCACCCTGGACCTGACCTTGCACTGTAAAACATCGAACTTGTTGACAAGGAATGTAACTTGGCTTTCTACCCCCAGGGACAAAAAGCTCAATAAAACTCTCAAACCTAATCGTCCTTAACACGGTCTCTGTGGACGTAAAGCCACCCTGGACCTGACCTTGCACTGTAGAACATCGAACTTGTTCACAAGGAATGTAACTTGGCTTTCTAGCCCCCAGGGACAAAAAGCTCAATAAAACTCTCAAACCTAATCGTCCTTAACACGGTCTCTGTGGACGTAAAGCCACCCTGGACCTGACCTTGCACTGTTGAACATCGACAGGGATTGCCGAGGCGAGACCCTGCCGGGCTGCGCCGGCGAGAAGAAGCGCGCTGCGGAAGCCAAGTGCGCCCCCATCAAGGACCCCAAGGGCGATTTCGCCCCTTGCCACGCCGTCCACGACCCGCAGCCCGTCTACGAGGACTGCGTCTTTGACACGTGTCGGGACACCCCGCGGGACATCTGCGAAATCATGAAGGACTACGCCGACTCTTGCGCCACTGACGGAACTTCGCTAGCGTGGAGGAAGCCAGACCGCTGTCGTGAGTCGTGTTTTGTCGTCGTTGTTGTTTTCGTCTGTGGGTGGTGTTGAGGGTGGGGGGGGCGGGGGGGGGGAGGCGGGGGTGGGGGTGGAGGGAAGGGGGGTGGGGATCAAGAACTTGGTACGCGGCGACGGAGATGGAGGTTGGAGTGGGGTGCGGGTAGGGGTGGGGTTGGGGTGGGGGTAAGGGGTGGGGTGGGGGTAAGGGTAGGGGTGGGGTTGGGGTGGGGGTAAGGGTAGGGTGGGGGTAAGGGTGGGGGTAAGGGTAGGGTTGGGATGGGGGTGCGGGTAGGGGTGGGGTTGGGGTGCGAGTAGGGGTGGGGTTGGGGTGGGGGTAAGGGTAGGGGTGGGGTTGGAGGTGAAAGTCGGTGGATTGATTGGATTGACGAGACATTAATTAAATATGTTTACGTTATTACATTTCTATTTTGACGCTGGTAAACCGCCATAGTGCGACACTGCTGAAATAATAATCATCATCATCATCATCAAGGAATTAATTAAGGAATTGTTTTGATTAGTTTTAGGCTTATCGTTGACTTTACCTTTGTTTACTTTCAGCAGCCTTGATAATTATAACCCCTGTGGTTTCCTGGACTCAGAGCACCGATTAACTGGCTTTTTGTTTTTAAACCTCAGTTGCATGCAGACCCATGTCTTCACATTTTTTACCGGTTTTATTCTCTTTTTTAACTTTTTCTTTTCGTTGAGGCTCATAGGTCTTCTTCATCGGTTCTTTCTTTTGTGTGTCTGTGTTTTCGTTCAGACTATTACAAATACACAGCTCCGCACAAACTTGTGTGTGTGTGTGTGTGTGTGTGTGTGTGTGTGTGTGTGTGTGTGTGTGTGTGTGTGTGTGTGTGTGTGTGTGTGTGTGTATGCGTGTGTGTGTGTGTGTGTGTGTGTGTGTGTGTGTGTGTGTGTGTGTGTGTGTATAAACGTTTGTGAAATATATAGGTCAAAGTTGCTGTGAATCATTGATATACATTGGCATCAAGGTTCATCGGTTTTTGTTTGGGTTTTTGGTTATTGTTTGTTTGTTTTGTTTTGTTTTGTTTGTTGTTGTGTTTATTTTTTTAATTGTATTTTTTTAAGAAGCTGCATACAGGCCCAGTTTACACAAGGACTATGTGTCCTCCGATTAACTAGCTAACTAACTCTGCATTTGTGTCAAGAATTGTTCTGTTTCGTGTTAGACTTATCATTGCTTGGCGTGTGTCTCCGTTCAACACCCTTTTGTCTGACCGGCCTTAAAGCACCGACTAACTAACCTTTAACCCCAGTTAACTCCCTTCCGGGGGGGCCCCCCCCCTTTGCCATTGGGTAATCACTTGCCATGATAATCATAACCCATTGGCTGACTGGGGTCAAGGCACCGACGAATCAACTAACTCTCCATTCAGCTGTCCTGATAGTTAACACGCTGTGACTGACTGAGCTGAAAGCACCGACTAACTAATCAACTAACTCTCCATTCACCTGCCATGATAATCATGACCCATTGGCTGACTGGGGTCAAGGCACCGACTAACTAACCGCCTAACTCTCCATCCAGCTGCCAACTGCGATGCGTCAAAGAACGAAGAGTATTCGGGCAATACCAACTGCCAGCCCCAGTGCGGGGACATCCTGCCAGCCAACTGCGCGCACATGGGCCACTCCGACGGCTGCCGCTGTAAGGCCAACTTCTTCGAGCTGAGCGGAAAATGCGTCACGGAGGCCGAGTGCGGCTGCCAGTATGACGTCGCCACCGGAACTATATCACTGATGGTAAGGCAAAAAGTCAGACCGGAGCTCAGGAGCTGTGTGTGAAAGTCGAGGTGGTTGTCCAGGGCTCCCCGTCCCTAATAAGCCTGATGGTTTCTGTGGACGTAAAGCTGTGTGTTATTTTACTGGTATCTTTCATGCGGTCGTAAGGCAAATTCCTGGGTTATTCATAGACTATAAAGACTCTGCAATCTGTATTTTAAGAAGCTCAGGAGCTGTGTGAAAGTCGAGGTGGTTGTCCAGGGCTCCCCGTCCCTAATAAGCCTTATGGTTTCTGTGGACGTAAAGCTGTGTGTTGTTTTAATGGTATCTTTTATGCAGTCGGAGGCCTAAATTTCTGTGTTATTTATAGACAGAAACCACATAACAGAAACAACTGTCACACAGCAACAACAACAGCAACAACCACACAAAAACAATCACAACAACAGCAACAGCAACAGCAACAACAACAACAACAACAACAACAACAACATAACAACAACCACACACCACCACCACCACCAACTTAAAAAAAACACCACACACACACAAAAAGACAAACAACTGACCCCACCCCCACCCCCACCCCCACCCCCATCTCTACCCTTCTTGAAAAAAAAGACAGACAACTGACCTTAACTCTACCCTTCTTGTCTGGCAGCCGAACCAAGAGATTCTGAGCAAC
>JABMCL010001543.1:12500-15000 GCA_018857735.1 Alviniconcha marisindica | reverse complement strand
GTGCTAATCTGGTTAGAAGCGTTGCATGAGTGTACTGTGTCGTCATGATGTCATCCACTGCTTTTGGTCACGTCTGTGACACGTACTTAACTACCTACCTAAGTACCGTCCTCCATACACACCTACCCACCTACCTACCTACCTACCTACCTACCTACCTACCTACCTACCTACCTACCTACCTACCTACCTACCTACCTACCTATCTATCTATCTCTATACATACCTCCCTACCTATCTCCATACCTAACTACCTATCTCCATACCTGCCTACCTACCTACCTATCTCCATACCTACGTATCTCCATACCCAACTACCGACCTAAATACCTATCTCCATACATACCTACATGCCTATCTCCATACCTACCTACATGCCTATCTCCATATCTCCCTATCTCCATACCTACCTACCTATCTCCATACCTACCTATGTCCATACCTACTTACCTACATATCTCCATACCTACCTATCTACCTATCTCCATACATACCTACCTGCCTATCTCCACCTACCTACCTTTCTCCATACCTAACTACCTACCTGTCTCCATACATACCTACCTGCCTATCTCCACCTACCTACCTTTCTCCACACCTACCTACCTACCTACCTATCTCCATACATACCTACCTGCCTATCTCCACCTACCTACCTTTCTCCATACCTAACTACCTACCGATCTCCATACATACCTACCTGCCTATCTCCACCTACCTACCTTTCTCCATACCTAACTACCTACCTGTCTGCATACCTAACTACCGGCCTAAATACCTACCTATTTCCATAATTAACTAACTACCTACCTACCCGTCTACCTATTTCCATAATTAACTAACTACCTACCTACCCATCTACCTATTTCCATACCTAACTACTTGACTATTGACCTACCTATCTCCGTATTAAACTATTCAGCTACTTACACACCTACCTAACTAACTAGCTACCTACCCTTCTACCTATTTCCATACCTAACTGTCGACCAACCTATCTCCATATTAAACTATCCACCTACTTACACACCTACCTAACTAACTAACTACCTACCCATCTACCTATTTCCATACCTAACTACCTAACTATCGCCCTACCTATCTCCATATTAAACTACCCACCTACTTACACACCTACCTAACTAACTACCCACCTACCCTACTACCCATCTACCTATTTCCATACCTAACTATCGACCTACCTATCTCCATATTAAACTACCCACCTACTTACTCACGTACCTAACTAACTATCTACCTACCCATCTACTTATTTCCACACCTAACTGCCTAACTATCGACCTACCTATCTCCATATTAAACTACCCACCTACTTACACACCTACCTACGTAACTAACTACCTACCCATCTACCTATTTCCATACCTAGCTACCTAACTATCGACCTACCTATCTCCATATTAAACTACCCACCTACTTACACACCTACCTAACTAACTAACTACCTACCCATCTACCTATTTCCATACCTAACTATCGACCTACCTATCTCCATATTAAACTACCCACCTACTTACACACCTACCTAACTAACTAACTACCTACCCATCAACCTATTTCCATACCTAACTACCTAACTATCGACCTACCTATCTCCATATTAAACTACCCACCTACTTACACACCTACCTAACTAACTATATACCCATCTACCTATTTCCATACCTAACTATCGACCTACCTATCTCCATATTAAACTACCCACCTACTTACACACCTACCTAACTAACTATATACCCATCTACCTATTTCCATACCTAACTATCGACCTACCTATCTCCATATTAAACTGCCCATCTGCTTACACACCTACCTAACTAACTACCCACCTATCCTACTACCCATCTACCTATTTCCATACCTAACTATCGACCTACCTATCTCCCTATTAAACTGCCCACCTGCTTACACACCTACCTAACTAACTACCCACCTACCCTACTACCCATCTACCTATTTCCATACCTAACTATCGACCTACCTATCTGTATATTAAACTGCCCACCTGCTTACACACCTCCATGCACGTGGCAGATCACCGTCAATCCTCGTGTGGACGCCACGCTGGAGAGACTGACTGTGGAGATTACCAGTGACTACCAGGACCGGATGTGCGGCCTGTGCACCATGGGAACGATGGACAGATACACGCTGGACATCGCGCCCTTCGACAAGCAGGTGCCCACTGGAAACAGAGTGTGAGTATAAACAGTGCATCAGGCAGTCCGTGTCGGAAATAGAGGTTGAGTACACGGCACAGGCAGTCCGTGTCGGAAATAGAAGCTGAGTACACGGCACAGGCAGTCGGTGTCGGAAATAGAGGTTGAGTACACGGCACAGGCAGTCGGTGTCGGAAATAGAGGTTGAGTACACGGCACAGGCAGTCCGTGTCGGAAATAGAGGTTGAGTACACGGCACAGGCAGTCCGTGTCGGAAATAGAGGTTGAGTACACGGCACAGGCAGTCCGTGTCGGAAATA
>JABMCL010001543.1:0-5000 GCA_018857735.1 Alviniconcha marisindica | reverse complement strand
TACAACGCAGCACAATACAACGCCGTACTATACGCTGCAATGCGATACAACGCAACACAATACAATACAACACAACACAGTATAATACAACACCTATAAACACAACACAATACAATACAATGCAATACAACGCTATACAATACAACGCAGTACAATACACTGCAATGCAATACAACACAATATAATGCAACACAGTACAATACAACACAACGCAATATAATGCAACGCCATACAACACAACACAATACAACGCAGTACTATACACTGCAATGCGATACAACACAACACAGTAAAACACAACACAGTACAATACAACGTAATTCAACGCTATACAATACAACACAACGCAATACAATACAACGTAATACAATGCAACACTACACAACACAATTCAACGCAACACAATACAATGCAATACAACACAATACAACACACGGCAATACAACACTGTACAATACAATAATAATAATAATAATGTACATTTATCACGCGCTCATCAACGCCCTGAGCGCTCACACGATACATATTAACCTAATTATGATATTCTATACACATGTAGAGCATAGTCCTACCAAAACAATTTACATAAAGTATTATAAAAAATATAAATAAATACGAAAAGAAAAGGTTACAACACAACAAAATACAATACAATGCAATGCAACATAAAACAACACAACACAATACAGTTAGTTATACATGGGTTACATCAAGGCTAACAAAGCAACACAATAGAATAAAATACAACGCAATGCAATGCAACACAACACAATGCAACACAACACAACACAATACAATTAGTTTGTTAGTTGTTGCTTTGAGCCCATCCACAGCAGGTTACATCAGGACTAACAACACACACAACACAACAAAATACAACACAATGCAACTTTATTATTTCTGCGCAGACAAACTGCCTCATGGCTCATCATTCACATAAAACATACAATACGATAATACTGTATTAATCCTTAAAAAGGAAATTCACTTGTCTGCCTTTGACATTCATTTAATATTACAATAAAACATTCGAAAATTCAGTAAAAGATCAACAAACAGGCGGTTAGCATAGTAATTAGACTTTAGCGTCCTGTCAAGTGACCAGTGAGCAAACAAACAAACAAAACAAAACAAGCAAGCAAGCAAGTAAGTAAGTTGGTGTTTTAGGCCCAGTCAACCAGTGCGGTTATATCAGGGCGAAAGCAAGCAAGCAAACAGAAACAAACACACACACACACACACACACACACACACACACACACACACACACACACACACACACACACACACACACACACACACACAATGGAGGTGGGGTGGGGTGGGGTGGGGAGTAGTGGTCGTGGTTGCACCTATGGACCTATCTAACAGCCAGAAGAGAGAGAGAGAGAGAGAGAGAGAGAGAGAGAGAGAGAGAGAGAGAACTCGAACTCGAAAACTTTATTTTACAAGGACTGTAGTTTAAGTTCAGTCAAAAACCTGTCTAACAACTAGTCCTTGCTAGAGAGAGAGAGAGAGAGAGAGAGAGAGAGAGAGAGAGAGAGAGAGAGAGAGAGAGAGAGATTATTTACATGTTTGAAAGATTTCCAGAAACATTCTCTCTCTCACTCGTACGCGATCAAATCAACCTGACCCCTTCAGTGCATGAACTCCACCCCAGCAAAGGGAAGCGACACTGAAACGTCAGATAAAAGTAGCAGTCGAAAAAGAACCCCTTCTCCCCCTTCTCCCCGTCCCTAATAAGCCGCACGGTTTCTGTGGACGTGAAGCACTATGCTTACTTACTTACTATCGAGCGACGGTGCGTGTTTCGTCCGAGCTGTGCTGATTGGCCGCTCGCGTCCTGTCAGTCAAATCTCGGCGACGACGCGTTAAAGGCGCTGTGCTCTGTGGCAGGCTGGCCACACCTGGACGGCCCCTGACTGCTCCAAGGACTACATGTGCAAGGACGGAGAGGTGGAGGAGACACCACGCACGTGCGACAAGAACAGCGTGTGCGCGGCCAGCGACGACGGCCCCCCGGAGTGCCAGTGTAAGGGAAAGGACAAAGGCAAGGGACGGCCCGACATGCCCAACGGATGCACAGGTAATTTGGCTCCGGGGTCTTCCCGTGTACGGGGTGCCTTGCTGGGTGAGTGAGTGGGGGTGAGAGGCGTGAGGGTTGTAGCGTGTGTGGGGGGAAGGGAGGAGGGGGGGGGGTTGTGTGTGTGTGTGTGTGTGTGTGTGTGTGTGTGTGTGTGTGTGTGAGAGAGAGAGAGAGAGAGAGAGAGAGAGAGTGTGTGTGTGTGGGTGGGCGTGCGTGCGTGCGTGCGTGCGTGTGTGTGTGTGTGTGATGAGAGAGAGAGAGAGAGAGAGAGAGAGAGAGAGAGAGAGAGAGAGAGAGAGAGAGAGAGAGAGAAGGAAGGAGGGAAGGAGGGAGGTAGAGAGAGAGAGAACTCGAACTCGAAAACTTTATTTTACCAGGATTGTAGTTTAGGTTCGGTAAAAAACCTGTCTAACAACTAGTCTTTGCTAAGCTACTGATGAGTAGATATCACAACACAGAGAGAGAGAGAGAGAGAGAGAGAGAGAGAGAGAGAGAGAGAGAGAGAGAGAGAGAGGCGATTATGTGTTGCTGTGTGCATGAAATTACTTGCTGTGAATTTCGTTCTGTGTGTGTGTGTGTGTGTGTGTGTGTGTGTGTGTGTGTGTGTGTGTGTGTGTGCGTTTCTGTCAGCGTCTCTGTCTGTGTTTGTCTGTCTGTCTGTCTGTTTGTTTGCCTGCCTGCCTGTCTGTTCGTCTCTGTTTGTCTGTTGTCTTTCTCACTTTGTGTGTCTATGTTGCGTAGCAAGGGTAGATTGTAAGGACAGGCTATTGCTTACAGTCTCATTCCTTGCGTAATAAAATTATAAGTTCTGAGTTCTCTCTCTCTCTCTCTCTCTCTCTCTCTCTCTCTCTCTCTCTCTCTCTCTCTCTCTCTCTCTCTCTCTCTCACTCTCTCTTCTTCTCTCTCTCTCTCTCTCTCTTTCTTCACAACACACACACACACACACACACCACACACACACACACACACACACACACACACATACACACATACACACACCACACACACACACACACACACACACACACATACACACACACAGACTCACACACCCACACGCACACACACACGCACACACCACACACACAGACACACACACACACACACACAGACTCACACACACACAGACACAGACACACACACACACACACACACACACACACACACACACACACACACACACACACACACACACACACACGTATTGCCTGCACGTCCACCTTCTCAACGCCAGCGCTGACGATCACTCGGTGACTGTTACTGGCAGTGAATTGTCCTAGGTTATAGTTTCTGTTGTTGTTGTTGTTGTTTCTTCGGTGGTGATTTATTTGTCCGGTGGCCGAACTGTCCGGCGGCGATGAAAAATTGTCCGCACTTCTGTTGGCCACAAGCTCGGTCTCCTCAAGGTTGGACCTTGACCTTGACCTTATTGTCCGCAGGAACACCCGTACCTGGACGCAACGAAACATGCTACCTGAAGGACACGGCCAACGAAGTCTGCTACTGTAACATGGGCTACGCACCCACCTGCGAAGGCTGTGAAGGTGAGTGAGTGCACGCCAGCTGGGTGATGATAATGTGGGGCTTCATGTCCTCGGATGTCGGGTTGACATATTAGGGACAAAGCTGGGTCGGCCTCCCTTTCTTATGTATGACGTCATTGGTGTGACGTCATCTCCGGTCCCTGCTTTTCCCTGCTCCCCACGTGTCAGCGTGTTTGCTGCTGCAACACACGTTGCTCTTTTTTTCTTCTTCTTCTTCTCTTTCTCTCTCTCTCTCTCTCTCTCTCTCTCTCTCTCTCTCTCTCTCTCTCTCTCTCTCTCTCTCTCTCTCTCTCTCTCTCTCTCCTTCTCGCTCGCTCGCTCTCTGTCTGTGTCTGTGTCTGTGTCTCTCTTTGCCTCTCTGTCCTCTCTCTGTGTCTCTCTGTCTCTGTCTGTCTGTCTCTGTCTGTCTCTGTCTCTCTCTCTCGCTCGCTCTCTGTCTCTGTCTGTCTGTCTGTGTCTCTCTTTGCCTCTCTCTGTCTCTGTCTGTCTGTCTGTCTGTCTCTGTCTGTCTCTGTCTCTGTCTCTGTCTCTCTCTCTTTCTCCTCTTCTTTCTCTCTCTTCTCTTTCTCTCTCTCTCTCTCTTTTCTCTCTCTCTTCTCTCCCCTCCCTCTCCCCCTTCTCTTCTCGCTGTCTCTCCTGTTTGTCTGTCTGTCTGTGTCTCTTTTGCCTCTCCTCCTCTGTCTCTCTGTTTCTCTGTCTTTTGTTCTCTGTCTGCTGTCTTCTGTCTGTCTGTCTGTCTGTCTGTCTGTCTGTCTGTCTGTCTGTCTCTCTCCTCTCTCTCTCTCTCTCTCTCTCTCTTTTCCCCTCCTTCTCTCTCTCTCTACTCTCTTCTTCTCCTCTCTCTTCAGACTGAGTAGGCAGACAGGCTGGCTGGAGGGGGGGGGGGGGGTTGCTGTGGGGGGTGGGGGGGGGGGGGGGTAGGTGGGGGGATGGGGTGGGGGGGGTGCTGTCCAAACTGACAGATTCGAACCCGCAGCAACTGTTAGATCCTGAGGAAGGGAAAGGTGTGTGCGGATGCCTCTGCCTGCGTGTGCGTGTGTGCGCTTAGAATAGTCTCTATAGGCAAGATCTGGCGCTTTACAAATACTGTAATTATTATTATTATTATTATTAACTTTAATTGATTATTATATCGTCCGTGTTTTTGTTCGTTTGCAGACATCAACGAATGCGCGCTGAGTGACAACCTGTGCCCAAACAAGCACGAGAGCTGTCGGAATACACCTGGTGGCTTCGAGTGTATCTGTCAGGATGGATTCAAACGAAATGCTGCCGGCAAATGCGTCGGTTAGTTTCACTTCCCATCAGTGTCTGTCTGTCTGTATGTCTGTCTGTCTGTCTGTCTGTCTGTGTCTGTTTGTTTTTTTTGA
>JABMCL010001479.1:80000-98149 GCA_018857735.1 Alviniconcha marisindica | reverse complement strand
AGTTTTCATACGACTGAACATTATCAAACTATGATTGATCATTGCAAAGCTCAAAGATTGGTGAAAACTGTGGCACAAATTTCTCAGTTCCAAAATTACAGTAACCACAAAACAATACAAAACTTCTTCCCTCTGTTGACACAAGACAAATTTTGACAGTAAACTGAACTTTAAAAAAAAACACCCTGTAAATAAACTATAATAACAACAAACACTTTCGCAATACAAGCTGCGGACATGCAAAGTTGTCACACTGATTAATATCACTTCAAAAAAATGAAAAGACTCTCAGAGCATTTTTCCAATAAGTGAAACACTAGTGGCTTGTTTCCGTTCCACTGTTAACCCTTGAAGACTTGCCCACGGCTGGGTGAGATTTTGCGCATGCAACCATTTCCCTGCAGTACACTGACTTCAGATGTAATGCTGTAGCCGCTGAAAAGGGTCACGTGTGAACAGGACTTCAAGGTGACAGTACTGCAGTGGTTGACACCTGGTAATTCACACCCAGTCAACAAAGCGAAAGTCAAATTTGGGTGAAACGCAAGTAAGCAGCTTGGTGTTTTACATCCAGTCAACCATTATATTTATACTAGGGCGATCAAATCACAAGTGGTCTGACGGACACACTTTCCATGTCACATATCACTTTTATTTTTGAACAGACTGAGGGGGGGGAAAATGAAGTTGAGTGAGTTAGGAAGATTGAAATTGGGGTAGAATTCTTGGCATCATGCAAAGCTTATACTCTTGGCCATCTTCAGCCTTGGACAAGTCTTAAAGGAAAAGTCCAAGTTTTTTAAATATGCAAAATGACCATCACTATGGCTAACAAATTAGTCGCTAGCTTCAGATTTACCAAAGAAAATAAGAAAAAATGGTTTAAATAGGGTTTTATCAATTTTATTATGTGTAGTCTAACAAAGACTACAATCTCAAAGTCAGGTGACTTGTTGCTATATGACGTCAGTAAAGGGAGACCATTGGGTTGCTGGCATGGATTCTGCAGTGTTTTTGCTATATGTGATTGACACAAAACAGTTATACTTATGCCTTGCCGCGAATTGATACAATTCACAGGAAGCAAAACACACAACTAACCACACTCTTTCCTGCGAAACAGACCAGCATGCATAGTACCCCGACAAAAGCGGTGCTGTAGTGGCTTTGCTGTGACCAAAGACACTCTACACCAAGACAATGCAGGTGTCTGACCACATACTCTACACCAAGATAATGCAGGTGTCTGACCAGATACTCTACACCAAGATAATGCAGGTGTCTGACCAAACACACTCTACACCAAGATAATGCAGGTGTCTGACCAAACATACTCCACACCAAGATAATGCAGTCCTTTACTGCCTGCTAACAAACATTGCAGACTGATTGCTCTTACTCCATTTGGATCGAGCTGGCTTTATTGACGGCCTGGATCGAGCAGCGCGGCATTTCTTCTTCACCAACAACAGCAAGAATATTGTACAGCTCACGAAGAGTCATCAGAAAGAAGACAAGTCATCCCTCTTCCGCTTTGATTTTTTTCTCCGCTCAACGCAAAGACACTACAAAAAGCACTCTCTTCACATACTCGGCTGTAAGTTAGCAAAGAATATTATAATTTTCTTTTTTTAAATTATAATAATTAGTCTTTGCAGTGGGGCATTCAGCCAGTTATGAATGGTGGTAACTCTCCATGCTGCTTCTCACGCTTGGGTGTGGAGTGGGCCTTCTTCCGGTTAAAATATCTTTGGTCTGACTACTACAGTCATCAGTACAGTAATTAGAAAGAAAAGAAAAAAAGAAAAAAAATCAGCTTAGCGCACCTGGTGGGGTAGTCTCACACACCACACTGATGATGGCACGTGGCATTCTTTACATGAACAAGACAACATGGCATGAATGAATTTCCGGAATAAAGCACACTGTCTCACTAAGAAGTAATATCACAGACAGCATATCATCTGACGTACATAATTACACACAAGTCACAGAATCTTGGACAAAATACTGGACAGAAAATGACCAGACCACCTCTCATTGCCTATAGCTTCTCGGGATCTTTGTACAGTGAATGGCCAAAAATAACAATTACCATGGTGCCAGCGACTGCAAAACGGAGACAATTTGGTAAAGTAATTAATGCCAGGGGAGCATAATTAAATAGACATGCTGAAGTGATGCCATTTGTCGTACTATAACTGCTAGCTCTTGGGGTTTCAGGACGCTCATCAAATTCCTTTGACGCATGCTGCTATCCTGGGCTGGGGCTTCACAGTCATCCCTGATCAGAGCTTCTCGCAGGAGTTCGTTTCCGCCACTTACATCCACAGCGTCAAATTATCTTCTTCTTCTTTATTGTACTGTGGGAATCCCAGTAGTCTGGGAAACATTCCACAACGGGTGGTGCGCAAAAAAGAAAATTGAATAAAGCCTAGGGATGGTGCAGAAAAGCAGGATAAAAATGGGCGATGCGACTTTTTAAGCGTACTAATCGTTTCTCAGCCAGGCCGCAGTAGTGGATGTGATGGCCTGGGGGGAGTCTGCAGCTGGTGCTTTCTCTCCTCTGGTACATACCGTGCTGATGTCTTTGTCTATTCCAAGTCTTCCCGTGTGTTCTGCCCG
This sequence comes from Alviniconcha marisindica, assembly GCA_018857735.1. Lineage (NCBI taxonomy): Eukaryota > Metazoa > Mollusca > Gastropoda > Provannidae > Alviniconcha > Alviniconcha marisindica. The sequence continues at coordinate 95,524 of JABMCL010001479.1, read as the reverse complement.
TTTTAAGCTGCGTATATTTAGTTTTGTATAGTCAGAATGTTTGTGTGTGCAGGTGCCTCTGTGCGTGTGTGCACGTGTGTGTATGTGCTTAGAGTAGTCTCTAGGGATAAGATTTTGCGCTTTAAACATACTTTAATTATTATAATTATTACTCTGTACAAACAATTCCACACCAAATCTTCAGCTGAAAATTGAACTCGCAGAAAGTTGTCACTGCCAAAGGAAGCTTCAAGACCTCGCCCAGGACACAGTGTGGGAATCAGATTTAGTTTTTGCTGTCCTTGTCCTAGTCATTTATTTTATTTTATTTTTTCCAGTCACACTTCCTCAGGCACTTTTCAAACTGTGAAACTGTGACAGACAAATGCACCACAAGCAGTTTGTAACTCCGTAATACAGACAAATGCACCACAAGCAGTTTGTAACTCCGTAATACAGACAGCTGTGAAAGGAATCAATGCAAAATGCTTGTTAAAAAAAAAAATTTAACCAAAAATGACTGCTAGCATTCTAAAAGTAAAACAAGATCCAAACACAAAAAAAAGTTTTAAGAAAAGAACGCTATTTATTATGACAAAACATGTGAATCTTTGGGGTAGTCCCCTTTTTCAAGCTACAAAAATATAATAATGAGTATTTTACAGCTCATTTTCACCATTTAACTGTCGTTTAACCTTAAGTGCCGTTTTGTAGCTTCAAAAGGGGGACTACTGCTAAAATTTGCATGCTGTGTCTTGTCATAACAAATTGATTTATATATAATATATATATTTATTTTTTAGCCTTTTATGTGTTTGCAAAATGTTTGTGTTTGATATAATGCTCAACAAAGTTACAAACTCGCACACACACACAAAAAAAAGAGAAGAAAGGAAAATGACCAGGTTGTGTCCCATTTACGTGGAACACGGTACATTTCCCTGCGACACAGAGATGACTCTCGACCAAAAGATAAACCATATTCCTCTGAACACCAAGTGCAGATAACAAACGCAGACACAATAACTGTAACTCCAGCAATCGGATCAATCTAAACCAAGACTTTTGAGAATAAAAGAAGACTACATTGCAATGCCTCTGAAGCCAGCCAGCACCAAATAAATAAATAAATAAATAAATAAACAAAATGAACAAATAAATAAAAGACCTCTACACAGGTTGCACACATCAATTCCCCTTTGGAAAATCTCTGCATAAGCAAAAGCCGCAACACAATGCATTAGAAGGTTCACAATACTAAGATTTTTGCAGACAACTTATAATCTTGAACAGTTTCATCAACACGTGTTTCAGTGACACAGTGCATCTTAACGTAAGGCACAGTTCCAACATTTCTCCATCTCTGTTGCTGTTGTTGTGTTGTTGATGAAATGTGTTTCTTCTTCTTGTTTTGCAGCTCTTGTCATTTTCTTCTTCTCCTTCTTCTTCTTCACTCTGTTGCTGTTTACGTTGCAATACACCAGTCAACACAATACAATGCATTACAGCGACACAAATACGCGACCCACAAGTCATGCCAAGCAATGATACACACTGATTGCAACCCACTTCACATGACTGTACCGCTGACATGTTTGTCAGTGTGGCCTCACAGCTCACGCAGTGCAAAGACCTCTCAGTAAACAACAATACTGTACCTAGTTTTACAATTAACTGCTATGTATAGTTCCACTTTTGGGAAGGGGTGGGTGGGTAGGAGCTGTTTGTACTTTTTGGTATGAGTGTCCTTTGGTAGTTTTAGCTTGCGAGAGCTTACATGCATGCACTGTCTGTATCTGGCGCTGTGAGCGTGAATACGCAAGGTTTTGTGTGGAAGTTTTTTATGCGCTATATAATATAAATTTTCACTCATTCATTCATTCATACATCAGAACCCTCTTGATCCCAATCCATAGCCTTGTTCACTTGGCCATCTCACCCCTTGAAACACATCACCTAAAAAACCAAACCAACAACAAAAACATTTATAAAAATAATTTCAACACAAATTAAGCTAACATAATTTTTAGTCCTTGTACACATAATTTTTTAGACCTTGTTCACACAGCAGGCATCATAATTCATCAAAAGAAGAAGAAGAAGAAGAAGAAGAAGAAGAAAAAAAGAGAGAGAAAAAAAGGTAGAGGCCAATAATGTGAAAATGACAGCAGTAAGATCAAACTTCCAAGCACATACACATGTAAAAGAAAGAAAGAAAGAAAAAATCACCCCTTAAGTTAAAACACATCACCCACAAACAAACGAAAAAATCCAAACCAACAACAAAACAAAAACAAAAACCCAACAACAATTTTTTTTAAATTAAGCTAGTATAATTTTTAGTCCTTGTACACACTGCAGACAGGCCTAGGCATCATAGTTCATAAAATAAAATAAAAGTAAAAAAAATAGTCTAGGCCAATAATCTGAAAAAGACAGATCAAACTTCCAAGTGCCTTCGAAAGATAGAAAGAAAAACTAAATCAGTAAATGGTGTGACCAATGAAAAAACCGGCAACTGGAATCCACATCTGTTGTGACACGGAACTGCTTTTTCACCATGTCTCTCATTCACAAGCATCAATGCAGTCAAACACAGACAAGACTTTGGCAATCGCATATCACAAGATCAAAACCCATTGACCAGTACAAGTGCGCTTATCACACAAGTACAGTAATCAAGTGAACACTCTGATCAGACACATTCAACTCTGAGAACTTATCCAGAGAATAAGCGCTCAAACTTGTCCTGTGAATAAGAACTCACAACACATCAGACACAGTCCGTCAACTCTACGAGCTAACCGAGTGGATACTCACATCAGACACGTTCAACTCTCTCCACTCATTTTCTTTACGATTCAAATATTTTCCCAAAAAATATTTTGAACAAATTGCGCCGTTCATATTTACCTTAAAGCACCAACCATAAATGGATTGCACATTGGGGGGAAAAATAAATAAATTATAAACAGGTCATCAAGAGCATGCTTTTTTTCTTCTTCAGAGTTCAACCGTAACCTAGTTAAAGACATTGTGTGACAATTTTGGCAAATATCTTCCAGTTTGCTTTAAGGATGTCAAATAATGTCACGTTTGATCCATTGACGTCCTGCTCTTTGTGCATACTAAAATGTAGCAAAGAGCTCAAAATGGGTAATTTGGGTTAGCATCCGTTGACGTCCTACTATTTGTGCATGCTAAGTGTAGCAAAGAGCTCAAAATGGGTAATTTGGGTTAGCATCCGTTGACGTCCTACTATTTGTGCATGCTAAGTGTAGCAAAAAGCTCAAAATGGGTCATTCTGGTTAGCTTGACATCTCTTCAACACAATACAATGCATTACTGCGACACAAATACGCGATACAGAAGTCAAGCAGAGCAATGATACACACTGTAATTCAGTGTAACCCACTTCACATGATTGTAGCGCTGACGTATTCGTCAGTGTGGCCTCACAGATCACGCGGTACACATCGGAAGGAGAAGAGGCAGTCACTCTCACTGAGTGGAACAGAGATTGACTGACTGATTGACTGACTGATTGACTGACTGAACTTTAATTACTCAAGGATAAAGGTTTAGGCACGAATGCCTGTCGGGCAACCTGTCCTTGAAACAGTTACAAACACTTAAACACACGTACACTCACACACATATATATATATATATATATATATGTGATCATGGGAAAAAAATGTCCCTCGACAATTGTGAACAATACAAAAGAGTAATAAATCAGTTCATAGTAACACTGGGAGACTATACATGAATGTATACACATCAGAAACCGAGAGAGCGAGAGAGAGAGAATTCACTCCTGAAAGCCAAGTGAAGCACGGTCAAGCCTGGTCACCACGGTAATGGGTGACCGTTACATGCTGGACTCTGCATCCGCCCCAAGGTTCCTCTGGAATAAAATTCCGCTCAGACTCTATAAAAGGGCTTCAGATCAAAGTATAAACCAAGGTCCCGCATGTGCACATGATCACATGTATGTGCACATTATAAAGATCTTGAAGTCCCTGTCAGAGATTGGTGGAGTATGGAAACACCAAAATAACCCAGAATGCACTTTAAAAAAAAGGAGAAAAAAAAGGGGTGAAAATGTTGAAGTTGAACACTATGAGACTGGTGGAGTATGGAAACACCAAAATAACCCAGAATGCACTAAAAAAAAAAAAAAAAAAAGTCCAAGAGTTGAAAATGTTGAAGTTGGACACTATGACTATACCAAAGAAGAAGTGCATTGACAGGAAAAAGGTTAAAGTAACTCTTGAATAACAATGATTAAAACTGCTTTCTTTTATTTTTAAACAGAGCCCTCTTAACACGATCATATTCAGTGTGACCATCAGAAATATTTCTCCTCAACAGAAATCTGACGTTAAAAATTTAAGGAACTAGCCTTCTTGAAACACGTTTTGTCCAAAAACGGAATTTGCCGCTATATAGCACGTTCATCCTTTCCAAAGACCACTATAAAGTGTAAATATAATGAGAGATAACCCCAAGTTTAAAGACCACCTGTTAGGAAACCAGTTTCTTCTTCATTTTAGGCACAGCTATTGTTCCCAAAGACCACTAAAATGAGAGATCACCCCTAGTTTAAAGACCACAGCTATCCTTCCCAAAGACCACTATATATAATGAGATCACCCCAAGTTTAAAGACCAGTAGTTAGACCACTCTAAATATAATGGGAGATCACCCCAAGTTTAAAGACCACTAGTTAGACCACTATAAATATAATGGGAGATCACCCCAAGTTTAAAGACCACTATAAATGAGAGATCACCCCAAGTTTAAAGACCAGTAGTTAGACCACTCTAAATATAATGAAAGATCACCCCAAGTTTAAAGACCACTAGTTAGACCACTATAAATATAATGGGAGATCACCCCAAGTTTAAAGACCAGTAGTTAGACCACTATAAATATAATGGGAGATCACCCCAAGTTTAAAGACCACTAGTTAGACCACTATAAATATAATGGGAGATCACCCCAAATTTAAAGACCACTAGTTAGACCACTATAAATATAATGGGAGATCACCCCAAGTTTAAAGACCAGTAGTTAGACCGCTATAAATATAATGGGAGATCACCCCAATTTTAAAGACTAGTTAGACCACTATAAATATAATGGGAGATCACCCCAAATTTAAAGACCACTAGTTAGACCACTATAAATATAATGGGAGATCACCCCAAGTTTAAAGACCAGTAGTTAGACCACTATAAATATAAAGAGAGAGATCACCCCAAGTTTAAAGACCACTAGTTAGACCACTATAAACATAATGGGAGATCACCCAAGTTTAAAGACCACTAGTTTAGAAATTCATTTGTTCTTCATTACATGTCCAGCTATCCTTCCAAGAAAGACAACCCTCTCTTCAGACCATTTCTCTAGGATTTTTAGGGTGGTCTTTTGTTCAGTATGAACACACTTAAGTGACGGATGTATTTAGAAAATGGGGTTGGAGGGGTGGAGATGGGGGTGGGGGTGGGTTGCAAGTTCCACAGTTACTCCCTGTGCATGCCTTAAAAAAGATCCATGCTTTCTCAGCACATCGATTGTGATCACAATTCACCATTTCACCAACACTTTCAGTCAAATCTATTTCGCCCTGGACGAAAAAAAATGAAATGTTGACACAGTTGCTGTTCAGCATGAAGCTGTCCCCCCAGCCACCCCCAAGAAAGAAACAAATACCCCCCTCCATATGAAAAATCTGGAAAAATCAGATCAAGATCTGTGTGATCGGGCACCTTTTTGCAGTCAAGTTAATCAATGTCCCAGCCAGTTCTCAGGATGATTCTGCAGCCAAGAACGACTCAACCAAAAGTGAGAATACACTGTGACTTGCAGTTTCACCCCTACATCAGTACATGGCAGCATTCACTGTGCAAGTCTAGCAAAACAACCTACAAACTAACACAGCCGCTGAACTCCGTGGACAATTCCAGTCCCCTGACAGCCACAACCGTGACTTGCAATTTCACCCCTACATGGTAGTGTTTGCTGTGCGTGTCTAGTAACACGACCTACAAACTAACACACCCGCTGAACTCCGTGGACAATTCCAGTCCCCGGATGGCCACAAGAACTTCCTCCTGCCCGCACTGTACGCAGATAAATTACACAGACGCTGGTGTCTGCCACGCACAGACGCTGCCACCGCCTGTCCATGTCGTCAGTGGACAAAGATGGTGGTGTTGGCACGCAGGTCGACGTTGTCCGGCATCTGCCCACTCTCCAGGTAGTCAAAGTAAAGGTTGTACATGCCCTCGGGAAGCTCTTTCTTGGCACCCTGCACCTGGGTAATGATCTGAAAGACAGCCCAGCAGAGGTTCAGAGGCTGCTGGTCAAAGGCATGAAGGCTGTCGTACGGCACTGACCAAAGAGCATAGCCTTGGTCAGGTACATCAAGGCTGTCGTACGGCACTGACCAAAGAGCGTAGCCTTGGTCAGGTACATCAAGGCTGTCCTATAGCTTTGAGTAAAGAGGGTAGCCTTGGTCAGGTACATCAAGGCTGTCCTATAGCTTTGACCAAAGAGCGTAGCCTTGGTCAGGTACATCAAGGCTGTCCTATAGCTTTGACTAAAGAGCGTAGCCTTGGTCAGGTACATCAAGGCTGTCCTATAGCTTTGAGTAAAGAGCGTAGCCTTGGTCAGGTACATCAAGGCTGTCCTATAGCTTCGAGTAAAGAGTGTAGCCTTGGTCAGGTACATCAAGGTTGTCCTATAGCTTTGACTAAAGAGTGTAGCCTTGGTCAAGTACATCAGGGTTGTCCTATGGCTTTGACTAAAGAGTGTAGCCTTGGTCAAGTACATCAAGGTTGTCCTATAGCTTTGACTAAAGAGTGTAGCCTTGGTCAAGTACATCAAGGTTGTCCTATAGCTTCGAGTAAAGAGTGTAGATATGGTCAAATGCATCACAGTTGTCCTACAGATTTGAGTAAAGAATGCAGCCTTGGTCAAATGTATAAAGGTTGTCCTATGGCTTTGATTAAAGAGTGTAGCCTTCATCAAAATGCATCACAGTTGTCCTATGGCTTTGATTAAAGAGTGTAGCTATGGTCAAAGGCATCACGGTTGTCCTACAGCTTCAATTAAAGAGGTAGCCTGGGTCAAACGCATCAAAGCTGTCATTCGGCTTTGATTAAAGAACGTCACCTCTTTGGCCTGTTGGAGGGTTTCCACATGTTGTGTTTGTGTTTGTAGTTTGACTGAACTTACCTGAGTGTGGATCTAGAGTTAGACTGAGTTTTCTGAGCTTACCAGAGTATAGATCTACAGTCTGATTGAGCTTCACACACACACACACACACACACACACACACACACACACACACACACACACACACACACACACTGTACTATAAACTGTTCTTGACTATATATATATATAATATATATATATATATATATATATATATATATATATATATATATATATATACATACACACACACATTGTACTATAAACTGTTCTTGACTGTATAATACACACACACACACACACACACACACACACACACACACACACACACACACATTGTACTATAACTGTTCTTGACTGTATACACACACACACACACACACACACACACACACACACACACACACACATTGTACTATAAACTGTTCTTGACTGTATACACACACACAGTCACACACACACACACACACACACACACACACACACACACACACACACACACACACACACACACACAATTGTACTATAAACTGTTCTTGACTGTATACACACACACACACACACACACACACACACACACACACACACACACACACACACACCAAAACAAAAGCAGCAAACACAAGAAGCCTATGAAAGTCAAAATGTTACCTCATGTGAATTCCAGGTTATCTGCGCTTGCAGGACAAAGAGACCAAAGACCATGGCAAACGTCATTGCCACAAAGATAGACATCAAAATGGCACTGAAAGAATACAACAGCATGAGCAGTGCTCACTTTCAAAGTTTCATAAACTGGACTAGTCCAAAACAACAACAAAACAACTAGCAGTCCAAAGGTCAGTTTAATGTATAGTTCCAGAATGAATTGCATGAACACATGTGTTGCATTTCATTAGCGTATGTGTTGTGCTATTGTTATTTTATTTTTGCATAAATATAAAATATTTTTAAAAATCATTGATTTGTGTCAAATCAAAGCAAATGAATCAATCATCAATGGGCAGACTTTTAAATTTTATCACAATGAATCAGGCCAGCCTTGATCTGACTGAAAACACACCACCCTCAGTGCCTCACCCTATCCTAAATCACCAAACACCCCTTGAAAAAGTTAAATACGCAAACTCACAGAGTGAATGTACAATTAGTGCATGAATGTGTACAGTAAGTGGAACATGAATGTGTACAGTAAGTGGAAGAACATCTGCCAAAAGTCATGAACATTCAGATTAATCAGAATGATGCCACAAAGTAACAAACAACAAAACACATTTGATGGTTTTAGTTTACTTCTTAATGAACTGGGACAAGAGTAAAGATCTCTACTAAGAACTTAACATTTTGATTTGTCAGGTTCATATTACTTCTTAATGAACTGGGACAAGAGTAAAGATCTCTACTAAGAACTTAACATTTTGATTTGTCAGGTTCATATTACTTCTTAATGAACTGGGACAAGAGTAAAGATCTCTACTGAGAATTTAACATTTTGATTTGTCAGGTTCATGCTACTTCTTAATGAACTGGAACAAGAGTAAAGATCTCTACTGAGAACTTAACATTTTGATTTGTCAGGTTCATATTACTTCTTAATGAACTGGGACAAGAGTAAAGATCTCTACTAAGAACTTAACATTTTGATTTGTCAGGTTCATACTAGTTACTACTTCTTAATGAACTGGGACAAGAGTAAAGATCTCTACTGAGAACTTAACATTTTGATATGTCAGGTTCACATTTCAAACATTAAAACATTACTGTGTACGCAACATAATGATAAAGTATAAATTTTATATTAAACATAATTTGTTTATTTAGTAGTACAGCAAATGTTCAGAATGAATGGTAATCGTAGCGCTCAATACTCACTAGAACTGTTTCTCCGAGCACGACAAGCGTTTGCAAGCACTCCGCAGATCGTCACACATGTTGTAGTCGTCCCACTGAGCGTCGCTCACACCACCATTCTCCACTCTCAGTCTCTCGTACAGGTCAACACTCAGCGGGTCTAAATCACTTCCCTCCAGCGTTGCTTTTAAATTGTCACCAGCCTCTGTTCTGTGGGCGTCACTGTCACTGTCACTGTCAGTATCACCTCTTTCCTCTGTGCCACGGAGTCTTTCCTCTGTACCACGGAGTCTTTCCTTATGACCAGCACTCAAGCAGTCTCTTTCCTTGGCTGGATTTTCCTCGGCGTCACCCACACATGTGTCCTTTGTGTTGTTTGTGAGATGCATTAGTGAACTGTCCAAGGCAGTGGCTGCGCTGTCCGTGGCTCCTCCGTCATCTTCTTTGCTCCCGTTGTCCTGTGCCTCTGTTTCTAACGCCATTTCCTTCACAAAGGATAAACACTGCACAACAGAGACTGTGACTGTTACAGTGTTAGATCATGCAGTTCACACACACACACACACACACACACACACACACATGCACTGTATTATGCATATATATACACACACACATGCACAGTATCATGCATACACGCAAACAGGACTGCAATACATTTACCAGGCACCTGGTATGGATAGAGAAGCCTCTGGACTGATTTAAAACAATAAAAGGTAAAAAAAAACAAGCCCTCTGGGCGAGTCATAAGTTTGCCTTCTGCAATAAGATCCAAATACATACAAGTACTTCTGCAATAATGTATAATTTCTCTGAATTTAAAGTACTCTTTTCTTATCATCAAAGAAAATTAAAAAAATCAGAGTAATGCAGGCTTCATGCTGACTGGTAATGTCTGGTATTTTACTGGTTAAGATCAGTATTTGATCAAGATCAGCATTCACCAGCAAATTGCAATCGGAGACATTCTGACTGTTATTTCGTCTGACCGGTTCTCAATTGTGCGTGCATGTGTGTGTGTATGTATGTGTGTGTGTGGGGGGGGGGGGGGGGGGGGGGGGGGGTTGAGTGTGTGTGTGTGTGTGTGTATATGTGTGTGTTTGAGTGAGTGTGTGTGTGTGTGTGAGTGTGTATGTGTGTTTGAGTGTGTGTGTGTGTGTGTGTGTGTGTGTGTGTGTGTGTGTGTGTGTGTGTGTGTGTGTGGTGTGTGTGTGTGTATGTGTGTGCGTGCGTGCGTGCGTGCATGCGTATGTGTGTGTGATGGTGTTCTAGATGGGGAAGGGAGCAGGGTGGTTACTAGTATAATACTACTTAGAGCTCAAGTGTATCTGACTGTTAGTGTTACAGTGATTGTCTGACTGGTTTCTATAAACCACCTTTGCCACCCTGAACTGTTGTACATCACTAGATGTCACACTGGTATGATAAACATCTACAGCATGATCACTTGGCTAAAACCAAGACCAAGTGTACAACCAAGGAAAAGTGGTTTTCATAAAATTTAAAGGGAAATACTTGGGACAGGAATCACTCTTTCTGGCCGGTGGATTTTCACACCACATTTCATAAGCCTTGTGGGTGAGTACTAAGTACTACTAGTAGAACATTTTTAACTTCTTCAGGCTTGCACACACACACACACACACACACACACACACACACACACACACACACACACAAAAAAAATCACACACACACAAACACACAACACACACACACACACACACACACACACACACACACACACACACACACACACACACACAGTGACACACACACATGATACACATTAAGTCTTTCTATTCATCCTGTCCCTGTCACAATATATCATTATATGTGCCCCTGAAATCCCACCCCTTTTCAAAGATTCCTCTTTTATTGTTTTAAGTAAATCAAGACCAGAGTAGCCTGTTAGAATGAAACTCAATGCTTTGCCTACTACCACTGGAGCAGTAATTCTGCCAAGTTCACAGCCTCACCTAATTTTGGCATTTTGATGACGTCGTTTTAAATCTGCGTATCCATTCTTAACAAAAAAGATTTTTTACATCAGCTTCTTCTTGTCTGTCTTCTTCTTTGCTTCCTTCTTCTTTTATTATTATCTTTTTTGTGTGCATTTGACGAAGAAAATTTTCTGTCGAAAGCACTTGTGTTTCCTTGTTTCCTTGTGTTACGTCGTATAGGTGATTACATTTCCCTAGTTCTGTTCAGTGTTCTATCAATTTTGTCAACCTCATCAGTAGTTATTCACTCATTCCTCAGAAAAAGAATGTTTTCTTTCATATTCATGAAATCACATGGGTAGTTGTGTTGTATGCTAGTCTGCAATTGGTCGAAGGCGTCTACAAACCACAATGAGCTTGTGTTGGTTGAGCCAGTGTGTCAGAATCATGTCTCAAAGTGTGCATGTGAATCAAACGTACCTGTTTCAGTGTTTGGGAAAATCTCCCCCCGAAGAACGCTAGACACTCATCTTGGCAATTTCAAACAATATCAATTTATTTCCGAGTTTTTTTTAAATTTAATGCTATTCCCCATGAAAAGGTTAGGAAAATGAAACTATTTCATACAGACTGTCCAGATTTAAAAATTAAACATTGACAAAAATAATTTATATATATATCATTATATGACATGTACACAAAACTGAGAAGTTCCAGTATCCTATCAATGATGTCATACAGAAACGCGGGAAAGAGCTCATGAAGACAGTGTTAGTATAATACTTAATAGTAACTGACTAACACTGTCTGGGAAAGTCCTCTTCTAAAATCGTTATAAAGTCAATGCCACAGGCACATTAAATCACAAAACTTTCAATGCAGATCACATTCATTTAACCTCTTCTAGGCACATGAGAAGTTTAGCCTCCGAAGGAGAGCTCCTTTAATGTATACTATTATTAATTATACTAGAAAAAGTTACTATAAAATGTATACATTTTATAATACATGTACAATAACTATCTAGAGCTTCAATACAATATTAGCGTTAACCAAGGGGACATCAGCGCGTCAAGCGTCAAGAAATTGTATGAGTCCAACTCCCTGTCAAGACTGAACAAAGGATTTATTAAAAAAATGATATAGTGTTTTTAGTTCTTCCGAACTGTCATGTTGGTACTGTCACATTCACAAATGGTGCGAACTCTCGAGCAGTCTCGTCACCACTTGTCTGGCCTTCTTGTGCACTACGCGATCGCTGCATACTTGTATGTTTACGACAGTTCCCATGTCTAGTTTTTCAAAAGAGAAGGCCGAACCGCCACTGGTACGGTTAACACACAGATGCTACATAATTTCGTTAACAGTAGCAGCATAATCAGGACACGACTGCGGCGGCTGTTCCGATGAAAAACATAATAAACTCGAAGCACGCACTGTGTGGTGCGCCGACATATTTTTGCTCGTTTTTATTTAAACTGCACAAGAACCATTGATTCTATTGAATCCATGATTAGAACTAGAGGCTGTTGAACGTCGCATCTCATTTGAGTAGCTAAATCGTGAAGATATATGTTAAAATAACAAAGACATCTTACAAAATCGTTCCTTGTTATGCATACAGGACACAGAAGATCAGCAGGAAGGATGTCATCTTTAACTGATAACGTCCCTTGGTATGATCTCTGGTAGGGAGTCTCAAAATGTTTCAATCACTAATATGAGGATTTGTCTCCCTTGGTTAAGCACCCTGATTACTTGCTTAGCTTGGTACTCTGTGGTTCGTTTCTTCTTCTTCTACTTTTTTTTTTTTTTTTTTGGAGCAAACACGAAAAGTGGCATCTCGATGGAAACAATACTGAATATGTCAATGGATGTAGTTATTTGGGGTACACCGCATTTACAACACGAATGACTGACAATGAGTGTAACGAAGAGTGTTGACGTTTGGCAGCAACAGAAACTGAAACGTGGTTACCTTTCCAGGGGCTGGAGGTTTATGGAAATAAACTGTTCTCTCTCTCTCTCTCTCTCTCTCTCTCTCTCTCTCTCTCTCTCTCTCTCTCTCTCTCTCTCTCCGCTAATTTTGATATGTATATATCATGTTTTTATAATATTATTTTTATGCTCATTATCGACTTGTTTCTCGGTTTACTGGTGTCCATTTCAACATGGTTTGTATGAATGTACATGTACTCCACATACTGTAGCTCATTGTATCCCTAGTTAATGGTAGTTTCCCTCATGGGCGAGGGCTGGATGTAAAAAGACCTCGAGTCTTCTCCACTACCCTCGAACTTACGAGGGTAGTGGAGAAGACTCTCTCTCTCTCTCTCTCTCTCTCTCTCTCTCTCTCTCTCTCTCTCTCTCTCTCTCTCTCTCTCTCTCTCTCTCTCAGACAATGTGTGCCGGGTGTGTGTCAGTGTGTGTGTGTCAGTGTGTGTGTGTCAGTGTGTGTGTGTGTGTCAGTGTGTGTGTGTGTGTGTGTGACTGACACAGTGTGTGTGTGTGTGTGTGTGTGTGTGTGTGTGTGTGTGTGTGTGTGTGTGTGTCAGTGTGTGAATTTACTGAGTAAAAGAGAGCTAGAGGCGGGAGTAGTGTCTACTGAGTAGAGTATAGTAATGACTCAGTAAAAGAAAATTATACTTGTGGCACCTCCCGCCAATGATTCATGCTTCAAGACAATTGATTCAAATTTAGTAAAACAGGCTTGCCAAAATCGCGCCCTTACAGCGCGTTTGGTTGTTACCGACGTTGCTGGCAGTGCCACTTGAAACTGCTGCCGTCTCGGCGGCGCGTTCTGTCATGTACACCACTATCATTACAACCATACCGCACCATCACGTCACTTCAGTCATGCAAAGGCACATAGGTAGGGTGCATGCGTGTCACTTTAGCCGGTATAACCTGCCACCTGCACGTCAGTTCGGCAGAATGACCGGGATCTTTAACGTGCTACTGCGGTAACACGGGGAGCAACGGATACATAAAAAGAGTCAGCACAAAAAGTTGACCATAAAGCCCCCCACATATAGGCAGTCAGAGCCGAAATGCGTTTTAGCCAATTTTTAAATATTTGAAATGGGGACTGTACTGAAAATGGAACCACACAGACTATTCTTTTTAAGTAATTTATTTTATTTTATATTTGCATTGCCCTCTCCCAGTTCCATTGCAAAAATGGCCAAAAATGGTCCCTGCAATGTACAGATCCACATCCAGAAGAAAATCGAGTTATGCCACACGGGACTCGAACCCGCGACCTTTCGATCACGGCGCTCCGAATGAGCTATACCAGCTCAATAATGATAATACATACATTTTCTATAGCTTGTTATTATACATCAGTGTACATAATGATATACTGACATACCATAATTATACACGCAAAACATACTTAATAAATTCCACTAATATAAAACAGGTACTGCTTGTAGAACAGCAAATAAAATAACTATTATAAAACATAAACACATTGCAATACTGAATTTAAAACAGATACATAATTTTAAAGCAGTGTACTAAGTTACTACGAACACACACACACACACACACACACACACACACACACACACACACACACACACACACACACACACACACACACACACACACACACACACACACACACACACACACACACACACGTTGTAAGCGTGAAATCTGCTTCAATGGTAATCCTGCAAGGATGGAATTGCAGCAGTCAATCCGGGATGTTATGGCAGATGAAAGGAGCAGGGCAGCTGCACTCTGAGTCAAGTATGGTCCAATTGAAGCTATTCTTCAACGTTCTAGGTATGCTGTACGGCATACATTGCTGGCGTGGTGTTGCATAGACAGTGTCTGATCGAGATGAACTCCTAGGTTCCTAACTGAAGATTTGAAAGGTATGCGCTTGCCACCTATGTCTGCACTATCTCCGCCAACCGAGGTAGAGGCAACTGGAAGAACTTCGGTCTTTTCTGCATTTAATTTGAGCTTGTTGCTGTACATTCAGCCTACAAGACTTAATACAAGTCTGGATATCACAGAGAAGAGATTGAAATTGATCGGGAGGAGCCCCCTTTGACAACTGGGTATCATCAGCGTATATGTGATAATCACACTCATGGCGACATATCAAGTCAGAGAGGGGCTGGGAGTACAATGTGACTGAACAGTATAGGCCCAAGAACCGAACCCTGCGGAACCCCCAACTGAAGTGGGCTGGGAGAAGACAAGACGTTGTCAACCATCACAGACTGTTCACGGCCCTCTAAGTAGGACGCAAACCAGCGAAGCACAGTGCCAGAAATGCCAAATGTGGTCTCAAGCCTCTGCAACAATATGGGATGGTCCAGCGTGTCAAATGCCGCACTGAGGTCTAGCAAAGCCAGCACTGAGACCAGTCTGTCATCGGCATTTCTGAGAAGACCATCAACAACACTAAGCAGAGCTGTTGTGCTTTGGTTCTTTCTGTATGCGGACTGTCAGTCTGATTTCAAGCAGATCGTTTTCTGATAGTCAGTGTTTCTGCAGCT
>JABMCL010001479.1:62500-67500 GCA_018857735.1 Alviniconcha marisindica | reverse complement strand
ATCAGTAATGCTGGCCAGCTAGGACTGGAGTGATAGGGAGTTTTCGATCGCTTGGTTGGGGAGTGTTGCCTTTCCGGCCTGTTGTATGATTTCCCGTGTTGTATCTATGTTTAGACGGAGGTTGTGGAGCTGTGTACTATATGAGTGTACTAAACTCCTTGAAAAACCTTCTGGATAAACATTGGAAACAGAATATATGCTGCACACAGTAACTGACGAAAACAAGCCAGGTCAAGACACGCAGCACTCCTAAAAAGAATAATGTTGAGCATAATAGGCTATAAACCAAAACACGACTTAGCAGGCAAAAGGCTAAAGAGCCGTAATCTGATATAATAGATATATGAGAAGGATGTTTTGAATGTGTATTAATTGTCTTCGGTCTGTCATGGTGACCTCTATACGGCGGACAACACGTTAAGCTCCAGTTACTAACTAACTTTGAATTTATTTTTATTTTTTTATACTATGTGTTCTATTTTGTTTTCTGCACGGACTGCTTTCTTCCATATCAGCCTTTGGTAAAAGCATATGACTGTTCACTCTGTGTATAATTATGTTTATTCAGTAAAACCATTTCCATTTTTTGTTGTTAAGTTTATTCATAAGCTTTCTTTCATATCAGCCTTTGGTAAAAGCATATGACTGTTCACTCTGTGTATAATTATGTTTATTCAGTAAAACCATTTCCATTTTTTTTTGTTAAGTTTATTCATCTCTTTACTGCTCTCCATCTCTCTAAGCCACAGAAGTAGTCTGTAATCTGTTCACCTTATATATTCTATACATATATGCACCTCGCTCTTTGTCAAAGCAGTGGGCTGGTGAATTTCTTCCCTTTGAATTCTCCTTTGTCTTTCTCTGTTTACTGTTTTTGCAACAGTTCTAGAGTGTATCTTCATCAGCTGTACATCCGTAAATAACTGATTCTATTCAAATACCAATTATAGGGGAAAGTGTTCTTTTTATGTCTTGCAGAGCTTACAGCCAAATGACCACGATGTATCATCTTTTCATCTGTTTACAGGTTATCAATGTCTGGAATCGTCCCTTGCGTGAGTTTTATTTTATTTTATATATATATTTATTTATTTTTAATTTTGTTTATATATTCTGTTTGGTGGGAGATGACTAGAATATTACCTTGCTGATATACTTTGTAAAAACAACATGTACTAAAACAAACAACAACATGCGAGAAAAACAAAAACAAAAACAAACAAACAAAAAACCTGTGTCTCCAAGCGGGCAGTAAATGGAAGGTATATACACCTATTATGCCACTGACTTCAAGCAGAACTCACAAGCTGTGTGAAAGTCGAGATGGTCGTCCTGGGCTACCCGTCCGTAGTAGTCCTTATGGTCTCTGTGACAGCAAAGATTATGTAATAGAGTGGTGGAGCGTAGAAGGACAGGACACAGGCAGCGGAGTCAGTAAAAATGGAGACCACAGCAGGCGGACGACAATCAGGTTTTTATTCTACAGCAGCAGACAATTTTCAGCACACCCAAAATCCTCACGCGCACGCATAGATAAGAGAACGGCGCGGGCCGCAAGGAACACACGCTATCGCTACAATCAAATCGGCGCTCTGGACCACAAAATGGCTGACAATTGTGTTTCCTTGGCCCGCACAAATACAGTTTCCTCAACAATAATTAAACTAATTAAAACATGAAAAACATCGAATAAAGCTACAATTACAACCTTTTAAACTATGCAAACAAAATGTACACACATGACTTATTTTATTTACAACAAGAGCGGGAAGCGTGGCTTGCGCCTGTCTATAAACAGATTCGTACAACTAAATCACAACTAACACAATGTACAAAATATTAATGTTACTAAAACTTACATCAGAATAAAGCGCACGCTCCCACGGTTAAAATGGTACATAACAATTACAATACAACGTTCTGTAAGAGAAGCAAGACACACTCAAAGACTAGCTCTAAAACAATCGGTGGGAACTTTCTCCTGGGGCGCGTTATCTAGTCGCAGCATCGCTGATAAAGTGATATCTGAAGTAGTCTATAAATACAACTTAGCTTCTACAGTACACAATAGTTAACTTGATAAGTTAACTTCAACCCAAAATAAACCCTAAACATGAACTGAGTCAGCTAAGCAAAATACTATACGACAAAGCATTGATCGACACAGAATTACTTTAATCGAGTCAAAACAACGATTCACGACTATACACTAGTACTAAACAGAGAACGCGCCGTGCAGACGACGGCTATAAAAAGAACAGACTTAGCGAGTCATCGGCTACTGATTAAACTCGATCCTGCGTCTAAATAAACGTTGGATAAACATTCTAAGATGCCAAATTATATTACACATAGCTTGGTGCATAAAAAGGACTAGGTAAACAAAGAGTAGGTATACAAACAAGCGGTCAAAATATTAAGGGAGAAAACAGATTTGAAAATGGCGCGCACCAGCGGCTATCGTCGGTCGGCTGTGTGAAGGCCATGTGGCGTTACGCTACACGCAGCGCTTCAAAACAAAAGCGTCGTCTGCTCCGGTTCCCGGGTTACTAACAGTACAGTAATGAAATTGCATGGATCTGATAACCGGGGCTGGATTATTGTAAAAACGTATACAAAGAGCACTTGCTCACAATTATAAATACGACGATGGGTCATCCCGGCTCGCGGGGTTGTTAACTCCTTTGACTTTTGCGGCCCGGCATCGCTTAAGTCCCTTGGCTCTTTTTACTTCCGGTGCGTACTTTCTTCACAATCTGACAATGGAAGACGGTGACAATAAATTCACGGAGTTTACAGTGCCAACTTTAAAAGCATTTTTGAAGGTCCGTAGTCAAAATGTGTCTGGCAACAAGCAGTAACTTGTTGCTCGTGCTATAGGATGGCAAAAAACGTATCTTTTCCGCCATGAACTCGAGATCTTCTGGTTAGCCGAAAAACGATGTAAAGACACTTTTTTTTCCCCATTCTCCATCACCTTTCCCCTGTAATTTTTGCAAACGCAACAATAATGGCATTTTTACTGCTTCGCAATTCTACGTTTAACTTCCATTGTTATACACAGCGTGAAGCAACGCCTACTTAGAAATCGGCCCGGAAATGACGCTGTGACCTCTCGCGACTTCTTGCGCGAAAGATTACAAAGGGCATTCACTCGTGCAAACCAGCTTCACCGAACCGCCCAATATAAAAAGCGAGGATCGTCCGGCGCGTTTGCCCGTCCCTAATAAGCCGTACGGTTTCTGTGGACGTTAAGCACCATGTTTACTTACTTACTTCCGGCGCGCAGCGCATACTTCAGGAGCTGTGTGAGAGTCGAGGTGGACGTCCTGAGCTGTCCGTCCTAACGAGCCTTCCGGTTTCCGTGGACGTAAAGAATTATTGCACCGTGCTTCGGCATCGGTCTCAGCTTGTCCCTAATATGTCAACTGACATCTGAGGACATTAAGCATCACTTCATCATCATCGGCGCGCAGCGCTCCAAGCGAAATTCATGATAACGTAAATCAGGGGAGATAATTACATACACAACTATTACCGCCATCGACGCAAGTCCGCGATTTTGTGTGACGGGCCAAACAAACAAAAAAAGGGAGAAAGGGGAAAAGGGAGATTATATACCTGTCGCTACACTGTCACCACCAGAATGGTTCCTGCATTAAGATGGGCAGCGATGAGAGCCATTTTAAAGTTTCAGTAGGAAGTGACGGACAAAGTCACAAAGACAGTGTCCACGAACCACAACCTGTCTGAAGAGAAAGGAGAGCCGAAGCGGTATCGAACCGAGGTCCTTCCGCTTACTAGACTAACGCCTTACCGCTAGGCCAAACCGGCTCACTGTAACACCATTGTCGTCATCTTCATGGTTATTATATACGCTAGTCTGCTGAAGCAGGGTGCTTGGTACGCTGTTTATCAATTATCGTGTTGCATTGCGAAATCAAAATTCCCACACCTGCGGTACTTCTCAGAACTGTTGGATGTGATAATGATGATAATGTCTAAAATTAGGATGACATACGTGTTTTCAGCATTATAACTTGTGGAAATATTGCTATAAAATAATTATTATAGATCTTATTGCATAAATGATTTTGTTTATTCTTTCGTTTCAGAGAGGCGATGGATACCTTTGATGACACTGATTCAAATTTGCATACAGGTCGCTCTCTCTCTCTCTCTCTCTCTCTCTCTCTCTCTCTCTCTCTCTCTCTCTCTCTCTCTCTCTCTCTCTCTCTCTCTCTCTCTCTCTCCCCCCCCCCCCTCCTCTTCCTTCTCCTCCTCCTCTTCTCTCTTTCTAGCTTTTTATTTGCACTATATGGAAAAAAATCAACAAATCTTTAATTTTTTCTTGTCTCTTTCCAATCCACCCTTTATTTTTCTCTTTTTCCCTTTATCTCTCTTTTGCTGTAGTTTTTCATGATATAGAGGACCAAATAAACCTCTAGATCTCTGCTTCTGTCTGTCTTTCTCTCTGTCTCTTTCTATTCTCCGTCCGACCACTCCTCCTCCTCCCCCTTGTTTAATTTTAATCACGCGCGCGCGCACACACACAACACACACACACACACACCACACACACACACACACACACACACACACACACACACACACACACACACACGCACACACACACACACACACACACACACACACACGACACCACCACACACACACAACACCACACACACACACACACACACACACACACACACACACACACACACACACACACACACACACACACACACCACACACACACACACACACACACACACACACACACACACACACACACACACACACACACACACACACACACACACTACACACACACACACACACACACACACACACACACACACACACACACACACACACACACACACACACACACACACACACACACACACACACACACACAGAGCAATATTGACTGGTCGTTTAGTCCACTGACTTATTGACTGATTCGTCTTCGTTGTCAGAAAGTATCCATCAGG
>JABMCL010001479.1:45000-57500 GCA_018857735.1 Alviniconcha marisindica | reverse complement strand
ATAAATGACATGCCTTGTTTTATTTGAGTTGTTTGTAACAAACTTACTACTGTTTGAGCACCAACATAAAAACTGCTCGTTAGCTGACAGTTTTGTGGACCCTATGGCGTAACTAAATACGGCAGTGGTTGAAGGAAGGATGTCGTAAACTAGTGTTTGGAGTTTGGTGTGTAACGTGTAGTTTAGAATCTATTCCTGTAATTATTGGCTAAAACTTCAAAACCAAAACCCAAAACCAACCAGAAGAGCCCTGTCAAGGGTCAGGAAAATTGTGAATAGATTAACTGAATTGTTCGCTTACTCAAACTTCTCTTATTAACTGAATTGTTCGCTTATTCAAACTTCTCTTATTAACTGAATTGTTCGCTTGCTCAAACTTCTCTTATTAACTGAATTGTTCGCTTACTCAGACTTCTCTTATTAACTGAATTGTTCGCTTACTCAGACTTCTCTTATTAACTGAATTGTTCGCTTACTCAAACTTCCCTTATTCTATGGACTTGTGCAAAGTGTTTTTGAATAGTTCCTAAAAATAAAATATGCTAGTTAAAATGAAACTATTGAAAATGAAACTATTTTTTTACGTCTCTCGTGATTATTTACATCTTTATTTTTCTTCCCCCCCCCCCCATGTGCCACGTCTAAATGCATGGGCGTCGCCATGTTTGACCTTAGTTAACTGAGTTGAACAGTGTTCTTTTGAGTTGTTCAACACTTTTTCGCTCGACTGTTTTTACGGACTTGACACTCATAAAGAAAGACTCACCCATACCATTTATTGTTCAAGGTAAGCCTTGATTTAATATCAGTGGTCAGGAAAACTGTGAACAGATTAAAATTGTTCGCTTACTCAAACTTCTCTCATTCTATGGATTTGTGCAAAGAGCGTTTTGAATATTCCTAAACATTTTTTTTTTAAAGCCCCCTCCCCCCCCCCCCCCCCCCCCCCTTCGACTTCCGCCCCCCCCCACCCCCCCCACACACACACACACGCATAAAAGCCCCATTCATTTCCACCAGAATGCACATGTACGTGTTTTGTCGTGTTTTGTCTAGCAAATATCAATTTCTCCCGTTTTTCCTGTTAATGTTCTTTGTCAGGTAGATTCCCTTAATTTTGTTTCTCTGTAAAAAAAATTGTTTTTGTGGTTTAGATGTCAAAAAGATGTCTTTCAAGGACGCTGTAGTCAAACAGAGAAGGGACTGGGACGTCAACAATGGCGAGGTGGTCCTGCGATTTGCGCAAGGAGTGGACGAAACGGCGATCCTGCGGGAACTTGCCGCCGCTCGACGCGATCTCCGGAGCATCTTTAGTAGCCACAATCTGAAGTTCACAGGGGTTGGAAAAGGTTCCATCAAGTTCCGGTTCACTTTGCCGCACGATGCTCAAGTCTTTGACTCTCTGGCTGTGGAAGGAAGGATCCGGGAATTCGTGAAAGACCTCTGTTCCTGCGAACCGTTCAATCAGCTCACAAAGCGCGAAGACGTGCAGCTGGAGTTTCTGTGCAAAGCAAAAGTGAATGGGTTGGCAGGTCGGTATATTATTATTATTATTATTGATCGCTTTTATATAGCGCTATTCTCACGCTCTCGAGCAGACTCACTGCGCTCGCATGTGATTCTACATGAGTGAATAGCTTTTTACAGCGCGTTTTTTTTGGTTTGTTTTTTTAAATATCCACCGAAGTGGTGTACTTACAGCGCTGGCATGGCTGGTGCCACAAGAAACTGCTGCCATCTCGGCGCGTTCTGTGTACACCATACGACCATGCACCATGTCACTTCATGCAAAGCCACATACGTAAGGTGTATGCGTGTTTAGCTGTAACCTGCCACCTGCGCTTTGGGCAGAATGACCGGGGTCTTTTACGTGCTACTGCGGTAACACGGGGGTGGAACGGATACCGAAATAAGAGTCAGCACAGAAAGTCGACCCTGGAGAAGACAATTCTCCCGCCGCTCCTGCAGGGATTCGAACCCGCGACCTTTCGATCACGAGTCCGCCGCTCTAACCACTGAGCTATCCCCGCTCCCAATATTGAAAAGACTGGGACGACTGTCTCCTCCTTTTGGATAGAGTCTGAAGCATAATCAGCCTAGAGCGCTGGTGTAGAATCAACAAATAAGGGAGCAATATACAGTATACGATAGCGCTCGACAAACGTCACAGTTGTGTTCGTGTGACGTCTGACAAGCGCTAAATAACTCCCTGGTTTGTTGATTTGTCTTGGATAGGTTTACTTATAGGGGTTGTGTGTGTGTGTGTGTGTGTGTGTGTGTGTGTGTGTGTGTGTGTGTGTGTGTGTGTGTGTGTGTGTGTTGTGGTGTGTTGCGTGCGGCTGTGCGTGCGTGCGTGCGTGCGTGCGTGCGTCGTGCGTGCGTGCGTGCGTGCGTGTGTGTGTGTGTGTGTGTGTGTGTGTGTGTGTGTGTGTGTGTGTGTGTGCGTGTGTGAGTGAGTGTGTGTGCGTGTGCGTAAGAGAGAGAGACAGAGACAGACAGACAGACAGACAGACAGACAGACAGACAGAGACAGAGGACAGAGAGAGAGAGAGAGAGAGAACCTTTCGTTCTTTCTTTAAAGTAAGTATTTAAAAAAGAAAAAAGAAAAAAGAAAAAAAGAAAAAAAAGACTGCTTGTCGTCAACTCCTAACTGACACGGGCCACTCGCTGGAGCTTATTCTTCAGTCTTCAACGTTTGTCACACTCACAGTTATCCAGGCGGAGAACCTGGTGGTCCAGATCGGCAACCAGAACAATGTGTACATCGGGGACCACCAGGCACAGCCGGTAGGCGACAATCAGGACGTCGATTCATTGGAGTACGAGGAATCGCTTGTGGGCGATTGCCACGGTGAGTCGTTGTTGTTGTTGTTGTTGCCGTTGTTTGTTGCTTTGTTGTAGCGTTCCCCAGCTGAACACTCTGGCGTGAGCCGGTTTGGCCCAGCGGTAAGGCGTTGGGCCGGTAAGCAGAGGGACCTCGGTTCGAATCCACTTCGGCTCTCCTTTCTCTTCAAAATTTGTGGTCTGTGGACACTGCCTTTTTGATTTTGTCCCTCACAGTTAATGAAACATTAAAATGGCTCTCATCGCTGCCCATCTTAATGCAGGAATCATTCTGGTGGTGACAGTGTAGCGATAGGTAAAATTATAATCTCCCTCTTCCCCCACCGCCATACCCTCTTTCCCCCCCCCATTCTCCCCGTCCCTAATAAGCCTTATGGTTTCTCTGTGGACGTTCAGCACCATTTTTATTTACTGAACACTCTAGGGGTCACCCGGTGCATGCAACTGCACGTCTAACCTGCAGTGTACCGCTGCAAACTGGTTATCCAAGCGGCTGACCTTGTTCACCGCGGTACCTGTACCGGTACCTGTGTTATAAAGGCGTTAGGCCTGCGTCAAATAGTTCATCATAGTTCAGGAGCTGTGTGAGAGTCGAGGTGGCCGTCCTGGGCTGCCCGTCCTAACGAGCCTTCTGGTTTCCGTGGACGTAAAGCTATATTGAACCATGCTTCGGCATTGGTCACAGCTTGTCCCTAATATGTCAACTGACACCTGAGGACATTAAGCATCACTTCATCATCATCAACATCAAATACAGATGGCCTCCGTGGACGTTAAGCAACACTATTCATTCATTGAAATACAGCGCAACGATAAACTTCTTCTTTCTTTTTTTCCACTAGAACGAAAATCGAAACTGCCATAACTATATTACCAGAATTAAAATATTCATTTGATTAAGTTGCACAATTTTTGTATACAGCACAAGAACCACAGTAACTGTGGTTAGTGCGTGTGGAAATAAAGCGTCCTTTATTCTGCACACAAGTACAAGGCGCAGTTGAATGGACAACGACATTTTGTCCGCAAGCTCCGGTTCGTGATATTCTTTCAAGTGAGCAAAGTAGGGCAGTAATTATGCTGTTTACGTGTCTGCCTTCTTTTGCTTTTTTGTTTTTATTTAGTGGACTTAGCTGCCTTCAATATTGTCAGCTTCTCACCACGACGGCAAGCCATTGTGGATGGTCAACAGGCCGGTGAAGATGATAATGGTAAATACGTGACGTGTGTGTGTGTGTGTGTGTGTGTGTGTAGTGTGTAGTGTGTGTGTGTGTGTGTGTGTTGTGTGTGTGTGTGTGTGGTGTGTGTGTGTGTGTGTGATGGGGTGTGGTAGTGTGTGTTGTGTGTGTGTGTGGGGTGTGTGTAGTATGTGGAGAGAGAGGAGAGAGAGAGAGAGAGAGAGAGAGAGAGAGAGAGAGAGAGAGAGAGAGAGAGAGAGAGAGAGAGAGAGTGTGTTTCGGAACCTTTGTTGTTGTTGTTTATGCTGGATGCAGTACATCTATTTGATCATCTTTTCCTTGCAGTTTTGTATATTTAAAGTCTCAAAAATCTGCAATATGCAGCTATCTGCGATAAGTGTGTGACTGAACAGTCATGTCGAACACTTTTTCCCCGAACAATATCTCGTTTGCTGTTAAAGCAGAACAGCTTTGAAATACTCACACTCTGATATTATACAATAGGCCTACAATAGGCTAATATAACTTTATTATCTCTGTGCAAACAAATTGGCCTTTTGGCTCGTCTTTAATGACGAGCCAGCGAGGTGACGGGCCAAAGGTCAGCCACAGAGTTGCGCCCCTTGTACCACCTACTTCCTCAATACGCCTTGTGTGTGTGTGTGTGTGTATCAGAATTAAACGACAAAAACACAACAAAAGACAACAACAACAATTAATCAATAAATAGATAAATAAACAAAACACGTTCTGAACTTATACCACTCCCCTATTCTTTTCAGATCGCCGTTTTTGTTGATTTTGCTCAATTCGATGAACTTTAATACACGTGTGTACGTGTGTCTCCATTTTGCCCACAGATCCAGGCGATCCCGATGATCCCGAACCCGAGGTGACCCAGGTGGTTATCAAGTGCGATGCAGCCACGGCAGAAACGTTGCACAAAGAGTGGACCAACCTCCTGCCATTGCTCAAACGGATCTGGCCGAAGTGCAAACTGAGAAAAGCGAGAACAAAAGTCTGGTGGGAACTGAGACAGGAGAACGACAGTTTTGTAAACGTGGCACTCTTCGTCAACGACATCTTCATCACCGATCGCCTCAGGCTGATTAAGGAGCAGCATCAGGTGGAGGTGGACGTTCCCATGACTGTAAACAATGCAGGTAAAGCGGAAAGGAATGTAAGACCGTGTTTAGACTGCAGAACCTTCCGTTAAGCGTCTGTACTTTTTGCTAAACGTCTGTTTTGGTCTAACAGAAACTTCAGAACACTTCGGTGGAACTGTTTTTTTGGAAGCACGCCGATTGCGATCATGCGCAACCTCTTCTTCGGGCTCTTCACTGGTTACCGGTCGAAGCCAGAATAGACTACAAACTGTCAATTATCTGTCACAACTTCTTCTCTGACTCGTCTCCTGCCTCTGTCTCTGACCTCCTCACTGTGTACGCCTCTTCCAGGCAGCTTCGTTCTTCTGCAGACACACAGATACTTTGTATTCCCCATATTTATGAGAACTAACGCATTTGGCGACGCTTGTTTTCCTAAGTATGTGCTCCGAAGCAATGGAATTATCTCCCTTCTGACATCCACCACACTCAGTCCTCGCTTGCCTTCAAAAGAGCGTTGGAAACTCACCTCTGCAAACAATACCTCAAGAAGTGATTTCAGATTCTGTCTTCTTTTGGCGCGCCCCTCCTTCCCCTCCAGTGCTCTCCGTCTCTCACTCCATGTTACATTCCTTCTGTGCACCCGTGTGTGTGTGTGTGTGTGCGTGCGAGCGAGCGTGTGTGCGTGCGTGCGTGCGAGCGAGCGAGCGAGCGAGCGAGCGTGTGTGTGTGTGTGTGTGTGTGTGTGTGTGTGTGTGTGTGGATGAGTGAGTGAGTGTGTGCGTGGGTATGTGTTGCGTTGTAGTGCGGTGTGGTGTGGTGGTGGTGGTGGTGGTGATGGTGGTGGTGGTGGTGGTGGTGGTGTGTGTGAGTGTGTGGTGTGTGTGTGTGTGTGTATGTGTGTGTGTGTTTGTGTGTGATGTGTGTGTGTATGTGTATGTGTGTGTGTGTGTGTGTTTGTGTGTGTGTGTGCGTGTTTGTGTGTGTGTGTGTGTGTGTGTGTGTGTGTGTGTGTGTGTGTGTGTGTGTGTGTGTGTGTGTGTGTGTGTGCGGGTGCGGTAAGCGAGGAATAATACATTATATTTATATATTATTGCTGAGGTCCGAGAAAAGAAAAAGAGAAACAGTTTGCATGATTTGCTGACAAATGTATCTCAGTGTCTACATCTCGGCCAGTCCACAGGTTTCTGGAAAACGCAGAATTTGTTTTTTGTCAGACACAGCAGCTGGGATGATAGATAACTGATTTTTAACGCCAACACTTGAATGTTACATCATGCTGCGAGAGAACAGTACTTACAGTACAAAACGATACAACTTTATTGCCCCGTGGGAAAATTCATTTAATAGAAGTAAACACACCAAAACATAAAACATCCCACATATTACAGATATTGGAAATAACGCAAGAACTACACCCACCCCCCACCCCCCCCTCAACCACCACCACTACTCCGTACCCCCCTACACATACACACACACACACACACACACACACACACACACACACCACACACACACACACACACATACACACACACACGCGCGCGCGCGCGCGCGCGGGGAGTAGACACAGCTGTGAAAAAGACAGTTTAGAAATAGTATTAAACAGGTGAGTCTTCAGGACAGTATCTTAGTGGTGGAGTATTTCAGGACAGTATCTTAGTGGTGGAGTATTTCAGGACAGTATCTTAGTGGTGGAGTATTTCAGGACAGTATCTCAGTGGTGGAGTATTTCAGGCAAACTGTTCCAAACAGATGGGCCAGCGTAAGAAAGCGACCTTTCACCAAATGTTTTTGTGTTCACCTGAAGGGTGACAAATGGATAGGTGTCGTAACTTGTCTGGTTAGACTGGGAGGTTGAAGGAGATGAGACTGGTATGCTAGGTATAGTTATTTTGTTGTTGTTGTTGTTTTTGTTTTTGTTTTTTGTTGTTGTTTCTTTTCTTAGTGCTAGGTTGTCATCTTGACATCGATTTGATTATGCATGGTGTACCCCCCCCCCCCTCCCAGTATATACACAGAGCCCGTTCATATATATAATATAAAAACGGACTGTTCATCCATAATTATCATTCCAATTTGTCCTTTCTGTTTCAGGATCTCTCATGCGGTCGAGGGCACTGCGTGATGAACTTATCATGGTACGGGAAATGGATGAAATTAATAACGCCTTCACCAGGGAGAATATACCTGGGGTTTTCATCGCCATCCTCTGGTTAGTGTTGCTTCGCAGCGGCATTCTAAACTGGCCTGAATCCTTGATAGTGTCCATCGTTTCTTTCGGCATGTTAATTGTAAACATGTGGTTCCATTTGAATAACATACTGTTTCATTTTTTTGTTTTGAAAAGAGTGTCCTGTTATGATATATTATGGTTTGTGTCCATTTGTGTGCTTGTATGGAATTTTATTTCCTAGAACATTTTTCAGGCGTCAGTTCTTACCCCCGAAACTCAGTTGCCTGTGGCTTCTTTCGCCCTGATGTAACCATATTTGTTGACTGGGCGTATAATGTTGATAATGTTGACTGGGCGTAAAATGTTGATAATGTTGACTGGGCGTAAAACACCAAGTTACTTACTTGTTCCGAAGAAATGTTTGAAATTTGTTGCTGACGCCATTCATGGTGAATTTTTTTCCAATTGCTCATCAGAATACCAATGGAAATAAATATTT
Organism: Alviniconcha marisindica; assembly: GCA_018857735.1. NCBI lineage: Eukaryota > Metazoa > Mollusca > Gastropoda > Provannidae > Alviniconcha > Alviniconcha marisindica. The sequence continues at coordinate 49,694 of JABMCL010001479.1, read as the reverse complement.
CCGACTTATTTTGTTGTTGCTAACATGTTAGTCACAGGAAAGGTGTAGAATGAAGGATGTTTAAAGAACTAGAAGAGAGAAAAAGAGAAAAAAAACCATTTTATTTTGTTTCACGTAAACTCGGTGTGTTTATGATGTGTGAACCTAATGGTTTTTATTTAACTTGAGAGTTTTTACGTTTTGGTTTGACACAGAGAAAGCATTATTCCAGTTAATTTTGGGTTTGCTGTTACTAAGTATTAGTGTATGCAGATTTAGAGAAAGGGGGCGTATGTCTAAAAGTGTGTATGTGCGTGTGGTTCATGACTTGGAATTATTGACGTATGTTCTTCGTTGTGCGATCGAACGACAGCTTTAATTTCCCACTGGGATTGATAAAGTATATTGTTATTGTTATTGTTAACCCCTTCACAGCCCCAGCCTGTACAATTTCCGGGCTGAAAGATGCACGGAGGCGCCTGCAAACAGCATATTTTCCGGTCCTGTAACATTTACTTTCAATGCTATATGTTTTGATGGAGATGCTTTCACACGCCTGTGCGAAAAAGAAGACAAAAAAGGCTTCAGGGTTTTAAACTGTGCACTTTTATTGGTCGTTTTTAAGTGAAATCCTAGGCAGTGAAGTGGTTAATTACTACATGTGGCCGCAATGCTTACCGAGTGTTTTAGTTTTTCAGTGTGTTTTATGTTTGTATTACTGTGAGCATTGTATTATGCTAGGCGTTGGAACCTACTGTATGGATTTACTTGATTGCTTGATTCCACGAGCCGAAGGATAAAACACTAGAACCCTCCGCCCCTTCCAAACCGGTAATGTGTGTAGTAGCTAGTAGTAACTTGCTTAACAGATCGACTGCCTGTCGCAGGTCTTTCATGCTGTGTCAGACTGCACGTGCACGCACATGCGCGTTCATGATTGATGTTGTTGAGTTTTTGCTTAATGTCCTCAGATGCTAAAAGCATATTAGGGACAATAATGATTGATTGATTGATGATCGCTTATATAGCGCTATTCTCCGCTCTCTTGAGCAGACTCACTGCGCTCGCATGTGATTCTACATGAGTGACTAGCTTTTTATAGCGCGTTTTTTCAATATCCACCGAAGTGGTGTATACTTACAGCTCTGGCATGGCTGGTGCCACATGAAACTGCAGCCGTCTCGGCGCATGTTCTGTGTACACCATACAACCATGTTACTTCATGCAAAGCCACATACGTAAGGTGTATGCGTGTTTAGCTGTAACCTGCCACCTGCACTTTTGGCAGAATGACCGGGATCTTTTACGTGCTACTGCGGCACAGTGTGTTGCTGTTGTTGTTGTTGTGCGTGTCTGTCAAATTGCAGGAAAGTGGCCAGTCGCAGCTGTGCATGTGTGCATGTATGTATGTATGTATGTATGTATGTATGAATGTATGTATGTATGTATGTATGCGTGCGTGCGTGCGTGCGTGCGTGCGTGTGTATGTGTGTGTGTGTGTGTGTGTGTGTGTGTGTGTGTGTGTGTGTGTGTGTGTGTGTGTGTGTGTGTGTGTGTGTGTGTGTGTGTGTGTGTGTGTGGTGTGTGTGTGTGTGTGTGTGTGTGTGCATGTATGTATGTATGTATGTATGTATGTATGTATGTATCAGTGTATGCACGCGCGCGTGTGTGTGTCCATGGGCATGCCACGCTCTCTCTCTCTCTCTCTCTTTCGTGTGTGTGTGTGTGTGTGTGTGTGTGTGTGTGTGTGTGTGTGTGTGTGTGTGTGTGTGTGTGTGTGTGTGTGTGTGTGTGTGTGTGTGTGTGTGAGTGTGCGTGCGTGAGTGTATGCGTGCGTGAGTGCATGCGTGCGTGTGTGAGTGCATGCGCTTGCTCGTGCGTGTGTGCATATGTTTTGTTGTTAATAACTGGTTTTTAGCTATGATTGTAATTTGTTCAAACACCATTTTCATTTTTATGTATGTCCTACGGTGAATTATCATTCGTTCAATTTGAATTGTAATTATTTACGTTACATTGATGGTATGTTTCAAAGCAAATTTCCTTTTAGGGATAATAAAGTATTTTCTTATCTTACTTGATCTTAATTATTGGGGGTGGAGGGGTGGGGGTGGGGGGGTGGGGGGTGGGGGGTGGGGGGTGGGGGGGCTTCCTATATAGGGCTTCCTATACGCGTCCTATATAGACCCAAACTCCAAGCACTGGTTTACGACATCCTTCCTTCAACCACTGCCGTATTTAGTTACGCCATAGGGTCCAGAAAACTGAAACTAACGAGCAGTTTTTCGTTGGTGCTCAAACAGTAGTAAGTTTGTTACAAACAACTCAAACAAAACAAGACGTGTCACTTACAGCCGCCAACAAAGTTTACACCAGCACAAACAAAACCACAATCGTTTGAAACGAGACGGGACTCTTTTTTTTAACCCAGGGTGGATGCGTCTCATGTTTTAGGTGCGTGCTTGGGCGCTAAGTTGCTTCCACAGTCTTATCAGTACCCGAACCTTTCGGAGGGCGCTGACCGCGTCGGTGGACAGCTGCGCGGAGATAAAGAGTGCCCCTTCAGTGGCGTAACTAAATCTGGCAGAGTTTGGAAGGAAGGTGCCGGAAAGCGATGCTCGGAGTGTGATATAGACCCCCATACCCCTACCCCTACCCCCCCCCCCCCCCCATACCCATACCGCCATACCCACATACCCATACCCCATACCCATACATACCCAACCCCAATCCCCCCCCCCCCCCCCCCCCACCTTCCCAAACACAGGCAAAACAAAAAGGTTGAGTGACGCAACAGTCTAGCTGTTTACAAACACTGGGCCTTGACCAGCTTATGCTAGTTGAGTACTACGTCAGTGAATGACAGAAGGGAAATGGTAACAACCAAGGAATAACTGTGACAATTAATTAATTCGAGTGAATCATCAGTCTTCCAGCGAATGAGTCTGAGCCCGGTGGGTTAAAGGCATTTTCTTGAAATACAGACGTCGAGTTATTCTTACTGCACTGGTATCTTCGTTTCTGTCGCTTTCTAAACACAGAGGCCAGTGGTACACGTTGCTCATATCTGCATTTAAAAAACAACAACAACAACAACACCCCTTTGCAAGTAGAATAATTAGGCCAAGTATTGACAGAGGGAGAAACAATGTCAGAAGCCGTCAGAATTTCAACTGAAAAAGCACAGAGTCCAGCCAACACTGAGACATTGCATGTATTGACTATACCGACGAGTTTTTTTATTTTCGTAACTGATGTCACTGAGCATGGAGATGCTACTGAGGAGATAGTTTGGAAACTGAAAGCACGTGCTAGCAGTACTGTAATGCATTGTTGGTAACATTTAATAACTATAGCTTACTGGTCAGCAAAGTCCAGTGGTCATCGCTCTTTCAGGCTCCAGTTATATGGAACCAGCTATCTGGAACCAGCTCCCTGTTTCTGTCCGTCATTCTGCCTCTGTCAGCTCTTTTAAATCTTCCTTGAAAACCTTTCTCTTTTTAAAAACCCTTTCTTCAGTCCCACTGCCCTGATATACGACTCTGTGTGCGCGCGCGCGCGCGTGTGTGTGTGTGCGGGTTGGTGCGTGCGTGCGTGCGCGCACGTGTGTGTGTGTGCGCGCGTGCGTACGTGTTGTATGCGTTGAATTTTGAAAAATAAGTACATTTAAAGATTGTGGTAGCTCTTAGGGTCTGTGCGGGTTAGACACTCTATCCTCTGTGATTATTATTGATCTCTCTCTCTCTCTCTGTATATGTATATTCCTTCTATATTTTTTTACTTATTAAATTGTTTATATTTTTTTGTTGTAGTTTTTTTAATATAAATTGTATGTACTAATTTAGTATCCGTTTCTTTTTCCTTGTTGTTATTGTCGTTTTTTTTTAAAGCTTAATTTTATTCCTCCCCTTCCCCTGCTCTCTCTGTAAATTACCCAGAGTGTGTGTGTGTGTGTGTGTGTGTGTGTGTGTGTGTGTGTGTGTGTGTGTGTGTGTGTGTGTGTGTGTGTGTGTGTGTGTGTGTGTGTGTGTTTGACTGTGTTTTAGACTTTTTTGCTCCAATTGTTTTTCACTGCTATTTTTTACATTTCCGTTGCAATCGCTGTGTATATATATGTGTCGTTGTTGTTATTATTATTTTATTAATTTTATTTTTTATTTTTACTGATGCTGTATTTGTCTATAGCCTGCTGTAATATTTCACTGTGAATGTCTTGGTTATTAGTAGTACTGTAGCAACGGCAGATATGTGAGTCGGCCTTTGTGCTAATATCTTCACCGTTGAGAAATAAAGTTCAATCAATCAATCAATCAATCAGTCTCTCTCTCTCTCTCTCTCTCTCTCTCTCTCTCTCTCTCTATCTCTCTCTCTATATATATATATATATATATAATAATATATATGTGTTGAGTGTGTGCGTGTGTGTGTGCGCGCGCATTCCCTTGTATGTGTGTATGTGTTCTCAGTGGACTTTGTAAGATTGAGGTAGTTTTCGGACAGTGCACTGGTGTGGAAACTGCAAAGCGAGTGAGCCCATTTTGTTTGTTTGTTGAGTAAATGGCGCTTTAAAAAGGTGTTATATACGGAAAAATAAAGTTGAAGGCGTATTTGACAGCGTTCAAGTTTTATTATTATAATCTGTAAATAAGAATTACAGTGAGGGACATAATTTGAGCACGCGTTTCGGTCAAATAGTACTTAACCTGCCTAGCGAA
>JABMCL010001479.1:35000-40000 GCA_018857735.1 Alviniconcha marisindica | reverse complement strand
GATCAAGTTGCTGATCGCGATGGCGCCCTTAAGGTCACGAGAGCGTCTAGTCCGTGTATGTCTAAGTTACACTTTCTCCAATGGTCTGTTTTCTTCTTTGCTTCACACCGAGGGCCCACGATCAAGTTGCTGATCATGATGGCGACCTTAAGGTCACGAGAGCGTCTAGTCCGTGTAAGTTTAAGTTACACTTTCTCCAATGGTCTATTTTCTTCTTTGCTTCACACCCCCACGACCAAGTTGCTGATCATGATGGCGCCTGGACATTTGGTGGGAGGTTCGCCCTAGAGCTCCGTTTGTAAGTTCGCTGTCAGTTCAGGGGGAAATGGGGTGGAGGTCAGGCGTGGGGTGGGCGGGGTGGGGTGGGGTGGGGTGGGGGTGGGGTGGGGGTGGGGGTGGGGGTGGGTGGAGGGGAGGGGAGGGGGGGTGGAGAATTGCGAGGCCGGTTTATTGGGCGGTTCAGTGAAGCTGGTTTGCACGAGTGAATGCCCTTTATAATCTTTCGCGCAAGAAGTCGCGAGAGGTCGCAGCGTCACTTCCGGGCCGATTTCTGAGTAGGCATTGCTTCACGCTGTGTATAACGATGGAAGTTGAACCTAGAATTGCAAAGCAGCACAAATGCCACCACTGTTGCAGTTGCAAAAATTACCGGGGAAAGGGGATGGAGAGTGGAAAAAAAGTGTCTTTGCGTCGTTTTTTGGCTGACCAGAAGATCACGATTTCGTGGAAAAGATGCATTTTGGTGCATCCTATAGCACGAGCAACAAGATATTGCTTGTTGCCAGACACATTCTGACTATGGGCCTCCAAAATTGTCTTTAAAGTTGGCAGAGTAAAATTCGCAAATTCGCTGTCACCGCCTTCCATTGTGAAGAAAGTACGCACCGGAAGTAAAAGCAGCCAAGGGACTTAAGCGATGCCGGGTAAAAGTCAAGGGAGTTAACAACCCCGCCTAAACCGCCCAATAGGGACGAGGCCCTTGACACAAAAGCGCCAAGTGTCGTGGCCTTAACTGGGAGACAGTCGAGACACTCAGCACGCTGCCTGATAAATTATTGTTCAAGCCTGAGCAATTAGCACTCGCGATTTTTTTTTTTTTTTTGCCGGTAATCACTTCTCGTGTGTGTGCCGGAAAAAACGGTAACGCTTTTCTGGCGTGGCTCCCCCCCTCCTCCTCATCCCCACTCCTCCCCCCCTCCCCCACCCAACCTGGGGTCAAACCAGGACAGTCATGCGCCGCTTCTTCTCGAGTTTTTATTTTTTTAATTTTTTTTAAAGCATGACTGTCAGTGACTGAAGACTCGCGCAGTCACTGACTGTGACAGTTTTTTTTTTTATAGTTTTTTTTTCTCTCCAAAAGTTTCGACTGCACTCGTTGCTCATGTTCCGTCAGAATGCTCCTGTCCTTCGTCAAGTCTCGAGCTCATCTGCTGATCTTTGCTGACGGTGACGCTGACGCCACCACCACCACCACCACCACCACCACCCCACCACCACCACCACCGCCGCCGCCGCCGCCGCCGTGGACGTAAGGAGGAGAATGCCCCTCTCCCCGACCCACCCGCAACGTCGTCTTGTAGTTGCAGTGGCGGAGATCCTGCGGGTCGTCCTGCGGGTCGTCCTGCGAGTCGTCCTGCGAATCGTCCGACGTAAGCGGGTGCTCCTGTCCTTCGTGCTGTCCTTTACGTTTGCCAATGATGTCCTCGACGTCAGCGGCAGCATCCGGGCGCTCCATGTCCTTGAGGAGGCTGTGGAGGTAGTGGAGGTCCATGTTCTGCATCTCCATGTACTGCAGGACGTTCAGGGTGGGGTCGGCGATGCTCGTCAGCCATCGGATGTATCTGCAACCACAATGATGATGATGATGATGATAATAATTATAATATCAATGGATGTACCTAAAGCCACCACAATTATAACAATAATAATAATGGATGTACCTGCAACCGCAGTGATGATGATAATAATAATAATAAGAAGAAGAAGCAGAAGAAGAAGAAGACCCCCACCCCCTCCCCCTACCGCACACACACACACACACACACACACACACACACACACACACACACCACACACACACACCACACACACACACACACACACACACACACACACACACACACACACACACACACACACACACACACACACACACACACACACACACACACACACACACACACATATATATAACTTTAGTATAGGCGAGTCCTACACGAAACAAACAACCCCACAGACATTTTTTTTTTTTTTTTTAGTAGGCCGCGGTAAGGATTTTTTGTGTTATTTTGATACAGAATAGCTTTCGTAGAGGCGAGTCCTAGACCAAGCGAACAAACCAACCCCCACCTCACACCAACCCATCCGCAACCACCCCCCAAAACAACTGGATTTTTTTTTTTTTAGGTAGGTAGTGTTGCTTAGTGTTGCTCAGATGTCGGCTGACATATTAGGGACAAGCTGAGACCAGTGCCGAAGCATGGTTCAGTATAGCTTTACGTCCACGGAAACCAGAAGGCTCTGGACGGACAGCCAGACGCCACCTCGACCCTCACACAGCCCTAACATCCGAATCCATGATATGAAGTGATGCTTAATGTCTCGATGTCAGTTGACATATTGGGACAAGCTGAGACAATGCCGAAGCATGGTTCAGTATAGCTTTACGTCCACGGAAACCAGAAGGCTCTTTAGGACGGACAGCCCAGGACGGCCACCTCGACCCTCACACAGCTCCTGAACTATGCCGAGATCCATGATGATGAAGTGATGCTTAATGTCCTCAGATGTCAGTTGACATATTAGGGACAAGCTGAGACCAATGCCGAAGCATGGTTCAGTATAGCTTTACGTCCACGGAAACCAGAAGGCTCGTTAGGACGGACAGCCCTCGACTCTCACACAGCTCCTGAACTATGGTATTTTTTTGGGATTGACGATCGCTTATATAGCGCTATTCTCCCCTCTCTTGAGCAGACTCACTGCGCTCGCATGTGGTGCTACATGAGTGACTAGCTTTTTACAGCGCGTTTTTTCAATATCCACCGAAGTGGTGTATACTTACAGCGCTGGCATGGCTGGTGCCACATGAAACTGCAGCCATCTGGGCGCAAGTTCCTGTGTACACTATACAACCATGCACCATGTCACTTCATGCAAAGCCACATACGTAAGGTGTATGCGTGTTTAGCTGTAACCTGCCACCTGCACTTTTGGCAGAATGACCGGGATCTTTTACGTGCTACTGCGGTAACACGGGGGTGGAACGGATACCGAAATTAGATCAGCACAGAAAGTCGACCCTGGAGAAGACAATTCTCCCGCCGCTCCTGCAGGGATTCGAACCCGCGTACTCAGTCACGACTCCGGCGCTCTAATCACTGAGCTATCCCCGCTCCCCCCCACCCCCCGCTCCTGCAGGGATTCGAACCCGCGTACTCAGTCACGACTCCGGCGCTCTAACCACTGAGCTATCCCCGCTCGCTCCCCCCCCCCCCGCTCCTGCAGGGATTCGAACCCGCGACTCAGTCACGAGTCCGGCGCTCTAACCACTGAGCTATCCCCCCCCCCTCCCCATTCCTGCAGGGATTCGAACCCGTTTTTACTCAGTCACGAGTCCGGCGATCTAACCACTGAGCTATCCCCGCCCCCCCCCCCCCCCCCCCCCCCCCCCGCCCGCCCCCCACCCCCAACACTTACTTGTCCAGTCCCACTTTGGAGGCCAGCAGTTTCCAGTCGTGGCCGAAAGGGCAGTACGGGTCCAGCTTCATCTTTAGCCTCAGCTTGAGCTCCTGCGGGTACACCACCCCGCCTTTTCCCCCCACCGCCACCCCCCCCTCTCCACCTCCTCCTCCTCCTCCTCCGCCGCCCCCATCGACGAGGAGCGGCCAGGGCGGGCAGTCCGGGTCCTGCTCGAAGTCCACCAGCACGTTGGGGCCGGCCTCGGCCCTGGCGTCGATGACCACCTTGCCCGTGATCCGGCCGCTGGCTACCGGGACCGGGGGCATGGAGATGCTGATGGGGTGCCTGTCGCAGGTGGGTAGGAGGCGGGTGGGTTCGCACCCGGGGATGGCGTCGTCCCCTGGGAAACCGGGCGGAGGACTGGGACGATCATCATCATCAGCAGCGCAGCAGCAGCAGCAGGCGATCCCTGGTGTTGGTGTCGGTGTCGGGGGTGGTTGTAGGGGTCAGGCGCCTCCGTCAGCAGGATGTTGAGGCGGTCCGGGTTGTTGGCCGAGCTGTCCTGGAACACGGCCAGGTGCAGGTTGATCTCGCTGACGTGCGCCTGCGCGCGGGCCGGAAATGACGTCGGCGAGGTCACGCCGTGGGGGGCAGGAGCCGCCCGCGGCTGGTCGGGCAGCAGGCAGATCCTCCTGAAGCAGAAGGCGAGGTGCGGGCACTTGCCGTGCCACACCGCGTGGTAACACACCGTGTCCTGCACCTCGCTCTCCGCCGTCGTCGTCGTCGTCGTCGTCGTCGTCGCCGCCGCCTCGTCGGCGTCCCGGACGGCCACCCAGCCGCGGGAGACGTAGCCCAACGTGAGGTGAAGGTCCTCGCCGGACCCGTGGAACAGGAAGGTCCGCTCCGGGCAGGCCAGCCGGAAGCCGAAGCGAGCCTCGTTCTGGATGGCCCACTGGAGGGCGCAGGGGGTCTTGTTGAGGAAGTAGACCCGTACCTGGTAGTGGTGCACCTGGCGCTGAAGAGGTGCGCAGAACGCGGCCACCTGCTCGGGAGGGGGGTGAGTGGGTGGGTGGAACAAAAGAGATGATGATGAAGTGTTGCTTAATGTCCTCGGATGTCGGCTGACGTATTAGGGACAAGCTGAGACCAATGCCGAAGCATGGTTCAATATAGCTTTACGTCCACGGAAGCCAGAAGGCTCGTTAGGACGGACAGCCCAGGACGGCCACCTCGACTCTCACACAGCTCCTGAACTATGGAACAAAACAGTAAGTGAACACGGTACTTAACGTCCACGGAAACCATAAAGCTTATTAGGG
>JABMCL010001479.1:20000-25000 GCA_018857735.1 Alviniconcha marisindica | reverse complement strand
AGGTTGACTGACTTCCAGAACCCGCTGTCTCGACTTGAAGCGTCCACTGCAGAAGCGACGCCGTCAGCGACATACGAAGGACCACTCGGGCGTAGCCGCAGCACCAGATCCGCTGAAGCGGAACGCCTATGTCGCTCATGATGACGTGACGTGCGTGACGTGGCAGTTCTTTGCGAATGAGTGTACCCGTGAACCGTGACGTCAAGCTACCGTCTCTTCGTTGGGTGCTTCCATGGTTGGCTTATTTTTATTTATTTTTATTTTTTAAATTATAAATACACATGCGATTACGGATCGAGACCGATTTGGCTGAGTCAAGTTCTTGAAGACATCCGCCACCGAGGTTAGTTAGTTAGTTAGTTAGGGTTAGTTCAGGGCTTGGCTGACTGGGTTCATGAACAACATCCGCTTCCGAGGTTCGTTAGTTAGTTCAGAGCTCAGGAGCTGTGTGAAAGTCGAGGTGGACGTCCTGGGGCTCTCCGTCCCTAATAGTCCCTAATAGTTCTTCAGGTGTCTGTGGACGTAAAGCAACACCACACTCTGGGCGTCCCTAATTCTACTGCTATACACATTCACTTCAAGGTATATCTACTGCTATACACATTCACCTCAAGGTATTTGAGGTGTTATACACATTCACCTCAAGCTATATTCACTGTTATACACATTCACTTCAAGGTATGTGAGGTGTTATACACATTCACCTCAAGGTATGTGAGGTGTTATACACATTCGCCTCAAGGTATACCCAGTGCAATACACATTCACTTCAAGGTATATCTATTGCTGTACACATTCACTTCAAAGTATGTCTACTGCTATACACATTCACCTCAAGGTATAATATCCACTGCTTTACACATTCACATCAAGGTATGCGTCCACTGCTTTACACATTCACCTCAGGGTATATATCCACTGCTTTACACATTCACCTCAAGGTATGCATCCACTGCTTTACACATTCACCTCAAGGTATAATATCTACTGCTATACACATTCACCTCAAGGTATGATATCCTCTGCTTTACACATTCACCTCAAGGTATAATATCTACTGCTATACACATTCACCTCAAGGTATATCAACTGCTATACACATTCACTTCAAGGTATGTAAGGTGTTATACACATTCACCTCAAGGTATGATATCCTCTGCTTTACACATTCACCTCAAGGTATAATATCTACTGCTATACACATTCACCTCAAGGTATATCAACTGCTATACACATTCACTTCAATGTATGTGAGGTATTATACACATTCACCTCAAGGTATGATATCCACTGCTTTACACATTCACCTCAAGATATAATATTTACTGCTTAACACATTCATCTCAAGGTATATCAACTGCTATACACATTCACTTCAAGGTATGTGAGATGCTATACACATTCATCTCATAGCTTAAGGTGTATCCATTGGTATACACATTTACCCAAAGGTATATATCCACTCCTTTACTCATTCACCTCAAGGTATATATCCACTGCTACACACATTCACCTCAAGGTATAATATTCACTGCTTTGCACATTCACCTCAAGGTTTGTGAGATGTTATATACATTCACGACTGATAACACTCACCACCGATAACACCCACCACCGATAACACTCACCACCGATAACACTCACCACCGATAACACTCACCACTGATAACACTCACCACCGATAACACTCACCACGGATAACACTCACTACTGATAACTAACACCACTGACAACATTCACCACCGACAACACTCACCACGGATAACACTCACCACCGATAACACTCACCACTGATAACACTCACCACCGATAACACTCACCACGGATAACACTCACTACTGATAACTAACTAGCATGGGCGGCTAGACGTTTATCAGCGAGATGGCTTCATTTCAACAACCCTATCCAAAAACAACAACAACAAAACGCGAGCCGCTCCGCTACGGTCGGGTATCCAAGCTATAGCGATAACTTAATGCCCGCATGGTACTGTTGACCGGATCTTCAGTTTCAGACAATTATCCGGTATGGCGGCGTCTGAAACGACAGAGCTCAGGAGCTGTGTGAAAGTCGAGGTGGACGTCCTGGGCTCCCCGTCAACAGCAGTCCGTCAGGAGTCTGTAGTGGACTTTTCCCCGAGAGCTCAGGAACTGTGTGAAAGTCGAGGTGGCCGTCCTAACAATCCGTACGGTCTCCGTGGACGTAAAGCGACACTGAACATGAACTGTATTCCTCAGAGCTCAGGAGCTGTGTGAAGGTCGAGGTGGACGTCCTGGGTTCTCCGTCCCTAACTGTCCGTACGGTCTCAGTGGACGTGAAGCAGCAGTGAACACTGCCTGAAGAGGATCAGTTTCACATAGGGCAGTTGTCCGCGCTGGGGGTGTTTTGGAAAAACTGGTCTGGGCCCTCTGTAACAGAGCAGAGATCCCGAAACCGTCATCTCTTTTTTTTTGTGGCACGGTCTTGTGTTGTTCATAGCGAATACCCGTCTGACCCATTTGCTTGAAACCTAAATCCTGCTGGCAGACACTCGAGTCTATCCTTTCCACCTTTCCCTGTGACTTATTTCGGTTGGCTTGTTTCTTCTTTTGTGTGTGTGTGTGTGTGTGTGTGTGTGTGTGTGTGTGTGTGTGTGTGTGTGTGTGTGTGTGTGTGTGTGTGTGTGTGTGTTGTTGTGTGTGTGTGTGTGTGTAGAGAGAGAGAGAGAGAGAGAGAGAGAGAGGAGAGAGAGAGAGAGAGAGAGAGAGAGAGAGAAGAGAGAGAGAGAGAGAGAGAGTGAGAGATTAGAAGAGATTGATTGACTGAGTTGAGACTTTATTTCAACGGTGAAGATATTAGCACAAAGCGACTACTTTGCTGTGTGTGTGTGTGTGTGTGTGTGTGTGTGTGTGTGTGTGTGTGTGTGTGTGGTGTGTGTGTTGTGTGTGTGTGTGTGCGCACACACAGACACACACGCACACACACACACACACACACACACACACACACACACCACACACACCACACACACACACGCACGCACGCACGCACGCACGCCGCACACAACACACGCACACACGCACCAGCCACACACACACGCACACGCACACACACAGTGACACTCTCACTCTCCCCTCTCTCTTCCCCCCCCCCCCCTCTCTCTCTCTCTCTTAAGAATTTGTCAAGTTACTCACTCACTCACGTACAAATAAATGAAACCAAAACCAAAAACATCTACTCAACTGTTCACGAAAGACGCCAGCTCGACAAACACCGGACGGTAAACTGAACAGTTCGCGAAGCCGGCACAGCGGAAAACAATACTTTATAAACCGGCTCACGGAATTAAACCGATGACTGACTGACGTTTAAACCTAGAGGCCTAGAGGCCAGAGGCCACCCGATCAGTCCGGCCAGACCCTCACGGGTGACCGGCACGGGGTGAGAGTGGACAGGGAAAATTCCAGTCCAAGGTCAGTCACAGAAATTTAACAGACGCTGCTGTTTACAGTGAAACAGCTTGTGCGGCAGTGACGGCGGGGTGGTAAGTGCTTAACGTCCACAGAAACCATAAGGCTTATTAGGGACGGGGAGAAGAGTGGGGGGGGGGGGGGGGGGGGGGGGGGGGGGGGGGGGGAAGCGGGTACGGAGGTGGGGGGAGAGGGAGATTATATACCCATCGCTACACTGTCACCACCGGAATGATTCCTGCATTGAGATGGGCAGCGATGAGAGCCATTTTAATGTTTCAGTAGGAAGCGATGGGTGACAAAGTCACGGGACCGTGTCCACAAACCACAACCTTTTTGAAGAGAAACTAAGGGGAGCTGAAGCGGTATCGAACCGAGGTCCTTCCGCTTACCAGCCTAACGCCTTACCGCCGCTAGGCCAAACCGGCTCACGGAATTAAACCGATCACTGACTGACGTTTAAACCTAGAGGCTAGAGGCCACCCGATCAGTCCGACCAAACCGGGGCCTCACGAGTGACCGGCATGCAATGGGGGAGGAGGGGGGGGTGGGGGGGGCAGGGAAAATTGCAGTCCAAGGTCAGTCACAGAAATTGAACAGAAGCTGCGGTCTACGGTGAAACAGCTAGTCCGGCAGTGACAGCGGGGTGGGCGTCGACTGCAGACTATAATGAGGTTGCACGGTGTTTACTTCCTGGATCGTGACGTGTGGAGTTTTCCCGGTCGGGTCGGACACGATGGCAGCGGTCGGACACACGGCGACACGGGCGCACAGCCACGCCACACTATAGGCCATAGTGGTAGACTACAATATTGAAGGTTCTGTTTGTTTGAAAATGTATGTTAATGTGGTTTCTGTCGCAAGATGTTTGTACAGCGCCGTGAATATGGCACTGAGCCCGTACCAAACATTTCCACCTGTGGAAGGAAGTCCAGTCAACCATGACGGTCATAAATACATGATCAGGGCCACCTCCTATGGAAAGGTCCCGCAAGCTGCTGTGTGGAAACATAGATTTTCCTCAACGGAAAGATCCCACAGCATTATTTCAGAGCTCCGGAGCTGTGTGAAAGTGGAAGTGGACGTCAAGGTCTGCCCGTCCCTAATTCAATTTAAAAAAACGTTAATTATCCACAAGGGCAAGGGGCAATTTTGTTGTGGTCATGGCGGGCTCGTAGCGGTCTCTGTGGACGTAAATCGACATTGAACTTGAAGCCCTCCCAGAGCTCAGGAGCTGTGTGAAAGTGGAGGTGGACGTCCAGGTCTGCCCGTCCCTAATTCAATTCAATTCGAAAAACGTTAATTATCTCACAAGGGGCAATTTTGTTGTGGTCATGGCGGGCTCGTAAAATACATGTGTATATGTGTGTGTGTGTGTGTGTGTGTGTGTGTGTGGTGTGTGTGTGTGTGTGTGTGTGTGTGTGTGTGTGTGTGTGTGTTTCGCAATATGCTTTGTATGATTATGTTTATATAAAAAAATCCGTTTGTTTAGTTTGTTTATATACCACTGATTTCAGTGTATGTGGGCATTGGCGGGTTGCAGGTTTTTCT
>JABMCL010001479.1:5000-10000 GCA_018857735.1 Alviniconcha marisindica | reverse complement strand
CACACCACACCACACACACCACACACACACACCTCACACACACACACACACACACACACACACACACACACACACACACACACACCTGTCACACACGCACGCACAAACACAGACACCCCCACACATCAGAACCCCCCCCCCCACACCACACACAACACTACACACTCACACCAGGTGGAAGAGGGGCCAGTTTAATTATATTTATGCAGACTTGAAAAGATGAGGCTTTAATTATAGTTTAAAACTTTGCTTGACAGCAGAGGCGGATGGTGAGTGCATGACTGGCTGCCGGGGCCGTGTGAGTTACACCGGTGAGGCCAGGTGAAGGAATGGTGAGTGCGATGACGACTGGCTCGGGCCTTGATCAGGAGCCAGGAAGGAAGGAGTCAGACACGACTTGAATGGAACACCGTGAGGCATGACAGACAGCAGCAACACTACTGGCCACATACACCACACATCACAACACCACAACACCACACAAACCACACACAAACCGACACAGAACACCACGACAACAACCACACACACATACACACACACACACACACACACACACACACACACACACACACACACACACACACACCACACACACCACACACACACACACAACACACACACACACACACACACACATCACCACACACACACACACACACACACACACGCGCGCGCGCGCGCGCACGCACGCACGCACGCACACACACACACATACACACACACACTTCATTTCAGATAAAAACAACAACAACCACAACAAAGAAACCCCAAACCCCAAAAAACTTGATACTACATCGCCACATTTAACTACCTGTTTAACCTTGCGACGGGTGAATAATCAGCAAAGTTACGTAGCAGTCACATAGTGACAGCAGCGACAGCAACGACAGCAGTTACACGGGTCGGTGGAGAACTGTGATTTGTTTGAGTTGTGTGCGATTACTACTTGCACTGTGCAATGTAGCCTATGGATTCAAATGCGCCACTTATTTCATCATGCCACAGTGATCGCGCTAGACATTTTTCAAACCGGTGTGACGTCTATAAGGTAGTGAAAGTAGCTCACGGAAACCGTCAGACAGTAATTATATATAGTCACTGTAGCCGGTCAGGTACGCGGTCGTCTGTACTGTTACTAGAGTGTAGTTCTGCTACTAGCGAACAAACTGTACTCTTCACCGCCTAGCACACAACACACACACACACACACACACACACACACACACACACACACACACACACACACACACACACACACACACACACGGCTACACACACACCACACACACCACACACACACACACACACACACACACACACACACACACACAGCTACACACACACACACACACACACACACACTACACACACACACACACACACACCACACACACACACACACACACACACAGGCTACACACACACCACACAACCACACACACACACACACAGGACACACACACACACACGCAGGCTACACAACACACACACACACACACACACACACACACACACACACACACACACACCACACACCACACACAACAGCACACACAACATACACACAGGCTACACATACACACATGCAAACACACACACGCACACACGCTTAACACACACACACACACACACACACACACACACACACACACAGACGCGCGCGCGCAATCACACACACACACACACACACACACACACACACACACACACACACACACAGCAAACACACACACAGAAGTATGCACACCCCCACACACACTCTTTCTCTCTCCCGCCCTCTTTCTCTCTGTGCAGTGTTTTTTGTTTTGAGAACCGGTCAAACAAAACAACAGCCGGTCGTACGTCTGATCGATTGTGATTTTTGTTGGAGTGCCTCCTTCCCAAAATAACGTACAAAAAAGACGGCAACTGCAACTAAGCCGAAAACTGAATAGAATCCACTTACCTGGGAGAAGGTAAAGATACGGTGCATCAAGTTTGCAGGTGTTAGAAAGACTTCATGATGGCGGACCCACGAGAAATCACTGAGCCGGCTCCAAACCCTACGTGGCTTTTGTAGCACACACACACACGCAAGCCACTTTTATTTTCTCCACACTAAAGGTCTAACTTTGAGTCCACATTGAAAGTGTAGCTTTGTTTCCACACTGAAGTAACTTTGTCTCCACACTGAAGTAACTTTGTGTCCACACTGAAGTAACTTTGTCTCCACACTGAAGCAACTTTGTCTCCACACTGAAGTAACTTTGTCTCCACACTGAAGCAACTTTGTGTCACACTGAAATCACTTTGTGTCCACACTGAAGTAACTTTGTCTCCACACTGGAGTAACTTTGTGTCCACACTGGAGTAACTTTGTGTCCACACTGAAGTAACTTTGTCTCCACACTGAAGCAACTTTGTGTCACACCGAAGGCCCAAATTTATATCTACACTGTAGTAATTTTATGTCCACACTGAAGTAACTTTATGTCCACACCGAAGGCCCAACTTTATGTCCACACTGAAGTAACTTTATGTCCACACTGAAGTAACTTTATGTCCACACCGAAGGCCCAACTTTATGTCCACACTGAAGTAACTTTATGTCCACACCGAAGGCCCAACTTTATGTCCACACCGAAGACCCAACTTTATGTCCACACTGAAGGCCCAACTTTATGTCCACACTGAAGTAACTTTATGTCCACACTGAAGGCCCAACTTTATGTCCACACTGAAGGCCCAGCTTTGATCCACACGTACCGACATTGTCTCCACACCGAAGGCCTGTCTCCTAACTGAATGTCTAACTTTGTTTCCACACTGAAGGTTGAACTTTGACTCTACACTCAAGGTTGAACTTTGACTCTATACTGAAGGTCTTACCCTGTCCCCACACTGAAGGTCTAACTCTGTCTTTGCACTGAAGGTCTAACTCTATCTTTGCACTGAAGGTCTAACTCTGTCTTCACACTAGAGGTTTAACTTTGTCTCCTCATTGACAGTCCAACTTTGTCTCCACAATGAAGTAACTTTGCACGCCGATGGTCTAACTCACACTGAAGGTTTAACTTTGTCTCCTCACTGATAAACCAACTTTGTCTCCACAATGAAGTAACTTTGTCTGCACGCCGAAGGTGTGACTTTGTCTCCACACTGAAGGTCTAGCTATGTCTTCACACAGGTCTAGCTTTGCTTCCACACAGGTCTATTTTCTCCACACATAAGGCGTAACTTTGCCTCCACACTGAAGGTCTAACTTTGTCTTCACACCGGTCTTACTCTGTTTCCACACAGAAGGTTTCTAACTTCGTATCTACACAGAAGGTTTCTAACTTCGTCAGAAGGTTTCTAACTTCCTATCCACACAGAAGGTTTCTAACTTCGTCTCTACACTGAGGGTCCTGCCGTCCCCGAAGCTAACGCAAACCTGCCGATAAGCAAGCCCCCAAACAACGCGTACAGTTACAATTATTGTAAACCGATCGGGGCAGAGCTTCTTCTGCTGATAACAAAACCGGCTCATGCACATCTAAACGAAACTATAGCTGAACCGACAGAAACCCGAAAACAAACACCACACCTAAACTTCCAGTGACACTGTGAGTGTACATAGCATACAGAGCATTGATTTCGCGTTGCTTTTCAGCCGCTGCTGTCGCCGCCAGGGTATAGACAGGAATGACATCCGCGCGAAGTTCCTTTTTTCAGCGCTTACAATGGGAGGTATGAATGACCTGCACGAGTGCGAAAGAGTGGTGTGACATTGACCCTGCAAAGTTCACGCTCGCCGCGTTTGATTGGCTTATTTGTCTGGGTCTAAGTTTAGCGCGCAGGGAAATCCTCAGTGGACAGGACCGGGAAGTCACGGTGTGTGTTTGTGAGTGTTTTGGAGAGGAACTTCGTACTCAACATTGCCGAAATAATATACTGTATTACTGCGTCAACGGGGCGCGAGGCGCGCGCACATACGTCACACCTACATAAATGACATAACCACACAGGCTTATGCGCGCGCGCGCGCGCGCCCGCACACACACACACACACACACACACACACACACACACACAACACACACACACACACACACACACACACACCAGACGTATTACACAGGTCACACAGGTGAGAGAAAAGAACGTTATAATATTACACAAAATCTGCTCACATATACCAATAAAAAATAGCGCAGAATTATAAAGTAACACTACTAATACAGATCTGTACGTGACAAACAAACGAAAAACAAGTCCAGCTTGTATTTTCGCTTCGGTTTCTCTTAACGGTCTGTCCATTTGTGAATTGAAGACATCTGCACGATTTTGTATTCTCCAGGTAAATAAACGAACAAACAAACAAATAACACACACACACACACACACACACACACACATACACACACACACATACACCACACACACACACAACACACACACACACACACACACACACACACCACACACACATAACACACACACAAACACACACACACACACACACACACACACACACACGCACACACACATACACACACACACACCACACACACACACACACACACACACACACACACACACACACACACACACACACACACACACACACACACACACGCACACGCGCGCGCGCACACACACCACAAAAGGAAAACGACAATAAATATGACTACAAACAATCCAGATCTGTATCTCTTACACGCAGGATTTCATATACGCGCAAACACTAGCACATTCCTATAACACCCAAAACTGTCGTGTACTCGCACGCTATTACTCTAATACATTGTCCATATAAAAAAAGTCTCGCATTCTTTCTGACACTTAATTTAGCTATCACACGTACTTTCACTCCACCCACCCTACGTAAGTAAGTAAACATGGTGCTTAACGTCCACAGAAACCATAAGGCTTATTAGGGACGGGGAGAAGGGGGGGGGGGGGGAGGGGGTATGGAGGGGGGGGAAGAGGGAGATGTAGGGAGATTATATACCTATCGCTACACTATCACCACCAGA
>JABMCL010001395.1:85000-97657 GCA_018857735.1 Alviniconcha marisindica | reverse complement strand
TAAAAACATTTTTAAATTTTTTAAAGCTCTTTTTCTAAAAAACTAATAAATCGTTATTTTCCCTTTGAAGTGTTTAAAACCAAATATAGAAAACATTCAAAAAAAACCTACTTCTTTTTACTTTATTTCTACTTTTTTTCCGACCTACTGTGTCCTCTTTTCATGCACACCTTTTGGCACTTAGTCATATACAAACAACCCGGATGCATTCACTGATGTCAATGTATCTGACCTAAGCATCAGTGACCATTGTCCCATCTCCTGAAAGAAATCTGTTAAACTTTCAAAATGTAAACTCAAAACCCATTCTCTTATATCGTTTAGATCGTTCAAGCACTTTAATAAAACAGCATTTTGGCTGCCCTGAATTGTGCCCCTTTTATTTCGGTCCTGAATTATACTGACCCCAAAGGGTTTTGGGGTGTGGTAAATGTGTCCCTCGTGTAATCAAAGACCCCGCCACTGGGCAAAAACGCGTAAAACACCCCAAATTACCACCCTGGCTTAACAAAGATGTAATGCAGCTAATGGCTAAAGGCGAGACAAACTAAAAAAGAAAAACTTTTTTTTCAAAATTTAAAAGGCCCAAAAAATTTTTTTTTTAAAAAATAAAGTGAGAAAAAAAAAAGGACTATTTCCAGAAACTCATTGAGCGAAAAAAAATATTTCGACTGTGTGGCGTGCTCTAAATACATTCACGAAAGGGAGTTTTCATTCTGCCGATATCCCAAAGAACCTAACGGCTGATAAATTCAATAATCACTTCCTTTCTGTGGTAGAATGTTTGGCAAAACCACGATCGGATGATTTTCTCTGAATGCTCAAATATTCTACATGAATTTTGTGAGCGAAAAACACGAGGGCGGGAAACCATTTGTCATCCCATATATTTCCATTCCAGAACTCGGTAAATATATATTCAAACTGGATAACAAAAGGTCGTCTGGACCCGATGGTTTTTCCACTTACTTAAATTGTAAATTCCTTACATAATAGACTCACTTACTTACATTTTTAATCTTTTCATCGAGAAAAAAAATTATCCATCTGAGTTTAAGAAAGCAAAATTTTTTCAAAAACTCGCGACAAGACAAACTTGACTGAATACAGACCAATATCACTGTTATCTGTCCTGTCCAAACTCCCCCAAAAAGGCCATGTGCAGTTAAATAATTATTTGGAAAATACACCTCCATTCACCCCTTCCAGTCGGGTTTTCGATGTAAACACTCTTGCAGTACCGCATTAGTACGGCTTACACATTTTTGGGTGACAGCGATGAACAGATCTGAGGGGTCGGCGTGTATTCCTAGACCTAAAAAAGGCCCTTTGACCTTGTGGATCAAAATTTCATGATGTAAAAGCTTAGATGCTACCTTCAGAATTCAAGTTCTCTGCCGTTTTTCAAATCGTATCTCGAAGGCAGAACGCAAAGTGTTTTCCTCCATGGCACATATTCTTCTGAAGGCTCTGTAAAGTTTGGGGTACCACAAGGATCTGTCCTGGGGCCCCTATTCTGTTTAGTATTTTTATCAATGACCTACCATTGCATGTAACGAATATTTCTGTTGCTTGCGACATTTTAGCAGACGAAAAATCCACACATGGGGGAAAAGATATTATGCAGGTAGAACACACCTTACAGGAAAGCAGACCAGGTCTCATGTTGGGGGAAAACAATTTCTATGGTCATCAATCCAAAAAAAACCCCCATTCTATGAAAATCGTTCAAGGCAGAAGCATCAGCTGTTCCCTTTTATCCTTTCTGTTACTACATGGAGTGAAAGTTGAACAAGTGGCAGAACACCGACTTTTGGGAATAATTATAGACAACAAACTTCGGTGGGATAACATACTGACACACTGTGCAAAACCTCTCTAAGCGTGTTTTCCCCTTCTATCTAAGCTAAAGTTTGTTGACACTGTTTTTAAAGCTTTTCTTCAATGCCCACGTTAAACCCCAAATTGACTGCATCCGTAGGGGGGGCGGTTAGTGTGCTCTAAAAAAACGTTTAAAATTCTCTACTAAAAAGACCGGAAAGCTAACCCTTTCCCAGATAAAAAAAACCCCCCTGACCAGAAACTGAATAAGATAGGAATTTGAACCTTCACAAAAAACTGGACTACAACAAAGGGGGTTTTTATGTATAGGGCACTTCCCAAAAAGGGGCCAGTGTACATATTAGCTTTACAAAGCTCCCCACTCTACTTCCCGAAACAACTACCCTTTAAAAAACCAAAACCAAGAATAGATTTATTAAAACAAGCATGGCCTTTTCTGGTGCCCTGTTTTTGGGAAAAAGTCTTCCAGTGCACCTCAGACCTGTCACTCACTCAGCTCCTTCAAGAAAAACCTCCGTGGGGCACCTTAACACAACCGTATAAGACAGCTTATAAAACCCCCCCCCCCCCCCCCCCCCCCCCCCCCCCCCCCCTTTTTTTACTCTGTAGACCAGTGCTTGCTATACAGATGCCGGGATCATCTTTATCACATCACTGAAAAGTGATTTCCCGTTTTACCGCTGTGTGTGTGTGTGTGTGTGTGTGTGTGTGTGTGTGTGTGTGTGTGTGTGTGTTTTTGTCTGTTTTCTGTGTCTGTGTTTGAGTGAATGCAGCATTGCCTACTGTGATTTATGACCCGATCTACATTTTTTTTTTTTTTTTCCTTTCCCCCCCCCCCCCCCCCCTTACCCCCCCTTTAACCATGTTATGTTTTCGTGATTTACAAATAATTGCAAAATTCCTCAAAACCATTTTTGCTATGTAACATCTTATTTATTTATTTTTCCCAAATTTTTCATATTTTGCTGTTCCTGTATGTTTATTACTATTAATAATTTGGGAGTATTAAAATTTTTTTTTGTTTATTATTGTTTATCCTGTTTAAATATTAATCAGTTTTAAAAAAAATTTTTTTTTTTTTTTATATTTTTTTAAAATTTTCCCTTTTCGGAAACAAGGACAGTTTTTTAGAAAAAGTCTAAAAGAACCTAAACTCAATCCTTTTTGGGGGAAATAAAGTTTTCGGAAAATTCGAGTTTCTCTCTCTCTCTTCTTTTCCTTTTTGTTGTTCCTGTATGTTTATTACTATTCATAGGGGTAGTGTTATACTGTATTTTTTGTATATTTTTTATGTTTAAATATTAATCGAGTTTGTAAAATTTTGTTGTTTTTTGTTTTTTGTTTTCATATAATTGTTTCTCCATGTTTCACTTATTCTGTTTTGAAAGGGCTAGTTTTTTAGACAGGTTTTAATTTAACCTAAAATACAATCCTTGGAAAAAAAAGTTTTGAGTTCGATTCTTCCTTTCTCTCTCTTTTCTCTCCCCTCTCTCTCTCTCTCTCTCTCTCTCTCTCCCCTCCCCCTCTCTCAAAAACACACACACCCCCACACCCCACACACACACACACACACACACCCCCACACACACACCCCCACACACACACACACACACACACACACAAATTTTAAAGGAGCCTGTTTTGGTCTTTAGGGAACGGTCTATATTCAAAGGAACACTAACTATTCAAGAATGCGACATCAGTGTTTCGTAAGAATATTCTTCTGTTTAAACCCCATACTGCCTGAATGTACTATTGCCACAGAGTTATTCCAGAACAATTGGGATGACTGTAATACGTGCGACAACGTAAGGGATATGTTGTATAATACTAATGTTACAACTTCTATTCTTAAATGGATTACTCATAGTCCTGTGGATAACTTACTGTAATATATACTATTATATGATTTAGTGTGTGTGTGTGTCTAGGGAGACTATTATACCTATTGCTACACTGCCACCACCAAGAATGACTCCTTCTTTAAGATGGGCAGTAATGCGAACCATTTTAATGTTTCATCAGTCGTGAGAGACAGTCACAAGACAGTGTCCACAGACCACAACTTTTGAAGAGAAATGAGAGCCGAAGCGGATTCGAACCGAGGTCCCTCTGCTTACCAGCCTAACGCCTTACCGCTAGGCCAAACTGGCTCACACTTCCTGGGATCCCGGTCCCCGCCTTTACCTGCTCGGACACCTGAAACGGCGTACAAAACCAGTGAAGCACTAGCCGGCAGTTTCCAGTAAACATTTGGTCAGCGTTAATCGTGCAAACCCTTTCCACGTGTGGTATAGATCCGCATGTTATAGTGGTCCAGCTTCACTGGGCTCGGTCTTGGCTATTAACCCTTTCAATGCCGTGATGTCTTGGCGATAAAAGGGTGAAATTTGAGTGAGAAGAAGAAGGGAAAAACAGGGAAGAAGAAGTAGAAGAAGAAGAAGAAGGAGGAGGAGGAGGAGGAGGAAGAAGAAGAAGAAGAAGAAGAAGAAGAAGAAGAAGAAGCAGAAGAAGAAGGAGGAGGAGGAGGAGGAATAGGAGAAGAAGAAGAAGAAGATGCAGGAGGAGGAGGAGGAGGAGGAATAGGAGAAGAAGAAGAAGAAGACGAAGATGAAGGAGGAGGAGGAGGCAGAGGAGGATGAGAAGAAGGAGGAGAAGAAGAAGAAGAAGAAGGAGAAGGAGAAGAAGAAGAAGAAGATCTGAAGCTAAAGTGACTGCTGTCATTCTAGAACAAGATCCAAAAACAAAATTAAATTCTTCCAAGCACTAGACAAGAAAACAACGTAGTTCAACCAAAAGCAGATAAGTGACTTAATTAGCTCTACATCTAATTTTTCGCCGTTTAAATGTTATGTGTCGTTTCGTAGCTTGATGAAGGGGATTGCCCTAAAAATAGTTTTTGTTTTTGTTTAAAAAAACAAAAACATTTTATGCGTTTGAATCTCTGGGAAAACAATCTTTTCTTTTTCGAATTAGCATATAAAAAGATTGACATCAAACCGCTAAGTAATGAAACTCGATTTGTTATAGGACCGGAAAATATACTGTTTGCAGGCGTGTGTGGATATCAGTTTCCGGCCCAGAAAATTGACAGGCTGGGGCAGTGAAGGGGTTAAGAAGCTCCCGCTGAGAATCTTTCAACATCACTGAGCCTCAGTGGTAGCTTCCCTGCGAAGAATCTAATCAGTCGCAGATATATTTCTCGAGGGACTGAGCGAGCTGGGGATGTGTGTGTGTGTGTGTGTGTGTGTGTGTGTGTGGTGTGTGTGTGTGTGTGTGTGTGTATGCGTGCGTGTGTGTGTGTGTGTGTGTGGGGTTGTGTGTGTGTGTGTGTGTGTGTGTGTTGAGAGAGCGCGGAGGGGAGCGGGTGTGTGTGGTGGTGGTGGGGGGGCGGGGGGAGTTTGTTGGGGGCGGGGAGGGGGGGGGTGGGGGGGGTGGGGGGGGATCTTGGAGCAAATGCCATCTCATGGTTCAGAGACTGCGATTACTCTTAATCAAAGAGTTGAACTCTCCCACCAGGGGACGTTTACCCCCCCCCCTCATCCCCCCCCCCCTCATCCCCCCCCCCCCCCCCCCCCCCCGTCCCCGGCCCAGCCTCATCCGGAACTGGAAAAGGCTGTAGACTAATGCTTATAGTGCCGAGTGCCTATCAGGACATGGGGCTCTGATTTAACTAAAAAAGGTTTTTGGGGTCTACAAATCGGGCATTTGGGAAAGCTACAAATCGGGCATTTGGGAAAGCTACAAATCGGGCATTTGGGAAAGCTACAAATCGGGCATTTGGGAAAGCTACAAATCGGGCATTTGAGAATGCTACAAATCGGGCATTTGGGTATGCTACAAATCGGACATTTGGGAATGCTACAAATCGGGCATTTGGGAATGCTACAAAACTGGCATTTGAGAATGCTACAAATCAGGCATTTTGGGAATGCTACAAAAGCATCATTTGGGAATGCTACAAATCAGGCATTTTGGGAATGCTACAAAAGCATCATTTGGGAATTCTACAAATCAGGCATTTTGGAATGTTACGAAACGGGCATTTGGCAATGCTACAAAACGGGTATTTGGGAATGTTTCAAAACGGGCATTCAGGAATGCTACAAATCGGGCATTTTGGGAATGTTACTAAACGGGCATTTGGGAATGTTACGAAACGGGCATTTGGGAATGTTACAAATCGGGCATTTGGGAATGTTACAGATTGGGTGTTTGGAACATGCTACAGAATGGGCATTGTTTGTAGGAAATGCTACAGATAGTGAACTGTCTGTTGCATCTTACAAAATAGGCATTGCCTGTGGCATATGTTACAAATGGGTATTACCTGTGGGATTACAAAATGGGCATTACCTACTGGTATTACAAGTGGGCATTGGCTGTGACATATGTTACAAATGGGCATTGTCTGCTGGTGTTACAAAATGGGCATTGCTGTGAGACATGTTACAAAATGGGCATTGACTGTGAGATATGTTACAAATGGGCTTTGCCTGCTGGTGTTACAAAATGGGCATTGCCTGTACGATGTGTAACAAATTGGCATTCCTGTGAGATATGTTACAAATGGGCATTTCCTGCGGTATATGTTACAAAATGGACATATAACGCATTGGCTGTGGGATGTGTTACAAAATGGGCATTGCTGTGAGGTAGGTTACAAATGGGCATGGCCTGATGGTGTTATAAAATGGGCATTGCGTGTAACAAAATTAATGGACATTGCCTGTGCGATTTTTTACAAATGGGTATTGACTGTAAGATATGTTACAAATGGGCACTGTCTGTAGGAGATGTTACAAAATGGACATTGCCAGCTGGTGATACAAAATGGGCATTGCCTGTGTGTTGTGTTACAAAATGAGCATTGTCTGTAGGATATGTTAAAAAATTGGCATCGTCTTTGGGAAGTCCTTTAAAAAGGGCATTATGAGACTAAGGCATTTTACAGAAAGAGCATCGTCTCTGTGTTACCAAATAAGCATTGCGTGTAGAAAGTGTTACAAAATCGGCATCATCTCTGGGTAATGTTACAAAGCGAGCATTGTCTGTGAAAAATGTGACAAAAGGGGCACAGTGTAAGTGTGGAAAATGTTACAAAATGGGTATGTTGTAAGTATGGAAAACGTTACAAAATGGGCTTAGTGTCAGCGTGGAAACTGTTACAAAATGGGCACAGTGACAGTGTTGAAAATGTTACAAAATAGGCATTGTGTGTGGAAAATGTTATGAAATGGGCACAGTATCAGTGTGGAAAATGTTACAAAATGAGCATAGTTTCAATGTGGAAAATATTACAAAATGGGCATTGTGTGTGAAACCTTTTTTTTTTTTTTTTTACAAAATTGGCATTGTGTGACTGAGCAATGATACAAAGTAGACATTGTGTGTGGAAACTGTTGCAAAATTGACTTTGTGGGTGGAAACTGTTCCAAAATGGACACTGTGTGTGGAAACTGTTCCAAAATGGACACTGTGAGTGGAAACTGTTGCAAAATAGACACTGTGCGTGAAAACTCTTGCAAAATGGACACTGTGCGTGGAAACTGTTGCAAAATGGACACTGTGCGTGGAAACTGTTGCAAAATGGACACTGTGCGTGGAAACTGTTGCAAAATGGGCTTAGTGTCCGTGTGTGTGTGTGATCTGTGCGTGGAAACTGTTGCAAAATGGACTTTGTGAGTGGAAACTGTTGCAAAATGGACTTTCTCTGTCAATCGAAGATGTTGCAAAACTGACAAATTCTGTATGGAAACAAGAGTGTGCGGAAAATGTTGCAAAATTGACATTCTGTGACTGAGATATCTTACAAAACTGGGCATTGTATCTGAGAAACACATCGTATCTCGAACCTTTTTTTTTTTCTTTTTTTTTTAAATCAGCTTCCTCTGTGGAAAAGGTTACCGGATATCCATCCTTGTATATGAAAACATTTTTTTTTTAAACGTCGGCCGCCATTCGATATGATGTATAAAATCACTCGGAAATCCGGCACAAAATGTCATTAAACAGTATAAAAACCGAAGCTGCATATGCGTCCAAAGTCAGATTTCATACGCTGCACAAGAAAAAACTACAACAAAAAGCAAAACAAAAACAAACAAAAAATTCAAATCAATGGGAACAGGATATTTTTTTTGTGGAAGAAAACGGGGTAAGAATCTGAAGCAGCATTTAACCCCTTCGCTGCCCGTATGACATCATAATTACGATTTCTTTGATGACGTGACTCCTATATGCAGGTAAGACGTCATAAGACGACCTGCTGGACTTCTGGTTCCTCGCGCACGCTCAAGAGAACCAAAGCTGAACAAAATGAACGCTTGGGGATGGCTGAATCCCTCTGCGAGACTCTTCCTTGAAGAGACTGCATCAGCAGCACAATTCTCTGGCAGCGAACGGGTTAACATGACTTCATCATTTAACCAACACGTACTTCTTCTTCCTACGTACTACTACAACTTCTTCCTACGTACTACTACTACTTCTTCAACCCTATAAATCTTACAAAAGACACTTTCAATGCACATGCTAGTAATCCGTAGTGTTACCTATCCACGGACCCGGCTAAGGTTTGGTGGTGTGTGTGTGTGTGTGTGTGTGTGTGTGTGTGTGTGTTGTTTTGGTGTGTGTGTGTGTGGTGTTGTGTGTGTGTGTTTGTTCGGGGTGTGGGGTGTGTGTTCGTGTGTGTGTTGTGTGTGTGTTCGGTGTGTGTGTGGTGTGTGTGTGTGTGTGTGTGTGTGTGTGTGTGTGTGGTGGGTGTGTGTGGTGTTGTGTGTGTTGTTGTGTTGTGTGTGTGTGTGGGGTGTGTGGGGTGTGTGTGTGTGTGTGTGTGTGTTGGTGTGTGTTTGTGTGTTGTGTGTGTGTGTTGTGTGTGGTGTGTGTGTGGGGTGTGTGTGTGTGTGTGGTGTGTGTGTGTGGGTGTGTGTGTGTGTGGTGTGTGTGTGTTGTGTTCGTGTGTGGTGTGTGTGTGTGGTGTGTGTGTATGTGTGTGTTTTGTGTGTGTGGTTGTGTGTGTGTGTTGTGTGTGTGTGTGTGTGTGTGGTGTGTGTGGTGTGTGTTCGTGTGTGTGTGTGTGTGTGTGTGTGTGTGGTGTGTTGTGGTGTGTGTTCTGTTGTGTGATCTGTTGCTGTGTATACAGGGTAACCTCTGTTCATAGGCTCTCCGAAGGACGTTTGCAGAGCCACACAGAATTAGACTCCGGGGAAATCACAATTAAGGGCCAAACAAATAAGCCTCCCGAATGGCGGCCATACACCCATCCTTTGGTACCGTCCCCGTGTGCTTCTTTTTCAGACAGATTCGCTTGTGTTCCTTTGGGTTTTACCCCCCATTCCCCCGATTTTTTAAATATGTGTTTTACCTCCCTCCGCCTGATCCCCTTTTAAATAACACCACACAACCACCACACACACACACACACACCCAAAACCACACACACACACAAAAACACAACACCACCATCACCCGCCCAACCACACATCCCACACATCACCACGCAACCCCACACACCACAACACGCACCATGCACGCACCAGACCACACACACACACACCACACACCACACACAACACAACCCACACACCACACAAAACCACACACACACACACAACACCCATGCACGCACGCCGCAACCACACTAACCCCCACACGCACGCAACACACACACACCACACCACCCCACGCCCCCAAAAACACACAACACAACAACAACACACACCACACACCACACACACACACACAACACCACACACCACACACACCCACCCCCACACACACACCCACGAGTCTATAGGCAAGAGTTCGCGCTTTTTAATACTTAATTTCATCTGATTTAAATTCTTGTTATGTTCAAACTTGCCTGTGTGAATTTCCCCTCCCAAAAAAGGGGAAAGAAATGAAACCGGCTCTCCTCCCCGCCCGTTCTAAAAAGCAGAATCATTCTGGTGGGGACATGTTGGTTTTTACGCCCCCCCCCCCCCCCCCCCCCCCCCCCCCCCCCCCCACCCCCCCCCCCGCCCCCTTTTCGAACCCCCCCCCCCCCCCCACACCAACACCACCTTCCCACTCATCACACACACCCACACCCCAGGGGTCTCTGACCCCGTAATGGTCCTGGGTTGAATTTTGGGGTTGATGACCCCCAAAAGTCGGGCTACATTTTATATTGTAGGACAAGGAAACCCCTGACAAAACCCCGCGTTCTTTTTGCACGTATACCAGGTCACCAGCTCACGTATGTCAGGTACAGTTGCCTTGGGTCACTCAGGCCTTTGAGGTGTGTGTGTGTGTGTGTGTGTGTGTGTGTGTGTGTGTGTGTGTGTGTGTGTGTTCCGAGAGTTATTCAACTCCCTCGTATTTTGGTTGTTCAAACAAGCGCATGACGAACGAACTCATGCGTTTCGCCGACGGCACTAGAATGTCCTTGTGCTGATTTTGTACTGCGAAATTTAGATGTTGAAACCCGTTCCTTCCACAAGTAAGAACGTCAACATGTTGCATTACGTCCTCAGAAACGGATGGCTTATTAGGGGGCGGATTTGGGGCGGGATGGCGGGGGTGGCCTCATCAGCCGCGTTCCACCCTGAAAACCAAGGGGACCGTGGACCACCGCCAAACCCAACATGTTAGGCGGTGGGGGCCTCGCCATTGTGTAGCAACCTAGTGTCTCCCCAATTGCTGTCCCAAACCCGGTGCGGGAAAAAGTCAAAAAACAATGTCCGTACTCCCCGGCTGTTGGGAAACATTATAACGATGCAAAAAAGGTCCACTTTCTGAGCCCACTTCACCCCCCTATTCTTGATCTCTTGCGGTCTCTTTGGGTCCACACCCCCCCCCTCTTGATCTCGCCTGGACCCGCAAATAAAATCATTCCTGAGGGTCCACTCACCTCCCCCCTTTTTTATCTCGCCTGGACTCTGATCCTTCCTATAATAGGTAAACATGGTGCTTAAAGTCCAAAAAACCCAAAAGGGTTATTAAGACGGAGAAAGAGGGGAAGGGGTATGGAGGTGGGGGGAAAATGAGATTATATATTTCGTACATGTCACCCCAAATGATCCGCATTAAACTGGAACGATGAGCCGTTTTTTAAAGTTTTTGGTATGGACAAAGTCACAAGACAGTGTCCACAGACCACAACCTCTGAAGAGAAAGGAGAGCCGAAGCGGATTCGAACCGAGGTCTTGATGTCGATTTCTACTAGACTCTGTCAGTGACAGCTAGGACCACTTCGGGCTTCATTATACGTGAATGCATGGGAAGAAACGGGCCCATCCAACCATCTTATGAACCCATGAACCGAGTGGTCGCAGCTAAAAGGCAAGTATCAAGGAATTATAAGTCAGTGTACAACAACAGACCACAGCTAGCAGCTTCTGGTGGTGTAGAGAGAAAGGCAATTGGCTTTTAATGCCCAGTCAACCATGACGGTTATATTATCAGGGTGGAAGTATGTTGTAGTTGAAAGCAAGGAAATCGTAGTCAACAAAAATAAGTTGTAGCGGAGAACATGGAAAACATAGTTAACAAAAAGTATATTGTAGCAGAAAGCAAAAACAAAAACAAAAACACGAAGACAGGACAAGAATACCCGACCAACTTTTCTGATTTTCGACATACGTGTTATCGTCAGAAAAAGAAAAAGAAAAACAACAAGCACACACTTCCCACACACACACAACACACACACAACACACAACACACACACACACACACACACCACACACCGCTAGCGCCCGCGCGCCCTCGCGCGTTTGAGAAAGTGCAATTTTGCCTGCAAACGTTCGAAATCTAAAATGAAAATGCTGATTGTGAGGTGTACAAAAAACCAAATGTCATGAAATTCACACCACAAGACACGGAAAAGCTTCCCCGTTCCAACTATGATGATCTGTTAGAGGTGCAATACCTATATTTGACGTAAATCGATGTAGTTTACCTGGATCGATGTTTTGCGTCTGCCTGCTCCGGCTGGGCCTCGCTGTAACGGGAGCTCCGGCTGAAAACTTCAGAACGCGGATACACGGTGTGATTTAGTATAAGCCATGACAGACAGGTTGTCAACGAGGCTGGAAGATTCAGTCTTATAGATGGAGTCAAATAACGTCAATCTTATCGAACTACTTCGTCAATTTTCGCCCAGTGGATATGTTAAACATCGTCGAAACAATGGCATATCCTCGTGTCATGTTGAGTAAAAACTGAATAACAAATAACGGACTTTGCAACAATAAACCATACAAAAATGCAATCCTTTCGAGCGTTTGTGTCGTGATTAGCGAATTAATTGATAATAACAAGAGGATCGGACGTGTGTACTTTTTAGTTTTTTGTTTTTGATATAAAAAAAAAAAAAATTATATCTAAATTTGAGTATTCTTTACAAAACAATTAATCACAATTAGTTCAGCTCTTCAGGAGGAATAGATCTCGTCAAATCTCTCTCTCTCTCTCTCTCTCTCTCTCTCTCTCTCTCTCTCTCTCTCTCTCTCTCTCTCTCTCTCTCTCTCTCTCACACACACATACACACACACACGCACACACATGCACGAACGCACGCATTCTCTCTCTCTCTCTCTCTCTCTCTCTCTCTCTCTCTCTCTCTCTCTCTCTCTCTCCTCTCTCTCTCTCTCTCTCTCTCTCTCTCTCTCTCTCTCTCTCTCTCTCTTCTTCTTTTCTCCCCAATACTGGTGTTGAATTGATCAGATGTTCTGCTGCCTTATTTACAGGTTGTATGCTCATAATGTATAACTGAGTGCTGTATGCATGTGTACATCTGGCGCTGTGAACACGCTATGTTTGTGTGGAAAT
>JABMCL010001395.1:80000-82500 GCA_018857735.1 Alviniconcha marisindica | reverse complement strand
AGTGTATCTTCCTGTATAAGGCTTTCATCTTAGAGGTACTGTTACTACGTATTACTAATGAACCGGTTAAGTTAATAGTTATTACTAATACGATGCAAAACGAAACGTTTTATAAAGGTTTTGTATTAAACTGTATGTGCACCCCTTCATGAAGGGCCATAGCCTTTATATGAATAAAACATCTCTCTCTCTCTCTCTCTCTCTCTCTCTCTCTCTCTCTCCTCTCTCTCTCTCTCTCTCTCTCTCTCCCCTCTCTCTCTCTCCCTCTCCCTGTCTGTCTGTCTGTCTGTTTTCTTCCTGTCTCTCCAGTCTGTCTCTGTCTCTGCTCTTCCTGCCCTCTGCTCTCTCGCCCTCCTCATCTCCCTTTTCCTCTCCCCCTCCCCTTCTCTCTCCTCTCTTCTCTCTCCTAAACACACACACACACACCACACACAACAAACACCACACACACTGACACCACAAACACACACAAACACACTCACACACCCCCCCCCCCCACCCCCACAACACACACACACACACCACACACACACACACAAAAAACCCTCTCTCTCTCTCTCTCTCTCTCTCTCTCTCTCTCTTCTCTCTCCCCTCTCTCTCTCCCCTCTCTCCCTCTCCCCCACCACCCCCCACACACACACACACCACACACCACCCCACACACACCACCACACACACACACACACCACCACAACACTGACCCCCACACACACACATACACACAATCCCCCCTCCCCCCTCCCGCCCCCCCCCCTCCTCCCTCCCCTCCCCCCCCCCCCCCCCCCTCTCTCTCACACACACCACCCACACACCACTCTCTCTCTCCCCCCCTCTCTCTCTCTCTCCTCCCCCCCCCCTCTCTCTCTCTCCTCCCCCACCACACACACACACACCACACACACACACACACACACACACCCCATACACTCTCTCTCTGCCCCCCCCCCTCTCCTCTCAGGCTCCTCCTCTCCCTAAACACCCCACACCCACCACACCCCCTCTCTCTCTCTCCTCTCTCTCTCCTCTCTCTCTCCTCCTCTCCTCTCTCCCTCTCTCTCTCTCCTCTCTCCCCACACACACACACACACACACACACACACACACACACACACACACAAACACACACACTCTCTCCTCTCTCTCTCCCTCTTCTTCTCTTGTCTCTCTTCTTTTCCCCTCTCTCTCCTCTCTCTCTTCTCTCTCCCTCGGCCGGTTATCACGCGGCCTTGCACAAAACTGGGTCAGGCTGGCACCGCTGTAAATAAGCGGTGTATTGCAGCGCATCCGTTGCTGGCCTCAGCTCCGCTCCCTGCATGCGTGGCTGTAACGGTCACGCGGCTACGCCCGACCATTCTACACAGCCACCAGGCTTGTCTCGTCTTGGCTGGTTTCGCGATCCACAGAGAGTAGAATCCTCTGCCCCCCCTAACCTCCCCCCCCCCCCCCTTCCCCCTTCGTGCCCCCCTGCCCCCCGCACGCCCACGGCTAGCTATACTTTCTCTCACCTTTCGGCTGCAGGCGCATGGCGTGTTGACGGTGGACTGACCATTGCGCTAGTTCTAGCTGTGTAGTTGGCGAACACTGCTGAGTGAGTGTACGGTGCTGTGGTGCGAGACAGGCGAATCAGTGGTGTCTAAGTTCAGTTGTGTACGGTGCTAGATGGTGCAAGACAAGGGAATGAGGTCGAAGTTCATTTGTGTACTGTGCTACGAATGGTGCAAGCGGCAAGGCAATGATGTCTAAGTTCAGTTGTGTACGGTGCTAGATGGTGCAAGACAAGGCTATGGGGCTTCTAAGTTCACTGAGTTGTGTACGGTGCCATGGTGCAAGCCAGGGCAATGATGTCTACGAAGTTCAGTTGTGTACGGCGCTATATGAGTGGTGCAAGCCAACGCAATGATGTCCTACAAAGTTCAGTTGTGTACGGCGCTCTATGAGTGGTGCAAGCCAACGCAATGATGCCTCTGAGTTCACTAAGGTGTCGCAGAAGCCGTTTCCTTTTTGCTTCTCTCTGTCTCTGTCTGTCTCTGTTTCTGTCTCTGTCTTTCTCTCTCTGTCTCTGTCACTTTCTCTCTGAGTTGTGTACAGTGCTATGGTGCAAGCGAAGGTAATGATGTCGAAGTTCATGAGTCTCAACACAGGCAGTAGAAACCCAGCAGTCTTCCCACTATACAGTCTACAAACATACATGTCTTTGGAACTTGAACGTGTTTTGTTATGATTCCCCCCCCCCCCCCCCCCCACCACCACCCCCGCCTTCTTCCCCCCAGCGGAGTTTTGTGTTCCAGACGATTCATTTCGGTGGATCAGTGACATAATTATTCGGGACAGTGAGGTGGTTCAAACTGAAAGTTTAGTGTTGCTTCAGTTGTGTCCGCCACAGAGACCGTACGGACTATTCGACTGAATAGTCAGGACCGGCTGGGAGGTCACAGAGACCGTACGGACTATTCGACTGAATAGTCAGGACCGGCTGGGAGGTCACAGAGACCGTACGGAC
>JABMCL010001395.1:47500-70000 GCA_018857735.1 Alviniconcha marisindica | reverse complement strand
TCCACTGACTGGCTAGAAGTCGCTGCTCGGCGAGTTTAGCAACGAAAGCGTATACCTAATAAAGTTTGCTCACGTTAAAGTAACCTTGCGCAGATTAATCAACTCACGAGCATCAAACACGTTAGCCTTACCACAAAACGCTCACAATGCGGAACAGATCTAGAGAAGTGTGCTCACCAACACGACGACATATAAAGAACAATTAAAAAAACATACAAATGACCGACTGCCTGCTCATACTTCTGAACTTTGTCAAAAATGAATAATTATGCTACTGTAGAAAAATGACTTCAAACCATCTTTCCCTTTCCGTCTCCCCTCCCCACCCCCCCCCCCCTCCCCCTGTCTCCTTACGCCATTTCTCTCTCGCTAGTATTTATTTAGGCCACCAGCCAATCTATCTGTCTACCTAACATTGTTTTGTTTTTTCAACTGCAATTAGTTTTGACTGTTTTCTAGTGACTGTTCGTATTTTTGTGTTTTGTTATTGTTGTTTGTTTCTTTCTTTTTAGTTTTTTTCTTATTTTTAGTTTTTATTGTTGTTATTTTTTGTTGTTGTCACGTTTCATTTATTGATAGCGAAGTGAAATTGTTCGTCCGCCATACATTGT
Source organism: Alviniconcha marisindica (assembly GCA_018857735.1). Lineage (NCBI taxonomy): Eukaryota > Metazoa > Mollusca > Gastropoda > Provannidae > Alviniconcha > Alviniconcha marisindica. The sequence continues at coordinate 69,389 of JABMCL010001395.1, read as the reverse complement.
GTGTTTTTCCAACTGCATGAGCTCATCGCCTATAAGCTATAGCTTGTTGATGAGCACATAATGATTTTTTGTATGTTTATTTCGTTTCGAATAAATATTTGTTTAAACTAATTAAAAACACGAGCGCTTTCGACACATAGTCTTCGTCTGGTGTAAGAAGAGAGATGGAAAATAATAAAAGAAGAAGGAAGTAAAAAATAAGATAGACAAGAGGTTTAAGTAGCACAATGTTAAGGATCTAAACGAAGATTTAAAACGACGTCATCAAAATGATCAAAATTAGGAAGAGCACGATCTACCCACGTAATTGTAAATACTCACACACACTCCTCACTCACTCACTCACTCACACACACACACACACACACACACACACACACACACACACACACACACACACACACACACACACACACACACACACACACACACACACACACACACACACACACACACACAAACCACCCCACACACACACACACACACACACACACACACACACACACACACACACACACACACACACACACACACAACACACCACACACACACACAACACACACACACACACACACACACACACACACACACACACACACACACACACACACACACACACACACACACACACACACACACACACACAATTAACTAGGCATCATTAACTAAATTTGCTTTGCAACGGCGGACTTTTCTATCAGTCAACATGAAAACAAATCAAGACCAAACAAAGAACATGTCAACTAATCACCAAAAACGATGGTAACACTACAGCAAAAATAAAAGAATGTAATCTAAACATGATGCTTAACGTCCACAGAAACCATACGGTTTAGTACGGACGGGGAAAAGGAGGGAGGGGGTATGGAGGTGTGCGTGTGTGTGTGCGTGTGTGTGTGTGGGGGGGGGGGTAGTGATGCTATACCTATCGCTACACTGTCACCACCAGAATGACTTATGCAATAAGGTGGGCAGCGATGAGAGCCATTTTAATGTTTCATAATTGCGAGGGACAAAGTCACAAGACAGTGTCTACAGACCACAGCTTTTGCAGAGAAAGGAGAGCCGAAGCGGATTCGAACCGAGGTCCCTCCGCTTACCAGCCTAACGCTTTACCGCCAGGCCAAAAACCGGCCCACCTATGATGTAATGTATCGTAAAAGAGTATTTATAAAGGGCATACACATAGCAATTTAGGCCCCGGTTTTGTCCCGCACTGGGGGTGCACAGCGCCAGAAGTGTACAAAGCAATGCTGTAGTGTTCCTTTTCTCGCTGCAACAATGACAGCTGCTACTTTTTTTTACTGGCTGTTGGGCGTGTGAAAGAACTTGGCTCCGCTATGGGCGCCTTTCGGGTCAATTATGTTTTCCCACACACCCGACGGATCATAAAATCATCACGTGGAGTGCCTCGGCTTTGTGGTTCCCTGAATATCACCTTCTGAAAACTTGTCATGCAATGCATCCTCCAATATAAGGTGAGAAAGAGTATGGAAAATGACTAGACGAGTGTGTGTGTGTGTGTGTGTGTGTGTGTGTGTGTGTGTGTGTGTGTGTGTGTGTGTGTGTGTGTGTGTGTGTGTGTGTGTGTGTGTGTGTGTGTGTGTGTGTGTGTGTGTGTGTGTGTGTTGTGCGTGTGTGTGCAGTGTGTGTGGTGGGGGGGGGGGGGGCTTCGTCCTGTAGACCGGTAGGAGGAGGTAAAAACATAAAGTTGAGAAATAAAAGAAATAAACGTGGTGGTGGGAAACAAAACAAAAGGACACAATCAACAACCACCCTCCAACTTCACCGCCACCCCCCAAAAAGGCGCACACACACACACACACACACACACACACACACACACACACACACACACACACACACACACACACACACACACACACACACACACACACACACACACACCATACACACACACACACACAAACACACACACCACACACACACACACACACACACACACACACACACACACGCACGCACGCGCCACACACACCACGCCCCGCACACACACACACACACACACACACACACACACACGCACGCACGCACACACACACACACACACACACACACACACACACACACACACACACACACACATACACACACACACACACACACACACACACACACACACACACACACACACACACACGCACACAAAAGCAACAACTAAGTAAACAAACAAACAAAACAAAAATCAAACAAACAAATAAACAAAAATGAATGCAACCGTTCAAAAACAAGGTCCAAGCACACAGATAGTTAAGAAAGAACGCTATTTATTATGGCAAAGACAACAACGATTGTTTAGGTAAATCCCCCCCCCCCCCCCCCCCCGCCCCCCCCCCCCCCCACTACCTCCAACCTTCTTCTTCTTCTTTTTTGTCATTTTATGTTTATTTATATATATATATATATATATATATATATATATATATATATATATATATATATATATATATATATATAACATTAAAGAAAAAAACAAATTGGCATACAGTTCCAGATTACCGGCAACTGCCATCCTCGGGGGTTTATTCTTTACAACTGAACATATGTAAAAACACAGTTCACACAACGATTCTTAAAATACTAGGTGACTAAAACTTGCCCATGTGTGTGTATATATATATATATATATATATATATATATATATAGAGAGAGAGAGAGAGAGAGAGAGAGAGAGAGAGAGAGAGAGAGAGAGAGAGAGAGAGAGAGAGTCTAACAAAGTCCAAGCATGTTTTGTACTGGAAACATTTTACTCCGAACTTTTCGCCCTTGAGGCATACATATATATATATGGGGACCCTCCCCTTTCTTCTTCTTTTTCTTCTTATTTCTTAAGCTACAAAACAGCGCCGAAACAATAGTTAAACGGTGAAAAATTATTTATTAGCTTTTGGTTAAGCACACCCTCAGTGACTAAAAGAGCATCGGAATGCAGAAGAAAAAAAGAAAAAAAAAGAAGAAAAAAAAACAGTCAGACACTGCACAATCGTTAATTTATTGACACGAGGGGAGATAAACACCCTCGTGTCGATAAATTAACGATTGTGCAGTGTTTACTTCAGGCTGAATGGGGACAAGCGAATGAATACAGATGTTAGGTAAACTTGCAGCGGTCTTGAGCAAGGTTTTGTCCCGCACTGGGTGTGCACAGCGCCGGAAGTGTCAAAGCAATGTTGTAGTGTTCCTTTTCTCGCTGCAACAATGACAGCTGCTACTTTTTTTTACTGGCTGTTGGGCGTGTGAAAGAACTTGGCTCCGCTATGGGCGCCTTTCGGGTGAATTATGCGTCCCCATACACCCGACGGATCATAAAATCATCACGTGGAGTGCCTCGGCTTTGTCGGTTCCCTGAATATCACCTTCTGAAAACTTGTCATTGCACCCTCCAATATAAGGTGAAAAAAAGTATGGAAATGACTGGACGAGCGTGTGTGTGTGTGTGTGTGTGTGTGTGTGTGTGTGTGTGTGTGTGTGTGTGTGTGTGTGTGTGTGTGTGAATATATGGTGAAAAAAAGTATGGAAATGACTGGACGAGCGTGTATACGTGTGTGTGTGTGTGCGTGCATGCGCGTGCGCGCGTGTGTGCGTGTGTCTGTTGTGTATGAGTGTGCTTGCGCGAACGAGCTGTATTAACGACTGTGTGTGTGTGTGTGAGAGAGAGAGAGAGAGAGAGAGAGAGAGAGAGAGAGAGAGAGAGAGAGAGAGAGAGAGAGAGAGAGAGAGAGAGAGAGATTGTGCACGCGTGCGTGCGTTTTCTGTCTTTCTGTCTCTGTCTCACTGTCTCTGTCTCTATCTCTATCTCTCTGTCTGTCTCTGTCTCTCTGTTTATGATTCTGTCTCTCTGTTTATGTCTCTGTCTCTTGTCTCTCTGTTTACGTCTCTGTTTCTATCTCTCTCTGTCTCGCTGTCTCTGTCTCTGTCTCTCTGTCTCTCTGTCTGTCTCTGCCTCTGTATCTGTCTGTCTCTGTTTCTCTGTCTGTCTCTGTCTCTGTCTCTCTGACTGTGTTTCTGTGTCTGTGTCTCTGTGTCTGTGTCTGTCTCTCTGTCTGTCTGTCTGCCTGCCTACCTCTCTCTCTCTCTTTCTCTCTCTCTCTCTCTCTCTCTCTCTCTCTCTCTCTCTCTCTCTCTCTCTCTCTCTCTCTCTCTCTCTCTCCTCTACCCTCCCGTCTGTTTGTTTCTTGATGGACTCTTTTATGCATGACTTATTGTTGGTTTCTATAGGTTGATTAAAAAAGAAAATCTCTTTCGTCAGGAATACCGCAGACACACTATGACGCACTCTTCGTGTTGAAAGTCATGGCCTTTAAAATCTGTAGAATAGAAGCCATAGGATTAATCGGCGAATTTCTGTCTGATTTATTTCTTATTCGACAGCAGCAGTGGTGCTAAGGTGTCATTCACATTGTCACGATCTTTGCCCACCCTCCCTTTAAAGTGAAAAGATGGAACAATCGACCCGTTCCTAGACCAGGCTAAGATGGAAGAGAATACACATTCACTCAACAACTAACAACATTGCGATATTTACAGTTTTATTCACGAGGAACGCGGGGACGGACGATTGCGTTTACTAGTATACAGAATTGGACACTTCTGTCGGGAGCTCACCCTGGCTCAGAATTAAAGGTTAACTTTCATCATATGGCGAATGACACTCTGCCACTAGTCTTTCACACCGAGAGACACGGCCGGCTCATCTGCACACGTGAAGAGGCAGACGCCGTCCGTGTAAGGAAGGGTCACACCGAGAGACACGGTCGACTCATCTGCACACGTGAAGAGGCAGACGCCGTCCGTGTAAGGAAGGGTCACACCGAGAGACACGGTCGACTCATCTGCACACGTGAAGAGGCAGATGCCGTCCGTGTAAGGAAGGGTCACACCGAGAGACACGGTCGACTCATCTGCACACGTGAAGAGGCAGATGCCGTCCGTGTAAGGAAGGGTCACACCGAGAGACACGGTCGACTCATCTGCACACGTGAAGAGGCAGATGCCGTCCGTGTAAGGAAGGGTCACACCGAGAGACACGGTCGACTCATCTGCACACGTGAAGAGGCAGATGCCGTCCGTGTAAGGAAGGGTCACACCGAGAGACACGGTCGACTCATCTGCACACGTGAAGAGGCAGACGCCGTCCGTGTAAGGAAGGGTCACACCGAGAGACACGGTCGACTCATCTGCACACGTGAAGAGGCAGACGCCGTCCGTGTAAGGAAGGGTCACACCGAGAGACACGGTCGACTCATCTGCACACGTGAAGAGGCAGACGCCGTCCGTGTAAGGAAGGGTCACACCGAGAGACACGGTCGACTCATCTGCACACGTGAAGAGGCAGACGCCGTCCGTGTAAGGAAGGGTCACACCGAGAGACACGGTCGGCTCATCTGCACACGTGAAGAGGCAGACGCCGTCCGTGTAAGGAAGGGTCACACCGAGAGACACGGTCGACTCATCTGCACACGTGAAGAGGCAGACGCCGTCCGTGTAAGGAAGGGTCACACCGAGAGACACGGTCGACTCATCTGCACACGTGAAGAGGCAGACGCCGTCCGTGTAAGGAAGGGTCACACCGAGAGACACGGTCGACTCATCTGCACACGTGAAGAGGCAGACGCCGTCCGTGTAAGGAAGGGTCACACCGAGAGACACGGTCGACTCATCTGCACACGTGAAGAGGCAGACGCCGTCCGTGTAAGGAAGGGTCACACCGAGAGACACGGTCGACTCATCTGCACACGTGAAGAGGCAGACGCCGTCCGTGTAAAGGTCTTGCGAGTGGTGACACCAAAGACAGGCCGGCAGCGAAGGATCCTGTCGAAGACCAGGCGTCGCGAGCGTGCCCTCAGCGAGTCGTCTCCGTTGGAGCCGGGGGATGGGGAAAAACCTGCAGAGAAGCAGAGTGCCAAAAATTCCACACACACCTGGAAACCCAGGCTCCAGTATGTGGGAGCCATCAGAGTAAAACACAATCACTGTCGAGCAGCACTGTTTACGCATCATGGACAGGGCTGTGGAGCAAGAATGGGTTAAAATATACTAAGAGAAATGACACGCACGAAACGACTGAAAGACCGCTACTTTTACTAACAAGGTATACCGGGAAATACTACGGCCAACGCTGCCTACGGACAATGGTTAACGCGGCCTGCACAAAAACCCCCAGTACTACGCTTAGCGTCCAATTGAAAGTGCCTGAACTGTCACAAACATAATTCCATTACTCAACGAAGATAATTATTTTGCATAAACGAACGTTAACTGAGACGGACTAATTATTTCGCACAAACAACATTAAGTCACTCACCTCAACAGGTTTTTGTTACCGGCCACTACGTCGCAGTGTGACAAGATGCACACAAAGATGATACCGGCCACAACGCCGCCGTATGCGAAGCCTGCATACACTAAGCACGCTTATGAAAGCGTCATACCCCGTCTCTCTCTTATATATACTCTTTCCTTAAACCTCTGAAGGAATTGACTCAAATCAGAGAGAGACGGTCCCACACTTCAACTCGGTGCCTGCGTAGGTCGGGCCAGATACGACCTGTCGCTATGAAAGTTAGCTATGGACTGGCACCTGGCACTGTCTGCCGATTCGTGACGTCACCTTCTGAACTCAGGTGAATCCGCCGTTCTACACGCCAGCGGTGCGACGTCCGAGTAACGCTGTCCACCCGGGGTGGACACTAAGCCCGTGACCGCTCACGTCGTCATATATTTTAAAGCTGCATTTACACGCTTCCACAGAAGAAAAGCAACAACACCTACATCATTTTAACCGCTGTACAAATTACATACATAGAATTAATTACATTAATTACATTAATTCTAACTTGTGACACACATAATAGCTCCCACACATGAACATATGGCTTCCATCTATCCCAAACGCATGTCGCTGTGCTCGGTTTGCCTGAATAGGAAACGGTTCGGTGAACTGACAACGTCACCTATTTATGGAAGCAGAAGCAGTAAGAGCTAGCGTCCTCTATATTCAAGTTTCTCAGCAAAGGGGAACAACTTTTTTTGTGGAGTGTCTGGGCATGGGGAACCTGCCTTAAATTTGCTGGGTTTCGGACCAAGGTAAGCCATCCGTTTTCTCCGAGTTTCTGGACAAGGTAAATTATTACGCACGTTTTTGCCGAGTTAACTTAACAATAACAATGTACGTACACACACACGCACACGCACACACACACACACACACACACACACACACACACACACACACACACACACACACACACACACACACACACACACACACACACACACACACACACACACACACACACACACACACACACACACACACACACACACACAGAGAAAACAACAACAACAACAACAGTAACAACAACAACAACAATAAAAACACTAACATCTACCGCAACATATAATTATAGGCAGCACTTATGGAGCAACATATTAAATCCGGGCAGTATATCAATTTCGCACACACACACACACACACACACACACACACACACACACACACACACACACACACACACACACACACACACACACACACACACACACACGGTAGGCCAAGTTACTTCTTGGACTGTCAGCTGGTAGAGCGTCCGACTAAAAAGCCAAGTCGCAATACTGACGCGGGTTCGAGTCCCCGGTGCGGCAAGGGATTTTTCTCCCGGAGTCAACTTCCAGTGCAGACTCTCTTACGGTGTCCGTACAGCCCCCATGTGCAATAGCATGTACAACATCTGTGTATACGTGTAACAAGAAGGACAAATACCAGTAAGTAAGGAAATATGGTGCTTATTGTCCACAGAAAGCATAAGGCTTATTAGGGACGGGGAGAATGGGGGGAGGGGGTATGGAGGTGGGGGAAGAGGGAGATTATATACCTATCGCTACACTGTTACCGCCATGTGTGTGGGAGAGAGGAGAGAGAGAGAGAGAGAGAGAGAGAGAGAGAGAGAGAGAGAGAGAGAGAGAGAGAGAGGGGGGGTGGGGAGGTGGAGAGGGAGAGAGAGATCGAGAGAGAATATAATTGTTTAATACTATATATGCTTGTGTCAACTGTTACTTTTCAATGCTTTGATAATTATAATGATGCTGTTAGTGTGTGTGTATGGCGTGTATTTATTCTTTTTTGCCGTGTAATTTTATTTTATTTTTAATATTTTCTTTTTATATATAAGTCTCTTGTTCATTCTCTCTCTCTCTCTCTCTCTCTCTCTCTCTCTCTCTCTCTCTCTCTCTCTCTCTCTCTCTCTCTCTCTCTCTCTCTCTCTCTCTCTCTCTCTCTCTCTTGTTGTTGTGTGGTTTTTTGTTTCTTCTTGGTTGTTTGTTTTGGAGCACCGTATGTTTGTTAATAATTGGACTTTAACGTGCTATTAGCCGCACACAGGTGGTTTCTGTTTCTTCTTAGTTGTTTGTTTTGGAGCACCGTATGCTTGTTAATAACTGGACTTTAACGTGCTATTAGCCATACACACAGCTCAGGACACATCCACATGCAGGTAAGAGACCGTTCCTTGAAAACTTGTACTGAGACACTGCATTGTATTCTCGTTCCGTTCTGATAACGTTTCATCACCGTCACGACCGTGACCGAGAATAGCAAGGCCTTTCAATGGTAACTTTTTGGGTGTTGATTTCCCTAGACGTACGTGTTTCTGTCCAGCCATCGACATCTGTGTACACGTTTAGCAAGAAGAACAAATACCAGTAAGTAAGGAAATATGGTGCTTATTGTCCACAAAAAGCATACGGCTTATTAGGGACGGGGAGAATGGGGGGGAGGGGGTATGGAGGTGGGGGAAGAGGGAGATTATATACCTATCGCTACACTGTTACCGCCATGTGTGTGTGTGTGTGTGTGTGAGAGAGAGAGAGAGAGAGAGAGAGAGAGAGAGAGAGAGAGAGAGAGAGAGAGAGAGAGAGAGGGGGGGGGGGGGGAGAGAGAGATCGAGAGAGAGTATAATTGTTTAATAATATATACTTGTGTCAACTGTTACTTTTCAATGCTTTGATAATTATAATGATGCTGTGTGTGTAAGACGTGCATTTATTCTTTTTTGCCATGTAATTTTATTTTATTTTTAATAGCTCCCACACATGAACATATGACTTCCATCTATCCCAAACGCAGGTCACTGTGCTCGGTTGACCTGAATAGGAAACGGTTCGGTGAACTGACAACGTCACCTATTTATGGAAGCAGAAGCAGTAAGAGCTAGCGTCCTCTATATTGAAGTTTCTCAGCAAAGGGGAACAACTTTTTTTGTGTAGTGTCTGGGCTTGGGGAACCTGCCTTAAATTTGCTGGGTTTCTGAGCAAGGTAAGCCATCCGTTTTCTCCGAGTTTCTGGACAAGGTAAATTATTACGCACGTTTTCTCCGAGTTTCTGGACAAGCTAAATTAATACGCACGTTTACTCCGAGTTTCTGGACAAGGTAAATTATTACGCACGTTTTTCGCCGAGTTTCTGGACAATGTAAATTATTACACACGTTTTCTCCGAGTTTCTGGACAAGCTAAATTAATACGCACGTTTACTCCGAGTTTCTGGACAAGGTAAATTATTACGCACGTTTTTCGCCGAGTTTCTGGACAAGGTACATAAAAGTATTATTACGCACGTTTTCGTTGAATTTCTGGACAAGGTAAATTATTACGCACGTTTTTGCCGAGTTAACTTAACAATAACAATGTACGTACACACACACGCACACGCACACACACACACACACACACACACACACACACACACACACACGGTAGGTCAAGTTACCTCTTGGACTGTCAGCTGGTAGAGCGTCCGACTAAAAAGCCAGGCGCAATACTGACGCGGGTTCGAGTCCCCGGTGCTGAAAGGGATTTTTCTCCCGGAGTCAGCTTCCAGTACAGACTCTCTTACGGTGTCCGTACAGCCCCCGTGTTCAGTCGCATGTACACCATCTGTGTACACGTTTAACAAGAAGGACAAATACCAGTAAGTAAGGAAATATGGTGCTTATTGTCCACATAAAGCATAAGGCTTATTAGGGACGGGGAGAATGGGGGGAGGGGGTATCGAGGTGGGGGAAGAGGGAGATTATATACCTATCGCTACACTGTTGCCGCCATGTGTGTGTGTGTGTGTGTGAGAGAGAGAGAGAGAGAGAGAGAGAGAGAGAGAGAGAGAGAGAGAGAGAGAGAGAGAGAGGGGGGGGGGGGGGGGGGGGGGGGGGGGGGGGGTGGAGAGGGAGAGAGAGACCGAGAGAGAGTATAATTGTTTAATACTATATGCTTGTGTCAACTGTTACTTTTCAATGCTTTGATAATTATAATGATGCTGTGTGTGTGTGTGTGTGTGTGTGTGTGTGTATGGCGTGCATTTATTCTTTTTTGCCATGTAATTTTATTTTATTTTTAATATTTTATTTTTATATATATAAGTCTCTTGTTCATTCTCTCTCTCTCTCTCTCTCTCCTCTCTCTCTCTCTCTCTCTCTCTCTCTCTCTCTCTCTCTCTCTTGTTGTTGTTGTTGTGTGGTTTTTGTTTCTTCTTGGTTGTTTGTTTTGGAGCACCGTATGCTTGTTAATAACTGGACTTTAACGTGCTATTAGCCATACACACAGCTCAGGACACATCCACAAGCAGGTAAGAGACCGTTCCTTGAAAACTTGTATTGAGACACTGCATTGTATTCTCGTTCCGTTCTGATAACGTTCGAGAATAGCAAGGCCTTTCAATGGTAGCTTTTTGGGTGTTGATTTCCCTAGACGTACGTGTTTCTGTCCAGGCAAAGCCAGCCTGTGTGACGAGAACACGCTGAGAGCGGTGTGCTTTCCGACCGGAATAGTTTAACCTCTTCACCGCCATGGTGTCACTTGAAAACCACCAATGAAGGTGCTGCATTTGAAAACCCGCTTAAGCCTTTTTGTTTTCTTTTTCGCATTCGCACGTGAAAGGATTTGCATCAAAATGCACAGTGTTGAAAGTGGATGTGTTAGAGGACCGAAAAATATACTGTTCACAGGCGTGTCCATGCATTTTCAGCCCGGACATTTTACAGGCTGGGGCAGCGAAGGGGTTAAGGTCATGCTTGCTTTTCTGTCTCTGCTCTTTGCAAGCTAGGCAGGGGGCGAAGGAGGGTGCCGATCACATAGCCGAGTAGCTGAATTTAAATGAAGATAACTGTGTTTGATAAGCGAGTAGTAAGTAAATTGGTGTTTTACGCCCGGTCAACCAGTACGGTTATATCAGGGCGAGATTGGGTTTGCTTTTAAACAAGAATGTATTCAAGTACAAAATAAAGATGCAATGAAGTTTTCATAAGCACGCCAACAAGCATGTGGACTGTGTATACGTGGTTTGGTTTCTAAGGCCCAGTCATCTATAAGAGTTTTATCAGAAGAAAAAAACAAGAAGAAGAAGAAACCAACACAGTTTATTATAAAACAATAAACGCTGAAAACGTGTTTTAAAAAGGTGTTAAAACAAGCATACGGTCAGGGTAACAGCAAAGATTTTCCAGAGTCTTTGGTAACAGCAAAGATTTCCCAAAGAGTCTTTGGTAACAGCAAAGATTTCCCAAAGAGTCTCTGGTAATAGCAAAGGTTTTCCAAAGAGTCTTTGGTAACAGCAAAGATTTCCCAAAGAGTCTCTGGTAACAGCAAAGATTTCCCAAAGAGTCTCTGGTAACAGCAAAGATTTTCCAAAGAGTCTTTGGTAACAGCAAAGATTTTCCAAAGAGTCTTTGGTAACAGCAAAGATTTCCCAAAGAGTCTCTGGTAATAGCAAAGATTTTCCAAAGAGTCTTTGGTAACAGCAAAGATTTTCCAAAGAGTCTCTGGTAACAGCAAAGATTTTCCAAAGAGTCTTTGGTAACAGCAAAGATTTCCCAAAGAGTCTCTGGTAACAGCAAAGATTTCCCAAAGAGTCTTTGGTATCAGCAAAGATTTTCCAAAGAGTCTTTGGTAACAGCAAAGATTTTCCAAAGAGTTTTTAGTAACAGCAAAGATTTCCCAAAGAGTCTTTGGTAACAGCAAATATTTCCCAAAGAGTCTCTGGTGACAGCAAAGATTTCCCAAAGAGTCTCTGGTGACAGCAAAGATTTCCCAAAGAGTCTTCGGTAACAGCAAAGATTTCCCAAAGAGTCTCTGGTAACAGCAAAGATTTTCCGCTACGGAAAGATGGCGTACACACAGTGTGCTACTCATTCTCAGAGAAATGAGAGGAGGAGGTGTAGTGGAAACTGTGCCAAAGCATTCGCGCCGTCCTAAGCAAATTCTAACGGCGCAAAGTGAAAGTTTTTGCGGCCAGTAAAGCGGTTACAATGGCTATATAATTATATACTGACATCCTAAATAATAAGGGAGTAAACATGGCGCTTTATGTCCACAGAAGCCTTACTGGGGACGGGGAAAGGGGAAGCGGGAGGGGGCGGGTGGGGGTTGGGGGTGGGTCGGGTAGAGATGAATAGCTCGTCAGCGCGCTCTGATTCGTAAAGACCGAAGAGACCGTCAGCGACCGGCAGAGCAACAATGTTCTTGCTAAGCTACTGCTGGATAATAATAATTACACAACTAAACTGTATACAGTTACTACCCGGTAACACAGGGGTGGAACGGATACCGAAATAACAGTCAGAATAGAAAGTTGAAATTGCTGCCGTCTCGGCGCAGGTTCTGTGTACACCATACAACCATGCTCCATGTCACTTCATGCAAAGCCACATACGTAAGGTGTATGCGTGTTTAGCTGTAACCTGCCTCCTGCACTTTTGGCAGAATGACCGGGATCTTTTACGTGCTGCAGCAGTAACACGGGGGTGGAACGGATACCGAAATAAGAGTCAGCACAGAAAGCTGACCCTGGAGATTTTTTTTAAAAACAATCTCCTTCCGCTTCTGACGGCACTCGAACCCGCTGCCTTGTTGTGGTCACAAGTCCAACGCTCTAACCACTGAGCTATCCTCGTTCCCCACGGACCTCTCGAGCCTGACTTGAAACGAGGGAGAACTATGAGATCCTGTCGTTGTATCCTGCCAGTCCTGCTATGCATCACGAACGAAACTGTTTCAAAAGACAATTTGTTTCTGGTTATTTTCATTTTAGTGTGTGTGGTGTGTGTGTGTGTGTGTGTGTGTGTGTGTGTGTGTGTGTGTGTGTGTGTGCTTTCGGTTGTTTTCGGTTGTTGGTTGCTGTTTTTCTCAGTTTTTTGTTATTACTTTTTGGTTTTTATTTTGTTTGTTTGTTTGTTGTTTGTTTTTTGTTTTCCTGTCCCCCTATTTTTTATATATATTTTTTTTTAAATTTGTTATTTATTAAATGTTTTACTAGTTTGTATTATTCTCTTCTTCTTCTTTTTCTTCTTCTTCTTCTTCTTCTTCCTAGATCCTCTAAATGAGCCGGATGTTTTTCACTTCAAAGCAGGATGAGCAAAGTTCAAGTCTATGTATAATTATAAGCAGTCTGCCACAAACCTTGAGGCGAAATGAGAGTTGGTGGATTTGAAAAGCGAGAGCCAACTGCAAGGACACAGTCAGTCCGGCTCTTGGTGCTGTTTTGTTGCTTGACCGATGGACAGAGTTTAAAAAGAAAGGAACATCCTTTCAATTCACAGGGCTCAGGAGCTGTGTGAAAGTCGAGGTGGCCGTCCTGGGCTCCCGTCCCTAATAAGCCTACGGTTTCTGTGGACGTAAAGCAACACTCAACCAACCAACCTTCTATTCAGAAAAAAAAAGGAAGAAGATCGTTTTCAACTGAAGCCTTAGGCAGTCTGGCAAAAACTTGAACTGCGTCTCAGAATCCAAATCAGATCTGTCATGAAAATCATAATTATGAGCAATTGTGGTTTTGTAAAAAGTGTGTTTGCTGATCATCTCCCCTCCGACCTTGACCCTTTCACTGCCATGCTTCCCGCGCCGTCACTCGGAAAACGACCAATAAAAGCGCCAAATTTGAAACCATTAAGGCTTTTTTGCCCCCTTCGCATGAGCCCGTGAAAGGATTTCTATCAAAACGGACAGTATTGAAAGTATATAGGTTATAGGAACATCAAATATACAGTATGTGTGCACTTTTTAGCCCGGAAATTTTACAGGCTGTGGCAGTGAAAAGGTTAATGACTCTTGCCTTCTCCTCCTCTGGTTCTTTTGGCAGGGTAAGTTTTCTCTGACAATGGCTGCCCGCCCCCCCCCCCCACATCCGGATTTCCCACCTTTTTGGATATATACACAGACACATTTGTAAAGTTTTCTTAACCCCTTCTGTGCCCCAGCCTGTAAAATCTCCACGCTGAAAGATGCATGGACACTCCTGCAAACAATATATTGTGTGGTCCTTTAACGCATCTACTTTCAAAGCCATGCATTTTGGGCAGTATCCACTTTTAGCCCCGTCGGTTCGCTGTCCTCAAATGGTTTGAGGATGCGTGTGTTTGTGTGTATACACTGGCATAGTACGGAATAAACTGATATGTGAAAATGACACCAACGTAATGTACATACTTTAAGTTCATTCCGTCAACACACACACACACACACACACACACACACACACACACACACACACACACACACCACACACACACACCACTCACACACACACACACACACACACACACACACACACACACACACACACACACACACACACACACACACACACACACACACACACACACACACACACACACACACACACACACACCACACACACACCAAACCGGCTCACAACCGGGACAGTATAATTGCCGTCGGGAGGAGTGAAGACCTTCCTGCTTTTGCTCCTTGTGCATAATACTGCTGGTCACTCAGCAGTCGATTACCGCTATGGTATGTATGCACTCTTTCCTGTTACATAACTCTAATCACGATTTCGCTTGCAGTGTCAATTTCATCGTCAGTCGGTTAGAAACTTTGATCTCGATGTCACAGTCTACGCCCAGTCATCGTCTCCGTCATCACAATGCTTTCATCGAGTCCTTAAACTTGACTTCAATTCGAACAGGCCATTTTTTTCTTTTGTCTCTGCATGTTGTCAGTCAACGCCTTTTTACCGCAAAACCGCTAGTGAAAGCGATTGTCAAGTTAATGCGCCTTCTGTGGAACGAACATTTCTATCGGTGACCACTTTTGTGTTGCTTGGTGTCTTTCACGGGCCGCTAACATGAAGCAGTAGGTGAAGAGCGAGTTTTTGTTGCTTAACGTCCACGGAGGAGAGAAGGCCTATTAGGGACGGGGACGAGTGGGAAAAGGGGGACAGAAGAGTGAAACCTCGAAACAGGCGCCAACCCGGAGGACCAAGGCTGCCGTGGACCGCCGCCAGAACAACAGGATGTTAAGGCAGTGTCCGTCCGGCATTGCGCAGCGACCACAGCACCACGCAGTTGCTGTCCCAACTGCTATGCAGAACAGAGTCACAAAAACAATGTCCGTAGCTCCGCCGTTGGGAAACAACTGAAGCAAAAGAAGTCCAACTCTCTAGCCCAGCACCAGCTCCCTGCTCTTGACCTCGCCTGGACTCGTGTAACAATAGGTACAGTCTCTCTGGCAACGTACATGTACATGGTCTCTTGCCTTTGCAACTACACTGTCTTCTCTTTCTTTGGCTTGCACGCATTATGGATGTATCCTGTTTGGATGTCAACTTTACCTTTCCTCTTTTCTTCATAACAAGGAAGTTAAGTAGATGCACTTGTGGAGTAAGTAAGTAGCTTACGCCCAATCAAACATTACGGTTACATCAGGGCGAATGTACTTGTGGAAAATCAACACACACCAAGGTAAAATCCTAGGAGACGGTCGGAAATTCCTGGACCGTTTTAAAAGTTATTTTGGGTCACAAATATCATCACAATCATTAAATGAGGTCCATATCTACCGATTACAGCCAAAATCCACAACAAAAGGCGAGTTTTTTAATGTGTGTTTTACCTCCACATATTTTTCTTTGATTGTTTCCAGTCGGCGCATGTTCCCCTTTGACATTTGCCCTAGTTTCCCAGTAAAAACGTGAACACTTCCTTAGTGCCGATGTTGACAAGACAATCGTACTCACAACTCAACGTTCTCAGTTTGCAAAAAATTTCCGTACATTTGCCGTAACTTTTTAACGAGGCCGCTTACCTAGCAGCATGTCGTCGGCTTCGTTCGCCATTTGCAATATGTGACGCCGACTCGAAACAACCAAAATTCAAAAATATATAAAAACAAAATTCACCTTTTGTTGTGGATTTTGGCTGTAATCGTTAGATCCTTTAATGATCATGATGATATTTGTGACCCAAAATAACTTTTAAAACGGTCCAGGAATTTCCGACCGTCTCCACAAGGGAGTCAATTAGCGCTCGAAAGACGTACTCCATACAAACACAGCAACAATTAGCGCTCGAAAGACGTACGCCATACAAACACAGCAACAATTAGCGCTCGAAAGACGTACGCCATACAAACACAGCAACAATTAGCGCTCGAAAGACGTACGCCATACAAACACAGCAACAATTAGCGCTCGAAAGACGTACGCCATACAAACACAGCAACAATTAGCGCTCGAAAGACGTACGCCATACAAACACAGCAACAATTAGCGCTCGAAAGACGTACGCCATACAAACACAGCAACACAGACCTCAGTCGCCTGTGGCGACAACTGTTGCTGGTTTCCGCACCTTTGAATAATAATAATAATAATGGAGATTTGTAAAGCGCCTACCCTCAGGCTCAAAGCGCTGAACAAGTGCAGTATAGCACACAATGCATATCGAGATGGAAATGTTATCAACAATTATAAACTATAAACATGTTGTTGTTGTTTTCCGCGTTCCGTCCGTTCCGTTCCGTTGACCTCATCCGTCTCAAGGCTCTTTTTGCTGCCCGTTTTAAGTTGTGTGT
Source organism: Alviniconcha marisindica (assembly GCA_018857735.1). Classification (NCBI taxonomy): domain Eukaryota; kingdom Metazoa; phylum Mollusca; class Gastropoda; family Provannidae; genus Alviniconcha; species Alviniconcha marisindica. The sequence goes on along the minus strand of JABMCL010001395.1, from coordinate 52,507 downwards.
AAACAAAGCTTTGTATAGTCAGCATGCGAGTGTGTGTGTATGTGTGTGTGTGTGTGTGTGTGTGTGTGTGTGTGTGTGTGTGTGTGTGTGTGTGTGTGTGTGTGTGTGTGTGTGTTTGTGTGTGTGTGAGTTTGTGTGTGTGTGTGTGTGTGTGTGTGTGTGTGTGTGTGTGTGGTGGTGTGTGTGTGTGCGTGTGTGTGTGTGTGTGTGTGTGTGTGTGTGTGTGTGTGTGTGTGTGTGTGTGTGTGTGTGTGTGTGTGTGTGTGTGTGTGTGTGTGCGCGCGTTTAGAATAGTCTCTACGGTGAATATTTTGAGCTTTGTAAATACTTTGACGATGATGTTGATGATGATAGTGATGATGATGATGATGATGATGATGATGATGATGATGACGATGACGGTGTTTATTATTATTACTATTAAACTTCTCATGTTGTATTTTGTCCTATTAAATAGCTTTATTTTGGACCTTTCATGTGTTTGGATCTTGTCATTACTACCGTAGGAATAGAAAAAAATAGAGAAAAAGAAAACAAAACCTGCCTGAAGGTTGTCTGTCTCAATTGTTGTTCGCCAAGGACGTTGACCTAAACTAGTGGTTTGTCCCAGACCGCACGGAGACAAACACGGACATTTCCCGCTCTAGCTTCACTGAGGCCCCCCTTCCCCTATTCGTTAGTGTTTCGGGAAGTGCTGGATTGACAAGACGCGGTCTGACAGCTGACACGACGTTCCATAACTGATCCCCCCCCCCCCCTCCCCCCCCCCCCCACCCCACCCCCCAGCCTCCCCACCCAACATTTTTTTTTTTCTTCTTCTTTCTTTCTGTTTTTCGCTCGAAACGTCCTTTCCTTGTAGCGGTGAAGGCGAGGATCTCCTGACCGACTGACCTTGCCCGGCCCCCTCCTCCCCCCCCCCCCCCTCCCTCCCAGTGTCAGCTTCCTTCATAGACAGTTGATTGTGTTTTTCTTCCCATCACTGGAGACAGTTCTTGTTCCGCTGTTTCTAACTACGGTGCGTGAAAGTCGGTTTATAGCTCTAAGCAGGTAGCACGTACCCACACACACATACGCTCTCTCTGCGTCTGTCTGTCTGTCTGTCTGTCTGTCTGTCTGTCTGTCTGTCTCTCTGTCTGTCTCTCTCTCTCTCTCTCTCTCTCTCTCTCTCTCTCTCTCTCTCTCTCTCTCTCTCTCTCTCTCTCTCTCTCTCTCTCCTTTTCTTCAAGTAACGCTCTAAAATGCTGAAACCAACTATCCAATGAAATATTATTATAGACGGACCTTCTTTTGGGTGATATCTTATGTACAGATTCCCAAACGTCTTTCTGATTTTTCACTGATGAAATCAATTTGTCCAAAAGAACACCATAAACATATTTGTTCTTTTTCTTCAACAAATGTTTGTATCCCCTTCTTGCGAGACAAAAAGCACTACGCCCCCCCCCCCCCGCTTCCCATCTACCATGTAGGTCCGACCTGCGTTCACGAGAGTTGTGTCTCGTCATGATCACCATCAGCCACCATTATACCGTCCACCATCAACCGTTACTTCAACAACAACAACAAAGATTTATATATATATATATGGATAAAAGCAGTACTCCGATCAACACCGTTGGGCCAAGCCCCGAACACAGTCCACTCGTATCTCAACAGCCTCCACCTCTCGAGACAGTAACTAATACAACCGGCACTTGTCCTTAGTGTGTCAGCCCGACAACTCAGCTAGACATTAAGTCATTAAGTCATTAAGACATTAAGTCATCACATCATCATCGCAACCCAAAAGCGTCGAACAGCTGAAGCGTCCACCTCTCGAGACAGTAACTAATACAACCGGCACTTGTCCTTAGTGTGTCAGCCCGACAACTCAGCTAGACATTAAGTCATTAAGTCATTAAGTCATTAAGTCATTAAGACATTAAGTCATCACATCATCATCGCAACCCAAAAGCGTCGAACAGCTGAAGCGTCCTCCTCCCACAAAGACATACGAACTGTCATTGTAAGCGTACAGATGCGGACGTCACAGTCAAGGCGAACACACGATGAAAAGCGTACAGATACAGAAGATGCAGAAGAAAACGTGGTTCGCTATTAACCGCTAGACGAAGAAAGGAATTTACGCAGATTTCAAAACAAAAACCGTGTTCAACGATGCCTGCTGTCAGTTAGGCCTTTCGATAACGGCGAAACTGAAGTCAATTAACGCCACCTGTAACGTTCCGGCAGGGCCGGATTTTGATGTCTTCAAAAACCAGACTGGAACCGGAATTTGATGTCTTCAAAAACCAGACTGGAGCCGGAATTTGATGTCTTCAAAAACCAGACTGGAGCCGGAATTTGATGTCTTCAAAAACCAGACTGGAACCGGATTTTGATGTCTTGAAAAACCAGACTTGAGCCGGAATTTGATGTCTTCAAAAACCAGACTGGAGCCGGAATTTGATGTCTTCAAAAACCAGACTGGAGCCGGAATTTGATCTCTTCAAAAACCAGACTGGAGCCGGAATTTGATGTCTTCAAAAACCAGACTGGAGCCGGAATTTGATGTCTTCAAAAACCAGACTGGAACCGGAATTTGATGTCTTCAAAAACCAGACTGGAACCGGAATTTGATGTCTTCAAAAACCAGACTGGAGCCGGAATTTGATGTCTTCAAAAACCAGACTGGAGCCGGAATTTGATGTCTTCAAAAACCAGACTGGAACCGGATTTTGATGTCTTGAAAAACCAGACTTGAGCCGGAATTTGATGTCTTCAAAAACCAGACTGGAGCCGGAATTTGATGTCTTGAAAAACCAGACTGGAGCCGGAATTTGATGTCTTGAAAAACCAGACTGGAGCCGGAATTTGATGTCTTCAAAAACCAGACTGGAGCCGCAATCTGATGTCTTCAAAAACCAGACTGGGGTACGCACCCAAAGACGGCCACATTTATCTTGCAGACTGGACTCTCAGTGTAGTGGCGATCGAGAAGGAGAATAAGAAGCAGGAGTACACACCCAGGTAAAATCCAAGGAGACGGTCGGAAATTCTTCTTTTAAAAGTTATTTTGGGTCACGAATATCATGACAATCATTAAATGAGGTCCATATCTACCGCCGGATTACAGCCAGTTGTTGTCCCCCCCCCCCCCCCCCCCCCTCTGTCTCTCTCTGTCTGTCTGTCTCTCTCTGTCTCTGTCTCTGTCTCTCTCTCTGTCTCTGTGTGTGTGTCTCTCTCTCTCTGTCTGTCTGTTGTTGTTCCCCCCCCCCCCCTCTCTCTCTCTCTCTCATTGTATAGGCTCGTCGATCAATCAACAATTTCCTGTCCCGAATAAACTTCATCGGGTCTGTGGACGTAACGCACCATGCTGAGTTAATTGGTTGATTTGGGTGGGGGTGCGGTGGGGTGGGGGGGGGGAGGGGTTCTGTGGACGTAAAGCTTGTGCGTGTTTGCTTACCATGGTGAGCGGCGATGCAGATGTCACAGGACAATTAGTAAGTAAGTAAACATGGTGCTTAACGTCCACAGAAACCGTGAGGCTTATTAGGGACGGGGAGAAGGGGGGGTATGGAGGTGGGGGAAGAGGGAGAGAGATATACCTATCGCTACACTGTCACCACCAGAATGATTCCTGCATTAAGATGGGCAGCGATGAGAGCCATTTTAATGTTTCAGTAGGAAGTGATGGACAAAGTCACAAGACAGTGTCTACAAACCACAACCTTTTTGAAGAGAAAGGAGAGCCGAAGCGATATCGAACCGAGGTCCTTCCGCTTACCAGCCTAACGCCTTACCGCTAGGCCAAACTGGCTCACTGCCACAGGACAATCGGCAGGTTTACGGTTTTAAAGGTTTACGACTTAACTGCTGCATAGCGGCCGTGTGAAAACCGACCCGGGGTCGTTACTGACTGGAGAAACCAGCTGACGCTTTTTCGAAGGTCTCCTCATCGACTGACAGCCGAGTGGTAATGCGGGTATACATCACAGAAGAATCGAGAGTTTTACAGCTTAACTGCTGCTTATCGGTTGTTTGAAAACAGGCTCGGAGGCAACAGATGGGAGCGAAGTTCGGCTAGTTTATTGCCGCTTAGCCTGCGTCAGTTGGAAACAGAAATCACTAGACGGAAGAACTTAGTTCAGTTCAGTTCTGTTCAGTTTTAGATGGTATCTATGCGCTCGAGTTTTTTTTATTTTTTTATTTTTTTAATCAGCCGTGCTCCACCCCGTCTCTCAGAAGTTTCTACAACGTCGCCTTTGAAACGGTTCCAATGTTCGTCTGATTTACGACGCCCCTCTCTCGTCCTTTGAAGGTGGATCGTACTCTTTCAGCGCCGTTCTGCTTCAGGTGATCGACGGTGTGGTAATTTGTCCTCGGCTTTGGGATTCAAGCATCCCCACGTTTGTGAAGGTTGTGAGGGTTGCTTTGACCCGCCACTCCCCACGCTTGTGAAGGTTGTGAGGGTTGCTTTGACCCGCCACTCCCGACGCTTGTGAAGGTTGTGAGGGTTGCTTTGACCCGCCACTCCTCAGGATTCTAATAAGCCCTACGGTTTCTGTGGACGTAAGGTTAACCCTTTGACTGCCACCTCCTGTAAAATTTCGGGGCAGTATATTTGCTGGCCTTATAGCTAATCTTTTTTTCAATATTGTGCCTTCTGAGGAAAATCAGTTTACATGCTAATGCGAAAACGAAAACAAAACTAGTTTAAGGATTTCAAAATTTGCACTTTTAGTGGCCGTTTTTAACTGTCATCATGGCAGTGAAAGGGTTAAGCCCCTTCTTAATTGGGCGAATGTTTGTTCGCGAACCTAGTTGGGAGTATTCGGCGAACCTAGTTGGTTCTTAATTGGGCGAATGTTTGTTCGCGAACCTAGTTGGGAGTATTCGTCGAACTGCGACGAAGCTATATTCGGGGTCCAAAAAGCTTCGCTGAACATGTTCTGGGAACATTCACCCTATTCGACAAACATTGCCTCTGATTGGCTGAGAGCAGAGCTCTCCTGTGGATGAGGAAGA
>JABMCL010001395.1:30000-42500 GCA_018857735.1 Alviniconcha marisindica | reverse complement strand
AAGGACATCCACAACACAATCAAACCACGTTTTCACTGTCTATATATCTATAGTCATATTTCACAGAGCTACGGGCAGCAGTAGCCTCCTAGTCTACTCAAAGCAATACAGAATTTCAGTTTAGGGCTGATTGAGGCGGGGATAATAAACACAACACAATACACAGCACACACGAGGGCGAGCGCGCTCTGCCACGGTCAAATGCACACACACACACGCACGCACGCACGCACGCACGCACGCACACACGCACACACAACACACACACACACCACACACACACGTGCGACGAAATGTGGACAACCAAGAAACTATTCAAGCATTATTGGTTTATAATAGGCCTAGTCTGATAAGCAATCAGGTAGGGTCAGTTTAAACTTTTGTTTGTATGTCTCAATTTTGTATCTTTTTTATTCTTCAACTCATTTTAAAAATGCACATGACTGATTTTTTTGATTTTTTTTTTTTAACAATTGTTTTTAATCTGCAACCATAGATAAAGTATTTTGCATACAGAATAATAAAAGCAATAACAATGTCATTTTTAAAATGATCATCTGTATCAAACAAGATAATGTTTCATTAAATTTAAAGTTGTGAACGTTGTTACAACGGTTACAAGATAGTGTCCACAGACCACAACTTTTGAAGAAAAAGGAGAGCCGAAGCGGATTCGAACCGAGGTCCTTCGGACAGTTCGACGAACTATGATTCGTTTCTTAACTGAACGTTTAGTTCGCCGAAAACGGTTCGGACAGTTCAAACTTTACTTTGTTCTTAACTGGCTTGTAATGAGATGCAAGCTTCGGTCCGAACTTGCGGCAGACGCGCAGCAGACAGCATGATCCAAAATGTAGGATAATTCAACTACTATGGTTTATTCAACTACTATGTCATTCTAGGTCCCAGAGACAAGGCTGCGCCTCCCACAAGTCAACAAATTAAACAACCTTTTTTTTCTTCTTTTCTTTTTAATCTCCGAAGCGAGTGAAGTACCTAGCGACACCGTCGTCCATTAAAAATAAATAAAAAATGTCTTCCTCATCCACAGGAGAGCTCTGCTCTCAGCCAATCAGAGGCAATGTTCCTCGAACAGGGCGAATGTTCCCAGAACATGTTGAGCGAAGCTTTTTGGACCCCGAATATAGCTACGTCGCAGTTGGACGAATACTCCTAACTATATTCGCGAAGCAAAAGTTCGCACAGTTAAGAACCAGCTATATTCGCCGAATACTCCCAACTATGTTCGCGAACAAAATAATGTTCGCCCAGTTAAGAACGGGCTTAACGCCTTACTGCTAGGCCAACACGTCGTGAGCCTGTTTGGCCCTGGACCTATTATACTAGGTCCTATTATACTAGGTCCTATTATACTGGACCTATTATACTAGGTCCATGGGTTTGACCTAGCGGTAAAGCGTTAGGCTGGTAACCAGAAGGACCTCGGTTCGAGGTCGGCTCTCCTTACTGTTCAAAAGTTACGGTCTGTGGACACTGTCTTGTGACTTTTTCCCTCACAGTTAATGAAACATTAAAATGTCTCGCATCGCTGCCCCTCTTAATGCAGGAGCCATATCCTATACACGTACATATACAGAAGAAGGTCCAGAAGAAGAAGAAGAAGAAGAAGGTCCAGAAGAAGAAGAAGAAGGTCCAGAAGAAGAAGAAGAAGAAGGCACGTACCAGTACGCCACAACCACATCACCGGGAGCAAGGACAGAAAGATCGCGTGTTTCAATCCCAGCAGGACCGGCGGGCGTTTTTATTCCCCAGTGTCAGGTTTCCGTACTGTCTAATTTCGGTATCCGTCCCGTTGTACCGCAGCAGCACGTAAAAAAAACAAAAGGGCACGTCTCAGGCTACAGGTAAGCATGCGTGCACCCTACGGGTGTGGCTTTAGACTCACACCTAGCTGTCACGATACATGGGTGTATATAATCATCGGTGTCACCAGAACCCGCCGATACGGCACGTTTTGCCTGTTCGGCTGGAGTGTGTTTCTGGGTGTGAGCCGAAGATTTTGAGTGTCTTGTGGATGCGGATATTCAGACAGTACTTGCTTTGAAGCGGGGTAAGCGTGTCGGTTCGTTTGCCGTTATTTGTTGTCGGTTATATTGATTTTCTCCGTTTTCTATAGATATATATTTTCTTTGATTTTCTCCGTTTTATATATAATTATATATAAGAAATCAAAGAAAAACAAAAAGTTGTCTTTAAAAACAAAAACAAATTTTCGGCACAACTGCCTTCTTCCTGGGGTTATTTCTTACAACTAAACTTAGGTAAAACCATTGCTCACACAACAACTTTTAAGACAAGGTCACTGAAACCTATTGGCCCCCACAATAAAAAAGCACCCCGCACACAAAGACAGGCAAAGCAACCGGGCGCGCGCGCGCGCACACAACACACACACAACACACACACACCAAAGCACGCACGCACGCACGCACGCACCACCCCGCCGCACACACGCACCACCACACAAACACTCACACACACACACACACACACCCCCCCCCCCACACAACACAAAACAGCACGCACGCAACGCACGCACGCACGCACCACCACACACACACAAACACAGCACGCACGCACCACGCACGCACGCACGCACACAAACACACCCCCACACACACACACACACACACACACACACACCACACCACACACAACCACACACACACACACACACACACACACACCCCCAACACACACACACCCCCCCCCCACCACCACACACACACACCCCACACCCCAAAACACAAAAACGTATCTCATGGTAAGGAAACCGAAAAAAAAAGTTTTTGAAAAGAGCAATGTTTGCAAGAACTAAGTTTCAAAGAGCAATACTGGATTAGGTGTAAATCCCCCCCAATCCAAACAACCAATGAATGGTATATCTATATAATATAAAATAGATAACATATTTGACCCACGCCCAATTGTAAAGGAAAATAACCAAAAGGGGCCCACTTCCAAACATTTGGTTTTTTTAAACCCCCTTTTGTTTTTCCCTTTTGATTTTCCCCTTTCCGTTTTTTATTTTATATATATATATATTTTTTTGGAAAATATATAATATATATATATAAAATATTTTATATATATATATATAAAGAGAGAGAGAGAGAGAGAGGAAAAAGAGGGGAGAGAGAGGAGAAAACCAAAAACATTTTTGAGACTTTTTCAATGATCGAGTTTTACACAGCTGAGCCGTTGACATGTTTCTGTCGAAGACGCTGACAAACAGACTAAATCAACAGTTCCCCAGCCACTTGTCCCTGGCCACACTTTCTGAGCGTCATAAGTCATTTTGCTTCGGGTTGCCGTTCGAAGCTCAACCAGCACCAGGTGTGAACAATGTTACTGCTGGGAAAGAAGAAGAAGAAGAAGAAGAAACAGGAAAAAAACAAAACAAGAAAAACAAAACAAAACTGAAACTAGCGCGTTTGGGAAACGTGACTGAGATATGAAGAAATTGCACCGTGGAAACGACAGTCGGGGTAGCTAAGTCACGATCGGGTTGGATCAAAAGATAATATAAACTCTCTCTCTCTCTCTCTCTCTCTCTCTCTCTTCTCTCTCTCTTCCTCTCTCTCTCTCCTCTCTTTGGTGGGGGGGGTGTTTATTTTTTGTTACACAGACAGACACCCACACTGTGGTGTGTGTGTGTGTGTGTGTGTGTGTGTGTGTGTGTGTGTGTTGTGTGTGTGCGGGGGGGGTGGGTATGTGAGGGGGGGGGGGGAGGGGGCTTTCGTTTAATTACATGTCAAATTTAGTTTTAGTTTTTCTTCTTCGAAAAACGGTACGTTGTAATAGTATGAGTATTTGAGTTTTTCGAAATTTACACTTCAATCTAAAAAATAAATAAATATATATTTACCCTTTCACCTATAAACCTGGGAGCTAGTGATTAAATACCTGAAGGTATTCCGATACGAAAACAAATTCCAATAGTTTCCTGTTCCAACACCCTATTTAACCAAAAAATTGTTTTTAATGCTTGTTGGGGCCTTACAGTGCAGCTGTCACGGCTCTGGATCCATAAAGTGGTCTTATGCCGGTTTTTTAAATTTTTAAAGGTTGTGCGTTTTTTTCGGGGGGGGGGGGGGGGGGGGGGGGGGGGGGCTTCCTTCTCTCTAAACTCTCTTCTCTCTTCTCTCTCTCTCTCTCTCCTTCTCCTCTCCTCCGTTGTGTGTGTGTGTGTGTGTGTGTTTTGTGTTGTGTGTTGTGTGTGTGTGTGCGTGCATATGTGTGTGTGTGGGGGCGTGCGTGCGCGTGTGTGTGTGTGTGTGTGTGTGTGTGTGTGTGTGTGTGTGGAGAGAGAGAGAGAGAGAGAGGGGAGAGAGAGGAGAGAGAGAGAGAGAGAGAGTCTGTGTACACCAGACCGTATTACCCTGAAATTATAACCTCCACGGTTGACCCGGCGTTGGAGTCAAGTCTTCGCCTATCCGCCGCCGCAGCAGGCTGAAAACGAATACGGTACGATTAATTGTCAAGCGCTCATGCTCACCGAAGGGATGTGCTAGCTCGCGCAGGAAACGGATAAATAATTTTCACAGTCTTATATCCTACTTCCTCCGTATTTTATGCCTCTTCTAACAGTGCCCCTGGAGAGCTCTCGAAGCGAACTTAACTTGCGGCCGCCAACGTTTACCCTCAGGTCAAAAATCGCCGTCGTTTGGAAGGGTAGGGGGCTAGGCTCCGGTCAGCTTCGTAACCTGTGGTCAAGCAGTTGCCGTTGTGGCCGGTGTTTATGGGACGTACTGCTGTCGAGTCCAAGAGTGGGCACGAACTCATCCAGCTAGCTAGGAAAACTAAATCTCTTTCTTCCGACCCTGCGGGCGTGTCATTCGTACTCGTGTCATTGTCTCGAGTCGCTGCGGCGGTAAGGTCAGTTAGTCCAATCTCTCTCTGTCTCTGTCTCTGTCTCCCTGTCTCTGTCTGTCTGTCTCTCTCTGTCTCTCTGTGTGTATGTGTGTGTGTGTGTGTGTGTGTGTGTGTGTGGGTGTGGGTGTGTGTGTGTGTCTCTCTCTCTCTCTCTCTCTCTCTCTCTCTCTCTCTCTCTCTCTCTCTCTCTCTCTCTCTCTCTCTCTCTCTCTCTCTTTCTGTCTGTCTCTGTCTGTCTCTGTGTGTGTCTCTCTGTGCTGTGCGTGTGGTGTGTGTGTGTGTGTGTGTGTGTGTGTGTGTGTGTGTGTGTGTAGTGTGTGTGTGTGTGTGTTGTGTGTGTGTGTGCTCTCCTCTCTCTCTCTCTCTCTCTCTCTCTCTCTCTCTCTCTCTCTCTCTCTCTGAACTACAATCCTTGTAAAATAAAGTTTCAAGTTCGAGTTCTCTCTCTCCTCCCCTCCCCCTCTCCTCTCCTCTCTCTCTCCAACTCTCCCACCCCTACCACCGACGCTCTGCCCCAAGACGGTCACAAGCCCCGAAAATGAAAACCAGTCCCTGCACCAAGTCCATGGTTTTGCCTCACCTACGTGCTATGACGGCTAGCGTTCTGTCGGCCCTTTTAACCCCTTCACTGCCATGATGTCACTTGAAAAAGACCAATAATAGTGCGAAATTTCAGACCTTTAAGCCTTTTTGTTGTCTTTTTTTTTTTTGCACAGGGTGTGGAAGGATAATGATGAAAACGCGAAACGTTGAAAATAGATGTTATAGGACCAGAAAATATACTGTTTGCAGGCATTTCAGCACGGACATTTTTTTCAGGCAGTGGCAGTGAAGGGGTTAAAACGCGATCGATGGTGCTGTTCACAGATGTTGCGAGCAATGTTCCACGTTATAAATGTAGGGTCCAGCTTATTGGCCGATACATCTCTGTAGGACAATTGATTGGAAGCTGTCTAATCGATCGTGCCGAGCGTTTTCTCTCGCGGTCTATTATAATTATGGCGGAACGTTTTCCTTTCGAATTTCACTCCGGTAGCTGTCACGTTGTCTATAAGGACGTGTGGGCGTGTCGAGTTTGAGAGGATGAGTTATTGTTACTTTGTAGAGTGGTCGCTCTTCGTAACACTGATGTGGGGTACATAGTATTCTTTCTTCTTCTTCTTGTGATCACTCATAGTTCAGGAGCTGTGTGAGAGTCGAGGTGGCCGTCCTGAGCTGCGCGTCCTAACGAGCCTTCTGGTTTCCGTGGACGTAAAGAATTATTGAACCGTGCTTCGGTATTTGGTCTCAACTTATCCCTAATATGTCAACTGACATCTGAGGACATTAAGCATCACTTCATCATCATCGTCTTCTTGTGATCGACCATTATGGTAACGTATTCAGTTCGTTTGTTTGTTATGGTGAGTTGCTATCGTTGCTAATGTAATGTACGTGCGATTGTTGAGTATGGGGTATTTGTGCTTTTTGTTCGTGTGTGTGTGTGTGTGTGTGTGTGTGTGTGTGTGTGTGTGTGTGTGTGTGTGTGTGTGTTTTTCTTCTCTTTACTGTTTAACCAAGGCTATCCCGTTTTGTTGATCTAGAACCGTTGTTGTTTTTGTTTGTTCGTTTGTTTCTCTCTCTCTCTCTCTCTCTCTCTCTCTCTCTCTCTCTCTCTCTCTCTCTCTCTCTCTCTCTCTCTCTCTCTCTCTCTCTCTCTCTCTCTCTCTCTCTCTCACGCGCAAGCAAGAACGCGTGCGCGCGCACACCCTCAGAGACACACACACACACACACACACACACACACACACACACACACACACACACACACACACACACACACACACACACACACACACACACACACAACATACATACATACAACACACACACACCACACTCACACACACACACACCACACATACACACACACACACACACACACACACACACACACACACACACACACACACACACACACACACACACACACACACACACAAATACACGCGCGCGCGCAACAACCAAATACCTGATCCGCGGTGAGGCACTGTTGATCTAGTTAATTTAATTCATTATGTTCTGGAGGTCTGTGTTTTGCTTTGTTGTTGCTATAGCATCGGTTTGGCCTGGCTCGGATCAAGTATCATATAATTATATACTTGTTTACCTTGTGAAACACAGTGAGACTTCCTTAGCTCACTAGTAAACCGCCCGCTGTGTTGGGATCGAGCGTTCGCTTTCATCCACAGAAACAGTTAAAGGAACTCTCGAACTCTCTTTCGGAGGCTAAACTTCCCGTGTGCTTGGAGGAAGTTAAACGAACATGATCCGCATTAAACGTTGTATCACTCAACGTGCCGTCGATTTTACAACGGTTTTAGAAGAGGTCTTTCCCAGACACTGTTACTAACACTGTTTTCACGAGCTCTTTCCCGCGTTTTAGTATGACATCACTGATAGGATACCGGAAATTCTCAGTGTTGTGTACACGTCACGTATAAAATAAAATATATTTGTCAATATTTATTTTTTAATCTGGACAGTCTGTGTGAAATAATTACATTTTCCTAACTTTTTCATAAAAACGCGGAAATAAATTGGTATTGTTTGAAATTGCCAAAACGATGAATGAAATGTGTTTCTGGCGTGCCACTGGCCGGTACTTAAAAACAAAAAAACAAAAAAACAACAACACATTATACTATCTTTAAAAACATTATTATTATAAGAAAATCGTGTCCCAAATATTTCCTGTAGTAGCATCGGATCAATATGCTGAGAAAAATTCGTCACCCAACACCTTGCACCTCGGTCCATCGCCGAGCATTATTAGTAAATGGCAGCTACCGTTCTCATCCATTATAGTGAGGTACACATTGCACGATTAGGAGATTTATTCAAAGAAAGATATAAAATTATTCACAAAATCATCGCTTAAGTCGCCCGAAACATTATTAGGCCTGAGCAGATTACGTGCCCGAGACAACGCCGTTGTCAATTGTTTGCAGGCCGATGTGTGTAAAACGACAAAATGTAATGACGTAATAAGCATTCCGCAAATATTTGTACCCCGTGGGGACTTCCCCCAATCTACTTTTAGACCACTACAGTTAATCTTAAACTGGCATATTTAAAAAGGGCCAGAACAGAAATTAATGCTACACACGTACGCACGCACACACACACACACACACACACACACACACACACACACACACACACAACACACACACACACACACACACACACACACACACACACACACATACATACATACATACATGCGCACACACACACACACACACACACACACACACACACACACACACACACACACACACACACACACACACATCACACACACACACACACACACACACACACACACACACACACACATACACACACACCACACACACACACACCACACACACACACACACACACACACACACACACACACACACACACACACACACACAAATACACGCGCGCGCGCAACAACCAAATACCTGATCCGCGGTGAGGCACTGTTGATCTAGTTAATTTAATTCATTATGTTCTGGAGGTCTGTGTTTTGCTTTGTTGTTGCTATAGCATCGGTTTGGCCTGGCTCGGATCAAGTATCATATAATTATATACTTGTTTACCTTGTGAAACACAGTGAGACTTCCTTAGCTCACTAGTAAACCGCCCGCTGTGTTGGGATCGAGCGTTCGCTTTCATCCACAGAAACAGTTAAAGGAACTCTCGAACTCTCTTTCGGAGGCTAAACTTCCCGTGTGCTTGGAGGAAGTTAAACGAACATGATCCGCATTAAACGTTGTATCACTCAACGTGCCGTCGATTTTACAACGGTTTTAGAAGAGGTCTTTCCCAGACACTGTTACTAACACTGTTTTCACGAGCTCTTTCCCGCGTTTTAGTATGACATCACTGATAGGATACCGGAAATTCTCAGTGTTGTGTACACGTCACGTATAAAATAAAATATATTTGTCAATATTTATTTTTTAATCTGGACAGTCTGTGTGAAATAATTACATTTTCCTAACTTTTTCATAAAAACGCGGAAATAAATTGGTATTGTTTGAAATTGCCAAAACGATGAATGAAATGTGTTTCTGGCGTGCCACTGGCCGGTACTTAAAAAAACAAAAAACAAAAAACACAACAAAAAAAACACATTATACTATCTTTAAAAACATTATTATTATAAGAAAATCGTGTCCCAAATATTTCCTGTAGTAGCATCGGATCAATATGCTGAGAAAAATTCGTCACCCAACACCTTGCACCTCGGTCCATCGCCGAGCATTATTAGTAAATGGCAGCTACCGTTCTCATCCATTATAGTGAGGTACACATTGCACGATTAGGAGATTTATTCAAAGAAAGATATAAAATTATTCACAAAATCATCGCTTAAGTCGCCCGAAACATTATTAGGCCTGAGCAGATTACGTGCCCGAGACAACGCCGTTGTCAATTGTTTGCAGGCCGATGTGTGTAAAACGACAAAATGTAATGACGTAATAAGCATTCCGCAAATATTTGTACCCCGTGGGGACTTCCCCCAATCTACTTTTAGACCACTACAGTTAATCTTAAACTGGCATATTTAAAAAGGGCCAGAACAGAAATTAATGCTACACACGTACGCACGCACACACACACACACACACACACACACATAACACACACACACACACACACACACACACACACACACACACACACACACACACACACACACACACATACAACATACATACATGCGCACACACACACACACACACACACACACACACACACACACACACACACACACACACACACACACACACACACACACACATACACACACTCACACACACACACACACACACACACACACACATACACACACACACACACCACACACACACACACACACACACACACACACACACACACACACACAACACAAATACACGCGCGCGCGCAACAACCAAATACCTGATCCGCGGTGAGGCACTGTTGATCTAGTTAATTTAATTCATTATGTTCTGGAGGTCTGTGTTTTGCTTTGTTGTTGCTATAGCATCGGTTTGGCCTGGCTCGGATCAAGTATCATATAATTATATACTTGTTTACCTTGTGAAACACAGTGAGACTTCCTTAGCTCACTAGTAAACCGCCCGCTGTGTTGGGATCGAGCGTTCGCTTTCATCCACAGAAACAGTTAAAGGAACTCTCGAACTCTCTTTCGGAGGCTAAACTTCCCGTGTGCTTGGAGGAAGTTAAACGAACATGATCCGCATTAAACGTTGTATCACTCAACGTGCCGTCGATTTTACAACGGTTTTAGAAGAGGTCTTTCCCAGACACTGTTACTAACACTGTTTTCACGAGCTCTTTCCCGCGTTTTAGTATGACATCACTGATAGGATACCGGAAATTCTCAGTGTTGTGTACACGTCACGTATAAAATAAAATATATTTGTCAATATTTATTTTTTAATCTGGACAGTCTGTGTGAAATAATTACATTTTCCTAACTTTTTCATAAAAACGCGGAAATAAATTGGTATTGTTTGAAATTGCCAAAACGATGAATGAAATGTGTTTCTGGCGTGCCACTGGCCGGTACTTAAAAACAAAAAAACAAAAAAACAAACAACACATTATACTATCTTTAAAAACATTATTATTATAAGAAAATCGTGTCCCAAATATTTCCTGTAGTAGCATCGGATCAATATGCTGAGAAAAATTCGTCACCCAACACCTTGCACCTCGGTCCATCGCCGAGCATTATTAGTAAATGGCAGCTACCGTTCTCATCCATTATAGTGAGGTACACATTGCACGATTAGGAGATTTATTCAAAGAAAGATATAAAATTATTCACAAAATCATCGCTTAAGTCGCCCGAAACATTATTAGGCCTGAGCAGATTACGTGCCCGAGACAACGCCGTTGTCAATTGTTTGCAGGCCGATGTGTGTAAAACGACAAAATGTAATGACGTAATAAGCATTCCGCAAATATTTGTACCCCGTGGGGACTTCCCCCAATCTACTTTTAGACCACTACAGTTAATCTTAAACTGGCATATTTAAAAAGGGCCAGAACAGAAATTAATGCTACACACGTACGCACGCACACCACACACCCCACACACCCCACACACACAACACACACACAACACACACACACACACAACACCACCACACACACACACACACACACAACAACAGCGCACACACACACACACACACACACACACACACACACACACACACACACACACAACACACACAACCACACCACACACACCACACACACACACACACACACAACACACACACACACAACACACACACACACACACACACACACACACACACACACACACACACACACACACACACACACCACACACACACACACACACACACACACACACACACACACACACACACACACACACACACCACACACACACACACACACACACACACACACACAAATACACGGCGCGCGCAACAACCAAATACCTGATCCGCGGTGAGGCACTGTTGATCTAGTTAATTTAATTCATTATGTTCTGGAGGTCTGTGTTTTGCTTTGTTGTTGCTATAGCATCGGTTTGGCCTGGCTCGGATCAAGTATCATATAATTATATACTTGTTTACCTTGTGAAACACAGTGAGACTTCCTTAGCTCACTAGTAAACCGCCCGCTGTGTTGGGATCGAGCGTTCGCTTTCATCCACAGAAACAGTTAAAGGAACTCTCGAACTCTCTTTCGGAGGCTAAACTTCCCGTGTGCTTGGAGGAAGTTAAACGAACATGATCCGCATTAAACGTTGTATCACTCAACGTGCCGTCGATTTTACAACGGTTTTAGAAGAGGTCTTTCCCAGACACTGTTACTAACACTGTTTTCACGAGCTCTTTCCCGCGTTTTAGTATGACATCACTGATAGGATACCGGAAATTCTCAGTGTTGTGTACACGTCACGTATAAAATAAAATATATTTGTCAATATTTATTTTTTAATCTGGACAGTCTGTGTGAAATAATTACATTTTCCTAACTTTTTCATAAAAACGCGGAAATAAATTGGTATTGTTTGAAATTGCCAAAACGATGAATGAAATGTGTTTCTGGCGTGCCACTGGCCGGTACTTAAAAAAACAAAAAACAAAAAACACAAAAAAAACAACACATTATACTATCTTTAAAAACATTATTATTATAAGAAAATCGTGTCCCAAATATTTCCTGTAGTAGCATCGGATCAATATGCTGAGAAAAATTCGTCACCCAACACCTTGCACCTCGGTCCATCGCCGAGCATTATTAGTAAATGGCAGCTACCGTTCTCATCCATTATAGTGAGGTACACATTGCACGATTAGGAGATTTATTCAAAGAAAGATATAAAATTATTCACAAAATCATCGCTTAAGTCGCCCGAAACATTATTAGGCCTGAGCAGATTACGTGCCCGAGACAACGCCGTTGTCAATTGTTTGCAGGCCGATGTGTGTAAAACGACAAAATGTAATGACGTAATAAGCATTCCGCAAATATTTGTACCCCGTGGGGACATCCCCCAATCTACTTTTAGAC
>JABMCL010001395.1:20000-27500 GCA_018857735.1 Alviniconcha marisindica | reverse complement strand
TCGACCCCGGTCTCCGTTCCGATTACCCCAGTTTTAAGCCATTTATTTTTTATTCGTGGCACATGGAATTTAGCCTTTGTTTGAATTCCAAGGCACAAACTGAGAATGTTCACGAAGTCTAACCCCCGCCGTGTCAGAACTGTGTTTAAATGTACCGACCGTTGGCCGCCAGTGAACCTTATTCACCGTCCGACATACCTCCTGTTTTACGCATGAGCTGACTTGGTCATACAACGCACCCCCCCCCCCCCCCCCCCCCCCCTTCTCCATTTCCATCCTACCCCCAACACTCACACAGAATCTCTGTGTGAGTGTTGGGGTGGGATGGAAATGGAGAGGGGGGAGAGGGGTGGGGGGCGTTGCGGGACGCTGTGTGTGTGTGTGTGTGTGTGTGTGTGTGTGTGTGTGAGTGTTTGATGTGTGTGTGTGTGGGGGGGGCGGGGGGGGGGGGGGGGCGTGTGTGTGTTTATCTGCCCGCTGCGCGTGTGTGCAACAATAATGTATATTCACAGTAGGAATGACGATAATTGTGTGTTTTAGTCCTCGTGTCCCTCTCGATGAAACATGGGGCATATTCCAGTCTCCTGCGTTTCAACCACGGAGAAGAGAATGAAGGTAAGCGTTTAATTATATAGTCACAGCAACGGTATTACTTTTAAGTTTTATTCGGGTTTGCTCGATTTCGTGAAACAGTGTTCGACGTACGTTGAGTGATGGAGTGTTTGGCCCTGATGCATGGCGTTAAAAGTCAACTACTGGCTGCCTTTACCACTTTCCCTCTGGGTGTGGTGTTAAAGGGACTAGCCCCCCCCCCCCCCCCCCCTGGGGTGTGTGTGTGTGTGTGGGGGGGGGGGGGGGCTGCGGCGGCTGTCTCCACCAAACATTCCCGGAAACCGTTGACTTGTTGCCTTCCGGACGACAGCTCCATATACACTGCAGAATGACGAGCTATTCTTTTAGCTCTAAAACTTGTTTGTTGTTCTAAAGAAAAGTCATTTGTAATACTGTCTGACTCACTTTCATCACTAAAAGCTATATCCAACTTAAAGTACGAACCCCCTTTCCTGGTACAGATTCTAGAACTATGTATGGATTTTACCAAAGATGGGAAGGAGATTGTCTTTATCCGGGTTCCCGGCCATGCGGGCATTAGGGGTAATTCGTCTGCAGACTCTGCAGCTAAGGATGTCCTTGTTGGCGACATCGCGGTTGAGCTCATCCCATTCTCAGACTTAAAATCACGTACACACTAATGTATATTAGACCTGTGGCAGTCTGAGTGGGGAGATTTCTCGGGAAATAAATTACATAAAATATTTCCGGTTTAAAAAGAAAAGAAAAAAAGAAAGAAAAAAAAGTGTATTGTTTTTCCTCGGACAAAAAGAAAAGAACAAAATGGGATAGCCCGATTGCACATTGGCCATTTCTTTTTTTTCACTCATTCCTTGTTATTGAAGGGTGAGGAACTGCCACTACGCATCGGATGTGGTGTACTTTTAACTATTGAATATATTTTACTTACTTGTTCAGATCGGATGTGATGAACTTTAAACTATTGAATAAATGTTACTTACCTGTTCAGATCTTATTGAAATAAGAGAGAGAGCCAATTTACAGCTCAATCACTGCGTGAGTTGTTTCAGGACCTTTCACCTGAGAAGATTTTTAACTTTTTGAAAGAAATCAATTTTTTTGAGAGAAAAAAAAAAATGGAGATCACTTTTGGTTATGTTTGTGTCTTACTCACCTTTTAAGTATGATTTTTAAAATTGTACACGTACCAGTTTTAACACGAATAAAAAGTAATATATGATACAAACTGTGTGTCGCCCTGACATGACCGCACTAGTAGACTGGGCGTAAAACACCAAGTTACTTACTTACTTACTTACTTACTTACTTACTTACTTACTTACTTACTTACTTACTTACTTACTTACACTTACTTACTTACTTACTTACTTACTTACTTACTTACTTGTCGTCTTGGAGATAATAAACACCAGAAGTCGATCAGCTTTGCGTACAGATCAAAGAAAAGAAAAAAATAGACGCGGTTTTCATTCATCTTTTTTCATCCCCCTCCCCCCCCCCCCACCCCCGTCCCCCGCTTTATTGTTTTTTCATGTATTTGTTAATTTTATTTTTAAATCCGACCAGTGAACGAAACAGTTATAGAAAGAAGAAGAAGAAAAAACATAACAAAAGATTTTCGCTGGAACTGAGAAGGCTAGTTAGGCTAGTTCATGTCATTTTTGATATTGGCGTTGCATTGTATTCATTTTTGTTAATATGGCCTGCGTTGCATCAGTGTTGTTACTGTTGTTGTTGTTGGTTGTTGTTGTTGTTGTTATAACTGCTGCTGTTGTTGTCTGTGTTATTGTGCTTTGATTTATTGCTTCTTCTTCTTCTTCTTTTTTTTTTTTTTTTTTGCTCCCTCCTGCTGCCTCTTCTGTTTCGCTCTTTTTTTGTTATCCCCCCCCCACCCCCCTCCCTCTCTCTCTCTCTCTCTCTCTCTCTCTCTCTCTCTCTCTCTCTCTCTCTCTAATCCCGATGATCGTCATTCATTGATCCATCTTTATTTCCTCCCCAGAACATTTTGGCGGCAAGGGAGGCAAAATCATTTTGATGACGTATGGAAGGAGTGGGTCATCCTTTACGTCAGAGGTCCTCCAACAGGACCCCAGCGTGTTCTACACATTTGAACCGCTGTACAGTATGAGTCGACGATTCAGTGAGCGGGACAAAAACGGGTCAGTCATTTGGTTAGTTAGTTAGTTGGTCAGTCAGTCAGTCAGTCAGTCACTCAATCACTGAGTTGGTTAGTCAGTCAGTCAGTCAGTCAGTCAGTCAGTCAGTTAGTTAGTTAGTTAGTTAGTTAGTGCTTTGAGTCCAGTCAACCACAATGGTTATATCAGGCCTCTGGGAAGAAGGATGTATGATTTTTGTTGTGTTTTTTGTTGTCGTAATGATTGTTATTTATGTCGATTCTATGTGTGTGTGTGTGTGTGTGTGTGTGTGTGTGTGTGTGTGTGTGTGTGTGTGTGTGTGTGTGTGTGTGTGTGTGTGTGGGTGTGGTGGTGTTGGGGGTTGTGTGTGTGTGTGTGTGTCTCTCTCTCTCTCTCTCTCTCTCTCTCTCTCTCTCTCTCTCTCTCTCTCTCTCTCTCTCTCTCTCTCTCTTATAAAATTATGGTGACAGAGACATATATATATCTCCATATTCTCTTTCCTCATTTAGTACATTCCTGCACACGACGGAGGGCAGGGCCGAATTCGACAGGCAGTCCATAGAACTGATGGAAATCTTCCTCAACTGCGGGTTCGAGACGATGAAAATTGCGGACATCAACAACTTCCAGCTTCGGAACTCGGAAGACAGCCGTCTCTTATGGGGCTGTGTGCAGAGGAAAGTCCACTGGACCCCCGCCGCCGTCGTCGACTGCTTTATTCAGGCCAGAAAAACCTGTCTGAATCACACCATCAAGATGGTCAAGACCATCCGCTTGAGAGGAACTGCCGCGTGTCAGATAATGGAGAAGCACGACGACCTCAAATTGCTGTACCTCATCCGGGACCCACGAGGCACCATCACGTCCCAGATACGAATTTTCCACAATTACAAGTGGGAGGAAATCGACCTTTTCTCCGCTAAATATTGCCAGATCTTCCGCGAAGACTTGGCTGAAATCGTCAAACTGATTGACCGGTACCCGCAACGCGTGAAGATTGTTTGCTACGAGAGTTTGGCGAAGAGACCCCTGAAGATGTCAGAGGAGCTATACCGGTTTTTAGGGTTAGAGTACACTTCCGCTGTTAGGACTTTCGTCTTTAACAAAACTATGGCTGGCAAAAATACGAACTTTGCGTACGGGACTTCAAAGAGCAACTCCTCGAAAGCGGCGTATTCCTGGAGGAAAATATTGACCTTTTCTGCCGCTCAGACTATCGACCGGAACTGTAGGGACATTTACGAAATGCTGGGTTACATCCCTGTCAATTCAGAAAAGGAGTTGAAGGATTTGTCTTACGAGTTACGAAAGCCTGCCAAATTCCGAGGGCAACTGCTCTGACGACGCTCTTTCAACATAATTTTTTATGCATTTGTTTTTAATATATACATAATTAAAATTTTATTTTTATATATATATATATTATCAAGATCCAAACACAAAAAAGGTTCAAACGGACGCTTGTTTATTTTGACACGGACACACATTGATCTTGCTTTAAAACGTTTCAGATTGTTATTATTATCAAGATCAGTGCAGTTTCCGTGGGCTGTGTTCCGTGTCATCTATTCCACTCCTTAGCGGAGCAGCAGAATCAGCGAGGCTGAGTTTAACCGTTAGGCCGGCTGTGACAGTGGACGGTAGTTTCTGAAACAAATCCACCTACGTCATGATCGAGACAAAAGGGGAGATGAGGGGGTCCTGGTGGGGGTAGGGCTGGGTTTTTTTTTTTTTTTTTTTTTTTTTTAAAGCATACTCTGCAATATCAAGTTTTTATTTTGGCTATCTTCTACCTGCTTCGGAGACAGTCAGCCTCCTTGGACAACATTGTTCTTTCGAGAGGGTGGATTCCTTCAAACGTCTTATGATCCTTTGTACCATAATACTTATTTTTAACCATAGTACTTACTTTTACACGCCCTTAACCCCCCCCCTCCCCACCACCACCACCACCATCATCATTATCATCATCACCATCATCGTCGTCGTCGTCGCAATCGTCGTCATTATCATCACCATCGTCACCTCCACCACCACCATCACCGTCATTATTGTTAATGCCATTATCATACTCAGTTGTTGTTTGCAGCTATGACTGATTCACAAGTTACCCTCTGTGACAAATCAATCCAAGGGAATGCTGGATGCTTTCCTTTGTTTTACGCTTGAAAACGATCGAGCACCCGAGCCAAAGAAAGGAAGCATCCCAGGTTTTATCGATAGGAATGAAATGAAAATTTAGTCTCAGATCACGCCAGTTCTTCTGTGAAGGTGCAGAGCATTTGCCATGTATAGAAAGAGACAGACAACAACACACACACACACACACACACACACACACACACACACACACACACACACACACACACAACACACACACACACACACACACAAATAAAAAATAAATAAAAATAAAATAAAAACAGCAACAACAACAACAACAAAATATGAGATCCAAAGACATAACCGGTTCAAAATAGCGCTATTCATTAGGACAAAACGCAGCATCAGAATTTTCGGGGTAACCCTCTTTATCTAGCTACAAAAGGACACTTTTACTCCATAGTTAAACGGTGAAAAAGGGTGAAAAATGAGATGGAGAGCTAAGCTATGTCGACACACAAGGAACAGTTAAATAAACTTGTTAATTGTTCCTTGCGTGTCGTCGTATAGGTAAGTACATTCCTCTAGATCTGTTCTATTTTGTCAACCTCACCAGCACTTTTTCACTCCTTTCTAAGCTGTGTTGTTTTCCTGTCCAGTGCTTCGAAGAAACATAAAAAAAAAAAAAAAAAGAAGACAAAGAAAAAAAGGGCCGTCCATTGTGTGACTAATTTGATAAATTATTATCCACATTCTCCGATCTTTTTTTCTGACTTTATCCGTTGGGTATTTCGGGTGTATTACACAGTATCTATCTGGAGGTTGTTTAACGTTTCGTCTTGAGTGTACAGACTACGGCCAGCTGCGCAATGCGGACCCAGATGAGCTCAGTCCTTCGAACGGTGAAATCTCAGATTCACACCTATAAACGTCAAGATTTCTGGCAAAAGATCGTGCAGGGACGTGAATTTCCTCAAACGTGACCTCAGATAATCATTGTCGCACCCTTCAACCTTTTTCATTCTCATTTAGGAAGTCATGCCAGGTCATTGGCAAAGCGTTTTTTGTCCATTTACAGGTTGTCCAGCTTGATTATTTACATCCCGTGTTATGTTCTGAAAAAAGTGGCAATTCCGGACAGCGAAACCTTTTCCTGAGGCTGTATGTTGTTGAAAGAAAATCACACGAACACTGAATAAAGAATGGCAGTGAAAGGGTTTTAAATGATTTTGTCTCCTCATGTATCACTTTATGAGTCCGGGAGTTTTGTTGGTGTTGAGTGGTGGTGGTGGTGGTGGTGGTGGTGGTGGTGTGTGTGTGTGTGTGTGTGTGTGTGTGTGTGTGTGTGTGTGTGGTGAGAGAGAGAGAGAGAGAGAGAGAGAGAGAGAGAGAGAGAGAGAGAGAGAGAGAGAGTGCGAGAGAGAGAGAGGTGGATGTGTGTGTGTGTGTGTGTGTGTGTGTGTGTGTGTGTGTGTGTGTCCGTCTGCCTGTATCTGTGCGTGCAAGCGTGAGTGCGTGCGTGCGTGCGTGCGTGCGTGCGTGCGTGCGTGCGAGCGTGCAGTGCGGCGTGCGAGCGTGCGTGCGTGCGTTGGTGGTGTCTGTGGTGTGTGTGTGTGTGTGTGTGTGTGTGTGTGTGTGTGTGTGTGTGTGCGTGCGTGCGTGCGTGCGCAAGAGTTTGTGTATGTGAAAGACAGACAGACAGACAGACAGACAGACAGAGACAGACAGACAGACAGACAGAGCGTGGAAGGGATGCAACCGCAAAATATTCTGCCATCATTACCAACGTGCGGTTGCCTCCCTTCTCCAACTTCTTGCAAAGTGTATGTTGTGCTTTGTCTTTCAAAATTGGTGATGTCCTCTACCTTTTATCTTCCTCCCCGATTTTCCTTATCTCTCCTTCTCCCATCCTCCCCGGCTCTGTCTCTTTTTCTGTCTGTCTCTCTCCCTTTTTCTATAGCTCTGCCCCTTTGTCTCTTTCTCTGTCT
The DNA here is from genome assembly GCA_018857735.1 of Alviniconcha marisindica. NCBI lineage: Eukaryota > Metazoa > Mollusca > Gastropoda > Provannidae > Alviniconcha > Alviniconcha marisindica. The sequence continues at coordinate 20,680 of JABMCL010001395.1, read as the reverse complement.
CTGACTGTCTGTCCGTCTGTCTGTCTCAGTTTATGTCTGTCTGTTTGTCTGTCTGTCTGTCTCTCTGCAAGTCTGTCTGTCTGTCTGTCTGTCTGTCTGTCTGTCTGTCTGTCTGTCTGTCTGTCTGTCTGTCTGTCTGTCTGTCTCTCTCTCTCTCTCTCTGTCTCTGTCTCTCTCTTCTCTCTCTCTCTCTCTCTCTCTCTTCTCTCTCTCTCTCTTTTCTCTTCTCTCTCTCTCACGCACACACACCACACACACACACACACACACACACACACACACCCCCACACACACACACACACACACACACACAACCCCACACCACAACGCACGCACACACAGAAAACAAAAAAAAAGAGAAAAAAGAAAAAAAAAAGGGAAAAAAAAAAGGTTTTTACAAAGTCCGACCCTTTTGTTTCTTCTCTGTTTCTGTTCTTTTTTCTCTGCTCGTCTTTTTCTTCCAAAGATTTAAAAGATTTAAATCTCTCCCGTCTCTGTCTCTGTCTTGTCTTTTGTTTTGTCTTTTGTCTCTGTCCTCCCCTCCCCCTGGTCTTGTGTGTGTGTGTGTGTGTGTGTGTGTGTGTGTGTGTGTGTGTGTGTGTGGGGTGTGTGTGTTGTGTGTGTGTGGGGTGTGGTGTGTTTTCTCTCTCTCCCCCCTTCTCTCTCTCCTCTCTCTCTTC
>JABMCL010001395.1:0-2500 GCA_018857735.1 Alviniconcha marisindica | reverse complement strand
TCAAGGTGTACGAAAAGGTTGGCGAAGGAGATAATTAGCGTGGTATGCATGCCTGGGAGTGTGCGTATGCGTACGTGTATGTTTTATATATCGGGGGGCGGTGGGGGCCCGGGGTCGGGGCGCACACACAAAACACACACACACACACACACACACACACACACACACACACACACACCCACACCACAAAAAACCACACCCCACCCACCCCCACCAAAAAAAAAAGGAGAGACGCCGCCCAAAAATTTTGTGGGTGGGTGTTTTTGTTTTTTTTCTTGTGTGTGTGTGGGGGGTGTGTGTTTGTGTGTGTGTGTGTGTGGGGGTGTGTGGGTTTTTGTGTGTGTGGGGGTGTGTGTGTGTGGGGGTGTGAAGATAAATAAAAAATAAAATAACTTTTTAACACAATTTGGGTTTTTTTTTAAACCTGCACTGATGACAACCGCCCCAATCCTCAAAAAGAATGAAATAATTGCGGCACACTAAAAGGAGAGAGAGAGAGAGAGAGAGGGGAGAGAGAGAGAGAGAGAGGGAGAGAGAGAGAGGGGAGAGAGAACGAACGAAGGTTTATTTAATTAGGCCCCCGTCCCCCCCCTTCAAAAAAAAGGGGGGGAAAAGAGAAAGGGGGGAAAAGAAAAAGGGGAGAGAAGAGAGAGAGAGAGAGAGAGAGAGAGAGTATAAACCTTTTTTTAGATAGCAACCCTAATCAAATGAAAATTTTAAATCGAGAATTTCACCATTCCCATTTGGTGCGGATGGGATTTTTGGTAGGGGCCACAATTCGATTTATAAAATTTCGCTGTGCAAACTGCAAATTTTCCCCTCGGGCAAAGGGGTAGTCTCTCTAAACTTTCCTGTCTTTCTAGAATGAAGATACTTTCGTTGCTGTCTTGTGTCGGGTCAGATATTTTAAGCAAAGAAGCTGACCCACGTGCGTGTGGGGAGTATAAAAAAACATTATCTACACGGGTTAAAAACAATAAAAACAAACACAACAACAACAACAACAACAAACAAACACACACACACACACACACACACACACACACACACACACACACACACCCCACACACACACACACACACCACCACGCACAACACCACGCCCCACCCACCACCGCACGCACACACACACACACACACACACCACACACCAAAACACACCACAACACACACACACACACACAACACACACACACACACCCCACACACACACACACACACACCACACCACGACACCACACGAAACCACACACACACCACACACACACACACACACACAACACACACACACACACACACACACACCACACACACACACACACACACACACACACACACACACACACAAGAAGAAGAAAGCAAAAAACAAACCAACTCCTTAAAACAACCAAACAAATCAAAAACACAAAAACAAAAACGAAAAACAGCCACACGAAACCTTGCATCGCTGGGAGCAATTTCACTTGTACTTGACAAAGCTGGATAGTTTGTGTATTGTTAGGCTGCCCACAGGGTAACCGAATTAGAACTAAAAAAAAACAAACCCAGCTGGAATATCCAAGTAAAAAAAAAAAAAAAAAAGACAGAGAAAAAAAAAAAAGCGGCTTCGACACATGCCTTAATTTTCAATGCTCATATGAATGCACAAAGAAAGTGAGATTCACGCTAAAGAGTCCTCGGTGGCTATATTTTTATGCAACAGATCCCTGTTTCGCGTGAGCTGTCTCGATAAGGAGTTTGGGGCCATCGTCCGTGTGATTGTTTCATTATCACGTAGAGAGTCAACATCCTTTGGGAGAAAGCTTAGCAGGCATCCAGAACACAGATCGATGAAGCTGTTCCCAGGAGTGTCTTCTTCGTAATGAGACACGCTTTTGAAACTAGGATCTAGGTCAGTATAATATACACACGTGCTGGTTGGTGTGCGTTGGCGTTTGGGTGTGTTTCTGCCTTTTGCTGGGTGTTAAAGATAATTATCGTTGACACACTCAGTGTGCTGTATGGGCAGTGGAAGATCCATTCCACTGTCCGTCCCCATCCACACGCGCGCGCGCGCGCACACACAACACACACACACACACACACATCACGCTCCAGCGGGAGACCCCCCCACCCCCCACCCCACCCCCACCACACACACACACGTACACACACCCCCACACACACACGCACGCGTGCGGCCCCGCCCGCACCCCACATACACACGCACACACGCACACACGCTCACACGCACGCACACGCCACAACCCACACACACACACACACACACACACACACACACCCCGCACCACCCACGCACGCAACGCACGCACATACACACGGGACCCCACACACCACACACACACACACACACACCCACACACCCACACCCCCACACACACCGCGCGAGCGCCGGGGCAACACACATAAAAACGCACGAACGCACGTAACCAGGCACGCACGCACAAGACGCACCACACAACACACAAACCCCCCCCCCCCCCCCCCCCCCCCCCCCCCC
>JABMCL010001556.1:147500-150000 GCA_018857735.1 Alviniconcha marisindica | reverse complement strand
AGATTTACCAGTGGGATGTTCGGAATCAAGATTTAGCAGTTGGAAGTTCGGACTCAAGATTTACCAGTGGCAAGTTAGGACTCCAGATTTGCCAGTGGGAAGTTCAGACTCCAGGTTTGCCAGTGGGAAACCTAAACACAAAAGCGGTGGAAAATGAACCCAGCCCTACTTTCAAACCGTGATGTGTACCGAATGAACACTGAGCAAACAGTCTTCATCACCAACCTGAAGCAAAGAGGGAACCAAAAAGCTCCCGGACAGAATCGAGTTGCATAACGAGGACTGTATGTTCGTGTCATACGCTATACGTAAGTATGTGACAAATTTGTCTGAAGCGTCAATATGCGACGCATGTCTTCTTCTTATATTGTGTCTATAATAATAGCCACAACAGCGTAATTTAACCTAAAGACAATATTCTTTACATACTTATGTAAAGCTCAGTTCTGCTGACAGCTATTAAGCTAAATCGATACGCTAGTTTTCTACTTTGAAATAAAATACTAGATGACAAAGTGATGCAATAGATTTGGATACATCGTAAACATCCCGTTTATCAAACTTAGCTAGTTACGACATTTCTTCTTCATCTTCTTCTTCTTCTTTTTTTTTTAGTACTTCATTTTTCTTTGCTGGAAATTCGGGTCATTATTTCCTGGGTAAAGCACAGCAGCCGCAGGAGCAGCGCTACCTTTTCCTATCGGAGTGTGCAGTATTTTCGTGTGTCCAAACAATGCTATACAGCTGCCATGTGTCTGGGAATTTTTAACGTGCGAGCAAATGTTGATGCTTGCGATTGTATACGGGGGCTGTACGGACTACCGTAAGAGAGTCTGCACCGAAAGTTGACCCCGGGAGAAAAATCCCTTCCCGCACCTGAGATTGAAAGGTACAATAACCGTCAGTTTGATTTTTATGCCGGCCTAACAAGAAGATCCGCGCAATGCCCGAAGATAGGTTCGGTCGCTCTTGCCTTCGTTTTGATGTAGGTCTACACCTGCTTGTTCGGTTGTCCACTCCCTCCAACCAGCAGTGTGGTTGCCGAAACAGCGCACACTTTGCATCCTCTAAATCAATTATTTGTATTTTTAACAGGTATTTCGAAGTGTAAACACAGAACAAAACAAACAAAAGAAAAAAACAAAAGAAAAAAACTTCTTCTTTTCTCTTCTTTTTTTTTTTAAAGAAGAAGAAGAAGAGTAAGTAAGTAAGTAATTTGATGTTTTACGTCCAGTCAACCATTACGGTTATCTCAGGGTGTTAGAAGAAGAAGAAGAAGAAGAAGAAGAGAAGAAGAAAGAGAGAGAGAGAGAGAGAGAGAGAGAGAGACAGAGACAGAGACAGAGACAGAGACAGAGACAGAGACAGAACAGAGGACAGAGACAGACAGAGAGACAGAGAAACAGAGACAGACAGACAGACAGAGAGTAATTGATTGCTGAGGCAATATGCTAAGATCTGGAAGACCTTACCCAGAGTAAGATCGGGTGAAGAAAACAGCTAAAGCGAAGACAGGCCTACCCCCTTCATAAAGAGCTTATTGGATGCATCAGTCCCAACCAGGAGCTAATCGAATCAGCTGTTGCCTTAGCCATGATGAGCAGAGATCGGAGCGGTTAATTAGCTATCAGCAACTTGATCCGGGTGGGGCCCATCATTACGTTGGTTGCAGACTGGTCAGACGCGTGTTTCACTGTCCGAGTAGCTCTCCATTGACCACCTGCAATGCAAGGGTATTTATTCGCCAATGAGATTTCAATTTATACAGGAGTTTGGCTTGGTGACGTTCCATTCATACACTGCATGAACAAACTTTAATTTCGGTATTCGTTCCACCGCCGTGTTACCACTGCAGCAAGTAAACGATCCCGGTCATTCTGCCAAAAGTGCAGGTGGCAGGTAACTGCTAAACGCGCTTACACCCTACGTATGTGGCTTTGCATGAAGCGACGGTACATGGTACATGAAGCGACGGTACATGGTATATGAAGTGACGGTACATGGTATATGAAGCGACGGTACACGGTACATGAAGCGACGGTACATGGTACATGAAGCGACGGTACACGGTACATGAAGCGACGGTACATGGTGCATGAAGCGACGGTACATGGTACATGAAGCGACGGTACATGGTACATGAAGCCACGGTACACTGTGCATGAAGCGACGGTATATGGTATATGAAGTGACGGTACACGGTACATGAAGCGACGGTACATGGTACATGAAGCCACGGTACACGGTGCATGAAGCGACGGTACATGGTACATGAAGCGACGGTACATGGTATATGAAGTGACGGTACACGGTGCATGAAGCGACGGTACATGGTACATGAAGCGACGGTACACGGTACATGAAGCGACGGTACATGGTGCATGAAGCGACGGTACATGGTACATGAAGCGACGGTACATGGTACATGAAGCCACGGTACACGGTGCATGAAGCGACGGTACATGGTGCATAGAAGCGACGGTACATGGTACATGAAGCG
>JABMCL010001556.1:142500-145000 GCA_018857735.1 Alviniconcha marisindica | reverse complement strand
TTTGCACTGCGGCTCAACTTAGTACGACCTTTCCTTTCGAGACAAGCTAAGCGGTTTCCAGAAATAGAACTCTATCATTGAGAAAGAAATTAGGCGCACCTTACTCACGATACTTTACACCCGGATGTCTGATCTTTTCGCCGCATTGCGTCAATTGTACCCGCTTTTAATTAAGGTTGTCTTCGAGCGTTGCAAGCAATGAGTCCAGAATTTCGAGGTTACGGGTTCGAGCGGCTTCTCGCCTTCTTCCATCCTCAACACACCCACCTCCTTGTTCTCAAGGTCGGGTGAGCTCACGCGCCCTCTGATTCTTCGGGAGAGGCGGAGAGTTTGTTAACCCCTTCACTGCCCAGCCTGTAAAAAAAATTCCGCCCTGGAAAGTGCACACATACACGCCTCCAAACAGTATAGCTGATGGTCCTGTGACAAATGTCCTTTCAATAGTGTGCATTTTAATGGAAATCGATTTACCTGTGTGTGTGTGTGTGTGTGTGTGTGTGTGTGTGTGTGTGTGTGTGTGTGTGTGTGTGTGTGTGTGTGTGTGTGTGTGTGTGTGTGTGTGTGTGTGTGTGTGTGTGTGTGTGTGTGTGTGTGTGTGTTTGTAAGCGTGTGTGTGTGTGTGTGTTTGTAGTGCGTTTTTTTTTTTTTATAATACTTTATGTAAATTGTTTTGGTAGGACTATGCTCTACATGTGTATAGAATATCATATTTAGGTTAACATGTATCATGTGAGGGCTCAGGGCGTTGATGAGCGCATGATAAATGTACATTGTTATTACTATTGTTATTACGTGCTTATAGGAAGGGGGCAAAAGAAGCCTTGGTGGTTTCCAGTTTGGCACTTCTACTGTTCGTTTTCCGAGTGACGCAGCAGCGAGCATGGCAGTGAAGGGGTTAAGATCCTGTGTGGCGCAGTCTGCTCGTTCCGTCAGCTAGGCGGTGCTATGGAAACCTCGATTTATTCTTATGAAACTCATTCTCTATGCTTTCTGCGTAGTCTGCAAGACGTTCAGTGCCTTTAGCTCTGAGGGTTGTGACTCTATGGTTGCTAAGGGAATGTGCAGCTCTGAGAGTTGTGACTCTATGGTTGTTAAGTGAGTGTGTAGATCTGAGAGTTGTGACTCTATGGTTGTTAAGTGAGTGTGTAGATCTGAGAGTTGTGACTCTGTGGTTGTTAAGGGAGTGTGTAGATCTGAGGGTTGTGACTCTATGGTTGTTAAGGGAGTGTGTAGATCTGAGAGTTGTGACTCTATGGTTGTTAAGGGAGTGTGTAGATCTGAGAGTTGTGACTCTATGGTTGTTAAGTGAGTGTGCAGCTCCGAGAGTTGTGACTCTATGGTTGTTAAGTGAGTGTGTATATATGAGGGTTGTGACTCTATGGTTGTTAAGTGAGTGTGCAGCTCTGAGAGTTGTGACTCTATGGTTGTTAAGTGAGTGTGTAGATCTGAGGGTTGTGACTCTATGGTTGTTAAGTGAGTGTGTAGCTCTGAGAGTTGTGACTCTATGGTTGTTAAGTGAGTGTGTGACCGCATGTTCGGGTGTTGCGGCGTATTCGGAAACCTCGATTTATCGTTATGGAACTCATTCTCTATGCTTCTGCGTAGTCTGCAGTATCTTTGGTGAAAGATCTTTTTCTTATACTGGCCCATCTGTCTGGAACAATTTGCGTCGAACACTCCGCCACTCTGATTCTACCTCCTCTTTTTAAAGCCGCCCTCCAGACGAACCTGTTTAATCATTATTTCTGAACTGTTTTTCACAGCCCTGCCCATCCCCTCGTCCGACGCTGTGTGTGTGCGTGTGGGGGGTGGGGGGGAGTATGGGTGGGTGGGTGGGAGGGGTGTGTGTGGGGGGGGGGGGGGGGGTCGTTAGTGCTATTGTAAAGCGCCCTGTGCTCCCACCATGTGCGATAATCATGTTTATTATTATTATTATTATTAAGACGTTCATCGGCTGTAGCTCTGAGAGTTGTGACACTATGGTTGTTAAGTGAGTGTGTAGATCTGAGAGTTGTGACTCTATGGTTGTTAAGTGAGTGTGTGACCGCATGTTCGGGTGTTGTGGCGTATTCGGAAACCTCGATTTATCGTTATGGAACTCATTCTCTATGCTTCTGCGTAGTCTGCAGGATCTTTGGTGAAATATCTTTTTCTTATGCTGGCCCATCTCTCTGGAACAATTTGCGTCGAACACTCCGCCACTCTGATTCTACCTCCTCTTTTAAAGCCGCCCTCAAGACGCACCTGTTTCATAATTATTTCTGAACTGTTTTTCACAGCCGTGCCTATCCCCTCGTCCGACGCTCTGTGTGTGTGCGTGTGTGAGTGAGTGTGTGTGTGTGTGTGGGTGGGTGTGTGTGTGTGTGTGTGGGGGGTGGTCGTTAGTGTTATTGTAAAGCGCCCTGTGGGCCCACCATGTGCGATAATCATGTTTATTATTATTATTATTATTATTATTATTATTAAGGCGTTCATCGGCTGTAGCTCTGAGAGTTGTGAC
>JABMCL010001556.1:127500-132500 GCA_018857735.1 Alviniconcha marisindica | reverse complement strand
GAGGCTGGGACAGCGGGACAGCGGGACTGAGGTCACCACGCCACCATGGCGCCAGTCATGCAAGGCCTGCACGAGCTGTGTGTGTGTGTGTGTGTGTGTGTGTGTGTGTGTGTGTGTGTGTGTGTGTGTGTGTGTGTGTGTGTGTGTGTGAGTGTGTGTGTGTGTGTGTGTGTGCGTGTGCGTGTGTGTGTGAGCGTGTGTGTGTGTTTGTGATACCTTACATTCCATAAATGAGATTGTTACATTGTTGAATTTAACTTTATTTATAACTTTTATACATGGCTAATTGTAACGTTTTGTCTGTTTGTTAGTGCACTGCCTGAATGGAACGTCACCAAGACACATTCCTGTGTACATTTAAATATCACTGGCGAATAAATCTCCTTGTGTGCGGTGCGGCATCTGCAGTGTTGGACACCGTCAAAGACGCGTTAATTTTGTGAAAAGAATGGCTGAGCCAAGATGCCGGACTGCCAATTGTGGCAGTTTACAAAGAGCTGACTTTGGCTCAAACAGTCCACATGACTATGATCCACTCTGGCTAAAACAGTCCACATGACTATGATCCACTCTGGCTACAACAGTCCACATGACTATGATCCATTCTGGCTAAACAGTCCACATGACTATGATCCACTCTGGCTAAAACAGTCCACATGACTATGATCCACTCTGGCTAAAACAGTCCACATGACTATAATCCACTCTGGCTAAAACAGTCCACATGACTATGATCCACTCTGGCTAAAACAGTCCACATGACTATGATCCACCCTGGCTAAAACAGTCCACATGACTATGATCCACCCTGGCTAAAACAGTCCACATGACTATAATCCACTCTGGCTAAAACAGTCCACATGACTATGATCCACTCTGGCTAAAACAGTCCACATGACTATGATCCACTCTGGCTATATATATAAAAAGTCCACATGATTATGATCCACTCTGGCTATATATAAAAAGTCCACATGACTATGATCCACTCTGGCTATATATAAAAAGTCCACATGACTATGATCCATTCTGACTAAAACAGTCCACATTGACTATGATCCACTCTAGCTTTTTTTAAAGTCAACATGACTATGATCCACTCTGGCTACAACAGTCCACATGACTATGATCCACTCTGGCTAAAACAGTCCACACGACTATGATCCACTCTGGCTAAAACAGTCCACATGACTATGATCCACTTCGGATCACGTGGTCATATGACTTCATGATCTAGCGTGTCACCAACAGATGCCACAGGCAGCATGCTCAGTATGCCACACATTCGTGTCGTGACTGACGGAAAGGGGAGTGTTGACTGGCAGACACCATTTAGAGACGAAAAAGCCGCAGCCTTGGCAGCATTATCATTACCCTGTCGGAGCTGAGAACGAAAGCTGCCGCGTCTCGTGAGATAACGACACGGATGACGCCAAAATCCAAGCACATGAAAGGTTCCAAATAACGTCACGGATAATGACAGGGATGACGCCAAAATCCAAGCACATGAAAGGTTCCAAATAACGTCACGGATAATGACAGGGATGACGCCAAAATCCAAACGCATGAAAAATTCAAAATAACGTCAAGGATAATGACACGGATGACGCCAAAATCCAAACGCATGAAAAATTCAAAATAACGTCAAGGATAATGACACGGATGACGCCAAAATCCAAACACATGAAAGGTTCCAAATAACGTCACGGATAATGACAGGGATGACGCCAAATCCAAACACATGAAAGGTTCCAAAACACGATGCAATGCGCTCCAAATAACGTCACGGATAATGACAGGGATGACGCCAAAATCCAAAAACATCAAAGGTTCCAAATAACGTCACGGATAATGACACGGATGACGCCAAAATCCAAACACATGAAAAATTCAAAATAACGTCAAGGATAATGACACGGATGACGCCAAAATCCAAACACATCAAAGGTTCAAAATAACGTCACGGATAATGACACGGATGACGCCAAAATCCAAACACATGAAAAGTTCAAAATAACGCACAAGGGAGTTAATTAGCGCTCGAAATACTTAACACAAGCACAATAACAAAGAGTTGAATCGCCTGGCATGCGTGTAAATACAAGGTACATAAACTCCACCAGAGGTACATCTTCAAAATCATAGTTCAGGAGCTGTGTGAGAGTCGAGGTGGCTGTCCTGGGCTGTCCGTCCTAACGAGCCTTCTGGTTTCCGTGGACGTAAAGCTATACTGAACCATGCTTCGGCATTGGTCTCAGCTTGTCCCTAATATGTCAACTGACTTCTGAGGACATTAAGCAACACTACCTACCTACATCTTCAAAATAACGTGTTTATTGGGACAAAACTCAACATGCGAATTTTCGGGGAATTCCCCTTTATGAAGCTAGAAAATGACCCTTAAACAACGGTTAAACAGTGAAAAAAGATAAAAGATGAGATAGAGAGTTAATCCATTTATCTTTTTTGGGGGTGACCTATGTCCGGTACTTGGAAAAATGTTGGCATGACAATGACGTGAATTGGGTGTGGTTTAATAGATAGTATATGACGTAAAACTCAAATGGCACGGAAGAGAGAGAGAGAGAGAGAGAGAGAGAGGGGGGAGGGGGAGAGAGGAGAGAGAGAGATCAAGAAATAATACGCTACTCTCTCTCTCTCTCTCCTCTCTCTCTCTCTCTCTCTCTCCTCTCTCTCTCTCTCTCTCTCTCTCTCTCTCTCTTAGATATATTACCTAATGGTACTCGGCTTACCAAGAATGTCTACTCATTATACGATACGCGATTTTCACTGGCTATCAGCGACTTATGTCAGATCAGAATCAGATCAAATAGGAATAGGAAACCTGCATCACGCGATCCCACGCCCGACGGTGACATCACGGTCTGTCATTTTCCGCAGCAACTGATGGTAAATCATGTAGTCATCATTTATTAAGATCGTGATCGAAAAGTGGATCATAGCTATGACAGGATCGTAGCCCACTCTCTTTCAAGCCACAGTTAGAAGAAGAAGAAAATCAACAACAACAAAAGTTGACAGCTAGTTTTCTGAAAGAACATGGAATCACACAAGAGGTGAAAAGACACTTAATTCAAAATAAATAAATAAAAGCGGGAAAGAAAAACGACTGCTTGTAAAACAAGATCGGTTCTAAAACAAGTGTCATTTTGTAGCTTGATAAAGGGGATTACCACGAAAATTCGCATGTTGTGTTTTGTCCTAATAAATAGCGTTATTTCGAGCCTTTTATGTGTTTGGAGCTTATTTTAAAGGAACTCTCCTTCCCAGGCTAAACTTCACGTGTGCTTGGAGCAGGTTAAAGGAACATGATCCGCAGTGAAAATTTGCGATTGAACGTGCTGTTGATTTGATAAGGTGGCATTGTTGGACACCATCACTAACACTTATTTCGTGAGCTCAGTACCGCATTGTGCTTTCTTTTCCCGCGCTTCATTTTGACGTCACCAACGTGTCTTTGGCATCACGGATAAAATACGACGAAGCTGTCAGCTTTGCGTACAGGCCACGGAAGAAGGCCACCGATTGTTTCTATCTTTGTGGGATGAACTTTTGAAGATGTTTACAGCGTTCTATGAAAACATGTATGTCCACGAGAGAAGGTGAGGTCCTTGGGGTTTTACCCCTATTCTACTGATACTGACTGATATTTTAGGGGTAAAATTAGCCAGCATAGAGAGAGGGAGAGAGAGAGAGAGAGAGAGAGACACACACACACACACACACACACACACACACACACACACACACACACACACACACACACACACACACACACACACACACACAGACGATACAGAGAGAGGAGAGAGAGAGAGAGAGAGAGAGAGAGAGAGAGAGAGAGAGAGAGAGAGAGAGAGAGAGAGAGAGAGAGCAACAGATTAATCATGACCAAAATAACGAAGGATCATGAAAATAGAATTAAATCGTTTTCTCTCCGCATGTGAGGAAGATAGTTACTTTATATAGACAACAGTAAAAATACGCAGTTAATGCACACGTCTCAAGAAACAGACTTGTTGCTGTGAAGTTCGCTGCAGAAATGTAATCACGAGGCTCACGTGTATATGACGTGGGCGTGATGTCATGAAATATAAACTATGACGTGAAAAAAGACGAAGCCGGGTGGGCGGCGGGGGCAGTGGGGGGGGGGGGCGAGACAGACAGACAGACAGACAGACAGACAGAGACAGAGAAGAGACGGACAGACAGACAGACACAGACAGAGAGAAACAGAGACAGAGACAGAGAGACAGACAGAGACAGACAGAGAGAGACAGAGACAACATAAAATAAAATTCTTTATTTACGAGGGTAATACGTACACACACACACACACACACACACACACACACACACACACACACACACACACACACACACACACACACACACACAGACGCAAACACACACACACGCGACCACCACCCACCCCCCGCACACACACACACACACACACACACAACGCCACCCCTCTCCCTACCCACACACACACACACACACACACACACACACTGTTACAGTAGTGTTTGTCCTAAGTGTCCCGTAAAGAGACAAGCGTAGCTGGGACCCTTACATCTTTGTACCCATGACTACGCCACTCATCAGTGAGAATTACACTTCTCCCCGGAAGGAAAACGTTCCCTTGTTCAAAACCAGTTCAGCGAAACGGATCAGAGTGTCCGTGGGTCGGCCCATGGCTGCAGGCTTAGTGAGGAAGTCATTATTGTAGTGCCTTCAGTTTGTATTCATCTGCTCTCTCTGTCTGTGTGTGTCTGTCTGTGTGTGTGTGTGTGTGTGTGTGTGTGTGTGTGTGTGTGTGTGCGCGTGCCCGTCTCTCTCTCTCTCTCTCTCTCTCTCTCTCTCTCTCTCTCTCTCTCTCTCTCTCTCTCTCTCTCTCTCTCTCTCTCTCTCCTTCTTCACCGTTGAGAAATAAAGTTCAATCAGTCAATCTCTCTCTCTCTCTCTCTCTCTCTCTC
>JABMCL010001556.1:110000-117500 GCA_018857735.1 Alviniconcha marisindica | reverse complement strand
TTGCCAACATGTGATTCAAACAAATCCGCGCGTATTTAACGAAAGGTTATTTTCAGACATCTATTTGTACAGATTACGTTTGAAACAAGGAAGAAAAAGACAGGATTTTATGGGCTTTTTATGTTCCAGAGCGACGATCCAGCGAAGAATATGCTAGTTTTAATAAAGAGTGACTAATAAAGAGTTGTGAGGGTCTGGGTTAATTAAAAATTTTTTGCATAAATATTCCCTTTTTTTTTTTTTCTAAGTGAGCTTTGCGGCAGGTTTAAAATTCCAAGTGCACTCGTCTTTTGCTCTGTACATAGGGAAGGACCAGGAAGGATGAATTTGCCTGCCCATCGATGAGGGGGTTAAAAATTAAAAAAAAATGTCTTCCCACAGCCGTCCCACGCTACTATATAATCGTCAAATTGGGTTTGAAGATTTTTTTGGTAGTTTTATGATATGTTGCAGTTCAGAAAGACGTTTTTTGACATGCTTTTCCATAATTATTTGTTCGATCGATTTTTTTTGTCGACATTGGTAGGTGGCGTTCAGTTACATTTTCCATATTCTGACCATCCAATGACAGTCTCAATGACAAGTCTGAGAGCTGGTGCTTTTGTCGTGTAGTAATTACCATTCACATTGTTTTTAACAGGATTAATGAGCATGTGATTAGCGTTGCACCACGCTGAAATACGGTCAAGACAAATCTGTAGCGTGTTTTTTGTTTTGTTTATTTTTTTTAGTGTGCACGACGAGTTTTTCCTGTTGTATGAAGTGTTGTGTCACCCGCCAGCATATGACATTCTGCAGAGTTTGATGGTATAATTATGCAGAGGTAGATCATTAATATAGACGCAGAAGAGTACAGGTCCCAAGACTGACCCTTTTGGGACACCCTTTTAACAGTTCCCAGCGGGAGGAGCCACGGATAAAAACCGTATTATTCTATTTTTCAGGTATAAACAGAAAAAGACAAGAGAGAGAGAGAAAAAAAAGGGGGGGGAGGGGGACAAAAAGAAAAAAAGAAGGGGGGAAGAGAGAGAGAAGAGAGAGAGAGAGAGAGAGAGATTTCCTGGAAGTGGAGGCATCATAGATGTTTGAGGGAACAGACTTTAGAGGATAGCTCTATAAAGAATATACATATACAGTGAATGGATTTTAGAGGAATACATCTATAGGAGTATATTTAGAGGGGATAGACTTTAGAGGACTAGCTCTATAGGGAGTATATTTACAATGAGTAAAATAGAATGGAGAGGAATAGATCTATTCCACACAAAATAGACTTTAGAGGAATAGATCTATAGGGAATATATTTACAGGGAATGGATTAGAGGAATAGATCTATGGGAGTATTTTTATAGGGATTAGACTTCAAAGAAATAGAACTATAGGGAATATATTTACAGTGAATAGATTCTAGAGAAATCTATCCGTAGGGAACATATTTACATGGACTAGACTTTAGAGGGATATATCTACAGAAGTATATTTAGAAGGAACAGACTTTAGAGAAATATCTCTGTAGTGAATATATTTACATTGAATACATTTTAGAGGACTATATCTGAAGGAGTATATTTTAGAAGGAACATACTTTGGAAGAACTGAGAGCGAACAGATTTTAGAGGAATAGATCGGTGAGGGAGTCTATTGAGAAGGAATAGCCCTGAAAGTGACCAATTTCATGACGTACCGCGCAGTCGGCGGTATGTTGGAGTGCATTAGGCAATAGCCATGCCCCGGCAGAATCGATATAAGTAATGTCTGCATGACATTGTATACTTTGTCCCGTTCTCTCATTACTGCTGTCTTCACTAGTGTGCTTTCCTTTGAAACTCTGTCGAGAATTGTCACAGCTTTTCCAGGCTCCCCGGCAGACTTTGTGTAAACTGATAAGGATCAGGTGGAGAGAGAGAGAGAGGGAGGAGAGAGAGCAGAGAGAGAGGGGAGAAAAGACAGAGAGAGAGGGAGAGGGAGAGAGGAGAGGGAGACAGAGAGAGAGGGGAGAGGGGAGAGAGGGAGGGAGAAGAGGGAGAGAGACAGAGAGAGAGAGAGGAGATAGAGAGAGAGGGGGGGAGAGAGAGGGGCAGGGGGAGGGAGGGGGGAAGAGGGGAGGAGGAGGGAGGAGAGAGAGAGGGGGGGAGAGAGACAGAGAGAGGGGGAGAGAGGGGAGAGAGAGGGGAGAGAGAGAGGGGGGGAGAGAGACAAGAGAGAGGGAGAGAGAGGGGGGGGGAGGGAGGGAGAGAGAAAAGGAGGGCGAGAGGGAGAGAGAGAGAGAGAGGGAGAGACAGAGAGAGAGAGGGAGAGAGAGGGGGAGGGAGGGAGGGAGAGAGAGAGAGGCATCCGTCCAACTCGTTGCAACTCCGCGTAAAAAAAGAAAACAATGATAATGAAGAAATTTGAAACCTGCCTTTTGAAATTGTAGGTCATCTTTTGTGTTGCAGATTATATGTACTTTTTCTTCTTCTTCTTCTTTTCCGTTTGTGGGTGGTAGGGGGTCACAGCTTGGAGCGGGGTGGGGCGTTGGGTCTTTTCGTTGTTGTTGTTGTTGTTATTTTTGTATCGATGTATCGAACTCTTTTATACCTTTCCGGCTGAAAATGGAACACAGTTACCATATCTGTGGATCTACCTCTGGTGGAGTTTATGTACCTTGTATTTACCTGGTGAAAATTACCGTAGGCGACTTAGGTCTTTTCTGTTGTGTTTGTCCCTGTGCACGTAGACAGTCATAGAGACCAATGGGATGGAAGGGAAATGACAGAAACAGACACGTACTGCACATTCATGCAAACACACGCACACACACACACACACACACACACACACACACACACACACACACACGGCACACACACACACACACACACACACACACACACACACACACACCACACCACCACACACACACACACACACACACACACAACACACACACACACATCACACACACACACACACACACACACACAACACACACCGCTGCGCGGCACGCGAATAAAGCAAACAGACAACCCGAAAGTCACAGGCCAGGACAGTGAGGTCGTCAAACCTGAACACTGGGACCATATGTACAGAAACAATACCCTGAGCACCCCACCCCCCCCACCTCCACACCCCCACCCCGCACCTGTTTATTCCAGCGGTAATTAACTCCCTTGTTTACCGTTCTTCATTGTCCTTTTCCGGCGCCTACGTTTCAACAGCGAGTCTCCCCACGTTGTTAAAAAACAGAAGTCTGAGAATATTTTTAAAAAAGTTCAAAAGAAGTTTACCATTCATAATAAATGCATAAAATCTATTTTTTTTTTTTTTAGTCTGGTAAACTCCTGTCTAAACCAATGAACTGTTCAAAATATAAAAATGTACAAGATTACAAGTCGGATAAAAGAGGTATGAGCTTTGAATAGTCTCTACGGACAAGAGTAAGTAAGTAAGTAAGTAAGTGTAATTGGTGTTTTACGCCCAGTCAACCAGTGCGGTTATAACAGGGAACTACGGACATGATTTTGCTCTTGATAAAAAAATGATTTATAGTATGTACTATTATCGTAAGACAGAGGAAAACAACGTAAAACATTGTAAACTATCGTACAGTATCGTCTCTGAGATCATGTAAGGTCACAGTCATACATTACTCATACCCCCTCCTCCCTCCTCCCTAAACACCCAACACAACAACAACGACAACAAAAACAACAACGTAAATTTTATTTATAGCGAAAAGTTAAAAAATACAAAAAAATACGACAGCAACAACAACAACGTAATTTTTATTTATAGCGAAAAGTTTAAAAAAAAAATACAACAGCAACAACAACGACAACAAACATAACGTACACAAATTTCGCGTATTTACCTTGCACGGACGATGTAAACAGACAGGCACCTGTTTTACATGAACAGAATAAAATGTGTTTAAACTTCTCATTTTGTTCATCCAAGCTGACCCTATGCGGTTGACAGGAAGTACCCTCTCTTTGGGTTTCGCCCGGATCACGATCAGACCGAGCTAATGTGTGGCTGAGGACTGTGACATAAAATATACAGCGTTGAAGTGAAAGAATAATCCTGTTTCTTAATCCCCAAAGAGGGAAAAGATTCCCCAATAATATCTCGTGATTCGGCACTGCAAACTACGATCTATAATTTGGGATTAAAAAAAAAAAAAAAAGTTATATCTAAAGACCATTTTAAAATCATAAAAGAACACACACAAAAAATTTCAACCAACAACACCCCCACCACACACCCCACACACACACACACACACACACACACACACCCACACAACACACACACACACACACACACACACCACAAACAACGCACCGAACACACACACACACACACACACACACACACACACACACACACACACACACACACCACCACCACACACACACAACACACACCCAACCCCCAAACCCAAAAACACACACACGCGCGCAGCGCGCGCACGGACACACACACACACACACACACACACACACACACACACACACACACACACACACACACACACACACACACAATAATGGTTAACAGTTTGGTGACATGAAACCAAAATCTTCCTCTTTTTTTTCCTTTTTTTTTCTTTCCTTTTTCTTTTTAAACCTCATAATATCTGAGATTTGCCTCAGTAACCCCCCCACCCCCCCCTCCCCCCCCGTCCCAGAGAACAACATCGGTGTTGCAGATACAGGCACGGCAGTAAGCTGACCACCCCCGCCTCCCCCCCCCCCCCCCCAGTCCCAGAACAAGGCGGTGTTGACCCCCCTTCCCCCCCCCCCACACCCCACACACACCGTCCCAGAGAACAAGGCGGTCGTTGAGGATACAGGCACGCAGTAAACTCGCCCCCCCCCCCACCCCCCACACACACACACACCCACCCGCCGCAGGTGAGGACGACAGTTGCAGATACGGCACGCCAGTAAACTCCCCCCCCCCCCCCACTTACCTCCCCCCCCCCCCCCCCCCCCCCACACACACACACACACACCCCGTCCAGAGAACAAGGCGATGTTGCAGATACAGGCACGCCAGTAAACTGTCCCACCCCACACCACCCCACCCCACCCCCACCCCCACCCCCCGTCCCAGAGAACAACGCGGTGTTGCAGATGCAGGCGAGAGATGAAAGGGACACGTAGACAGCCAGCAGCGGACACGAAGACCAGGCTGCCTAGCGCACGGTAAGTCGGCGATGGTCGCTCTCACCGAACCACCCTCAGTCCTCTCACGGCGCACCCACCCATCGATTGGAGGTGGCGCCGGTGCCAGCCACACCGCCAGACGCACGTGCTAGTCACAGTGAAGTGGTGCTGAGAGCCGCACGGTGCTCGCTCACTGAGTGATAGTGTGCGTCGGTGGTGAGGTCTCTTCCACGTTTGTCCTGAAGGGTTCCCGCTTGACCTTTGTCAACTTTGACACCCGTGGACGGTTTGGGTGAAGTCTAACTTTGTCTGTGGGCCTCCTGTGTGAACTCTAACGGTGAAGGTCTGTGGACCGCTTACGTGAACTCTAACGTTGGAGTCCATGGACTTCCTACGCGAACGTTGACAGTTTGTGGACCACCTACGTGAACTCTAACGTTGAAAGTCTGTGGACCACCTACGTGAACTCTAACGTTGAAAGTCTGTGGACCACCTACGTGAACTCTAACGTTGAAAGTTTGTGGACCACCTACGTGAACTCTAACGCTGAAAGTCTGTGGACCACCTACGTGAACTCTAACGTTGAAAGTCTGTGGACCACCTACGTGAACTCTAACGTTGAAAGTCTGTGGACCACCTACGTGAACTCTAACGTTGAAAGTTTGTGGACCACCTACGTGAACTCTAACGCTGAAAGTCTGTGGACCACCTACGTGAACTCTAACGTTGAAAGTCTGTGGACCACCTACGTGAACTCTAACGTTGAAAGACTGTGGACCTCTTTTGTGAAAGACTAACGTTAAAAGTTTGTGGACCTCTATGTGAACTCTAACGTTGAAAGTGTGTGGACCACCTACGTGAACTCTAACGTCGAACGACTGTGGACCTCTTTTGTCAAGTCTAACGTTAAAACTTCGTGGACCTCCAACGTGAACTATAGCGGTGAAGTTTGTGGAGATCTTACGTGAACTCTAACCTTGAAGTTTGTGGACCTCCTATGTGAAGTCTAACGTTAAAGGTTTGTGGACATCCTACGTGAATTCTAGCGTTGAATGTTTGCGGACCACTTACGTGAACTCTAACGTTGAAAATTTGACAATCTCCTACCTGAACTCGAACGTTGAAAGTTTGTGAACCTCCTACGTGAAATTTAACGTTGGAAGTTTGAGGATCTCCTATGCGAATTATGAAGTTGAATGTTTGTGGACCGTAGACCTCTGACGTAAACTCTAACGTTGAAAGTCTGTGGACCGTGGATCACCTACATGAACTCTAACGTTGAATATTGTGGTCCTCTTACATCAACTCTGACGTTACAGTGTGTGGACGTCCTACGTGAACGCTAACGTGAAACTCTAACGTGAGTTCTGACGTTGTAGGTTCTCGTTTTACCCTGAGAAATGCTAGGTGTCGATGAAAGATGCTCACGAAGTCTGGCCCTCATAACTTTAACGTTCGTGAAACGTTGTTTTTCGTTTTTTCCTCTTTTTTTCTTCTTCCGTTGACCGCTTTTCCCCGAAACTGACGAGTGTCACCGAACGAGTGACAGCCGTGAACTTTGACCTTTCAACTTGGACAAGGCCGTTTGAAACTTCTGACGTTATCATTTCTGATTGGACGGAAGCTTTCCAGGGACCTCTCCCGTCAACTGACGTTGGCTTTCTGTCGGTTAAGGCGTCGCTGAATGATATGGCTGCCAATCAGTTTGAATGCCGCTGTTTAAACTGCTGCCGTCGGCACAACACACACGGGACTCACGCATCAAGTGGGAATATCTGTCAGCAACACTGCTGTTGAACGGTTTGGTTTTTTTGTTTTTGTTTTTTTGCTGAGCTCTCTAACAACCACACGATGTTCACGTATTCAGGCCATCCAACCTGACCTTCGGCCGTTGGTGGAGTTGCATTTACCCGTCACAGCGTAGCACGTGTAAAATGTGACAGCGGCGGAACCAGTGAACCCTGCTCATCGCCTCAATTTTCATAGCCGTGTCGTGGAATGTGTGTGACACGAAGTGTGGACCAGAGACTCCAGCGTTGTCACTCTGAAAGCCGGTTTTTGTCGTGGAAAATACCGAGAAGGTTTTAATCTCTGTGGACGCTACTACGAAACTGATGCCGTCGGGTCTACATTGCTTCGTTCAGTTCATGCTTATCATTGACTTGAGTCGTCCCACCAGTCCTGTCACCGCCAGTGTGCATGTTCCGTCGAGTGAAACGGTCAGCTTCGGATTCTGACGATGAATTTTACTGTGAAGAGACTCGCCATCCTATATCAACCCGGGTTTTACTGTGAAGAGACTCGTCACCTTATAGGAGCCTGGGTTTTACTGTGGAGAGATTTCGTCACC
>JABMCL010001556.1:95000-105000 GCA_018857735.1 Alviniconcha marisindica | reverse complement strand
AGAGAAAGGGAGAGACAGAGATGTGAATGGGGGAGACAGAGAGTGAGGGGAAATGGGAGGGAGAGGGTGGGGAGACAGAGAGAGAAAGTGAGAGAGAGAGAGAGTGAGAGAGAGAGAGAGAGAGAGAGAGAGAGAGAGAGAGAGAGAGAGAGAGAGAGAGAGAGAGAGTGAGAGAGAGAAGAGAAGAGACAGAGAAGAGAGAGAGAGAGACCGAGAGAGAGAGAGAGAGAGAGAGAGAGAGAGAGAAGAGTGAGAGAGAAAGAGAGAGAGAGACAGACAGACAGACAGACAGAGAGAGAGAGAGAGAGAGAGAGAGAGAGAAGAGAGAGAGAGAGAGAGAGAGAGGTAGGATGAATGGGTTGGATAAGGACGCCGAAGGAAGACCGAGTACATTGAAAGTATCTTTAATGCACCGTGGACTTCGATCTGATCTGCATCCGTTTCACGCACCATTCTTTCGGTCAGCGCCTCCCTTGTTGTAGTGTCGGCATGAACGGAACACTGCCCTCGTCAGATGATCCGTGACGGGAATTCTGAACAATCACTTCCATTGTGTGGGGGTCGTTTTCAATCTCGGCCACTGCTTGCTTTAGCGGAAAGTCATTCCGAGGCTCGGAGGTTTATTGTTTTCATTTCTTTCGAATTTAATCTGATTCCTTCTGCGCGAACACGACAAAAATTCTCAGTCTCATTTCAATTTAACTTTTGTTCTTTTATTTTTATTTTAGAGCTATGCTTTTTGTTTGATTTTCGTCACACAGTTGCTTTCCTTCTTAGCTAACGTTGAACGTGCTTCTTATCCTGGCTTTAGTCGGTTAAATTACTCGTCGATATTTAGGTTATTTCTTTTCGTGTTTTTGTCTTCTCTTTACTTTGGTGAAGACTGATGTTGTGTTTTTTCTTAGCCCGTGTCTGTTCTTGCGAAACCCATGTCAAATTTCGAAGACGCAGAATGTCACAACTGCGCTATTTTTAATATACCAGAAGGTATCACTCATGCTTTTGTCGTGGTCTGACTGGGATGAGTATTTAAAATCGCGAGGAATAAATCAGATCCTTTTCAGTAGTCGTCAGCAGAAACAGACAGTCGGCTTCGAAATGTGTAGCTGCTGAATCCCTCTTGATGAAAAGTCTTAGCATCAACTGAACTTTACTTTATTTCAAAGTTTACTTACGTTATGCGTGTGACAGCATTAGTGTGCGAGAGATGGGCGGCATTCAGATTGAAACCAGGGCCGTTCGGGTTGACCGGTAATTTCCAGCATTTTTACCGGTTAAGATCAGCATGTACCGGAAACGAATTCAGCAGTCAGTCAGATGTAGCGGCTGCTATTTTGTTTGACCGGTTCTCAAAGAATTTTTTTTTAAAATCGCATCAGAGAGAGACAGAGAGACATACAGAGAGAGAGAGAGACAGAGACAGAGACAGAGAGAGACAGAAAGACGGAGAAACACAGAGAGAGAGAGAGAGAGAGAGAGAGAGAATGCTTGTGTGAGTGCCTCTGTCTGTGTGTGTGTGTGTGTGTGTGTGTGTGTGTGTGTGTGTGTGTGTGTGTGTGTGTGTGGTGTGTGTGTGTGTGTGTGTGTGTGTGTGTGTGTGTGTGTGTGTGTGTTCTGCATGAGCAGGACAAAAATAACATTCAAACATAAGGAAAGCAGTAAATAAAATCAATTAATCAGTTTACCCCCCCACCTCCACACACACAGAGGGGCGCGTGCGCGCGCACCCCCGCACACACACACACACACACACAGAGGCACTCACACACACACACACACACACACACACACACACACACACACACACACACACACACACACACACACACACACAGCATCACACACACACACACAACACACACACACACACACACACACACACACACACACACACACACACACACACAATAGCCAAACAGAGAAGTGACTTTACAAACCAAGAGGAAATCCTTTTTATTTTATTTTTATTATAAAGAGATGCATTTTCAGATTATTGTTGAAAGAGGGGAAAGATAGGGAGTTGCGGTCAGTGAGTGGAAGAGAGTTCCTGACTTCAGCTCCACTTAGACAGCGAAGCCTCAGAAAGCCTGGCGTGCCCTACTCTTCCTGAAGGGGCGACTAGCGGCGGGTAGATCGGCAGATAGCCGGAGGACATGCATGCACTTTGTAGGAAGCGTAGTGTCGCACGTTTTGTGTGTGACTGTGTCACGGTATGTGTGTGTGTGTGTGTGTGTGTGTGTGTGTGTGTGTGTGTGTGTGTGTGTGTGTGTGTGTGTGTGTGTGTGTGTGTGTGTGTGTGTGTGTGTGTGTGTGTGTGTGTGTGTGTGTGTGTGTGTGTGTGTGACTGTGTGTGTGTGATATTGTTTTAATTGCTGTGTGTGATACTTTAATTAACTGTTTTACAAGTATGTGATCTTAACTTCATTACTATTTTATGATGAAGTCACAATTGTCCTATATTTATAACTATAACTATGGTTAAAGTAAGACTCTTTTGTTGGTGGTGTTGTGTTTGTTGTATTGTCCTCTTAACTTTATGTATTATTATTTTACGAGCCCGCCATGACCACAACAAAATTGCCCATTATGGGATGATTAAAGGTTTTTGAACTGAATCAGGTCCGCGGTGGCATTTTGACGTTAACAAACAAAAGTCAAGCAGGAAGAGGCATGATAGGTACAACAGGACGCTATTTATTAGGACAAAAAACAAGCAGGAAGAGGCATGGTGGGTACAACAGGACGCTATTTATTAGGACAAAAAACAAGCAGGAAGAGGCATGATAGGTACAACAGGACGCTATTTATTAGGACAAAAAACAAGCAGGAAGAGGCATGATAGGTACAACAGGACGCTATTTATTAGGACAAAAAACAAGCAGGAAGAGGCATGATAGGTACAACAGGACGCTATTTATTAGGACAAAAAACAAGCAGGAAGAGGCATGATAGGTACAACAGGACGCTATTTATTAGGACAAAAAACAAGCAGGAAGAGGCATGATAGGTACAACAGGACGCTATTTATTAGGACAAAAATCAAGCAGGAAGAGGCGTGATAGGTACAACAGGACGCTATTTATTAGGACAAAAAAACAACATGCGGATTAGAAAGCTTGCAGTCGTTCTTGTTTCAGATTTTCATGCCGCAGAGAATCTGTTCTATCATCTCCTCATCACCCATAACTCGTGTTGACCTGTAAACGACTTTGAGATACGTTTCAAGTTATCGAAGTCCTCTGATACAGAAGCCTGCGTTAAAATCGTATACTTCCCTCTGAAACGCTGAGTTTTTGTGGAGGGTGTGTGTGTGTGTGTGTGTGTGTGTGTGTGTGTGTGTGTGTGTGTGTGTGTGTGGTGAGTGAGTGAGTGAGTGAATATGTGTGTTTGTGTGAGTGTGTGTGTGTGTGTGTGTGTGTGTGTGTGTGTGTGAGAGAGAGAGAGAGAGAGAGAGAGAGAGAGACAGAGAGAGAGAGAGAGAGAGACAGAGAGAGAGACAGAGAGTGTGAGTGAGTGAGTGAGTGCGTGCGTGCGTGCGTGCGTGCGTGCGTGCGTGAGTGAGTGAGTGAGTGAGTGAGTGAGTGAGTGAGTGAGTGAGTGAGTGTGTGTGTGTGTGTGTGTGTGTGTGTGTGTGTGTGTGTGTGTGTGTGTGTGTGTGTGTGAATGATGGTGAGTGAGTGTGTGTGTGTGTGTGTGTGTGTGTGTGTGTGTGTGAGTGTGTGTGCGTGTGTGTGTGTGTGTGTGTGTGTGTGTGTGTGTGTGTAGCAAGCGACACGATAAAGTGGGCCCATCTTCGAGAGCTGTAAAAGAAAAGAAAAAGGCATTTACTTGCGTGCTACGTCAGACGTATGGCTAATCACGTAAAATATACTAATATCACAATATTACCTTTCGGACGGCGTAGATAGACTATCTTATGTTCGCGTCTCTCTAAAACGTAGTTTTATGGCTCTACTGTCGGCGCAGCGTCTCGGAGCTCTTTCACTCTTTATGTCGCGCTTTCACTGCGTCATATGAAGAGCTCTTTCACTCTTTATGTCGCGCTTTCACTGCATCATATGAAGAGCTCTTTCACTCTTTATGTCGCGCTTTCACTGCATCATATGAAGAGCTCTTTCACTCTTTATGTCGCGCTTTCACTGCGTCATATGAAGAGCTCTTTCACTCTTTATGTCGCGCTTTCACTGCGTCATATGAAGAGCTCTTTCACTCTTTATGTCGCGCTTTCACTGCGTCATATGAAGAGCTCTTTCACTCTTTATGCTGCGTTTGCATTACGTCATATAAAGAGTTGTTTCACTCTTTATGTCGTGCTTTCACTGCGTCATATGAAGAGCTCTTTCACTCTTTATGTCGCGCTTTCACTGCGTCATATGAAGAGCTCTTTCACTCTTTATGTCGCGCTTTCACTGCGTCATATGAAGAGCTCTTTCACTCTTTATGCTGCGTTTGCATTACGTCATATAAAGAGTTGTTTCACTCTTTATGTCGCGCTTTCACTGCGTCATATGAAGAGCTCTTTCACTCTTTATGTCGCGCTTTCACTGCGTCATATGAAGAGCTCTTTCACTCTTTATGCTGCGTTTGCATTACGTCATATAAAGAGTTGTTTCACTCTTTATGTCGCGCTTTCACTGCGTCATATAAAGAGCTCTTTCACTCTTTATGCAGCGTTTGCATTACGTCATATAAAGAGTTGTTTCACTCTTTATGTCGCGCTTTCACTGCGTCATATAAAGAGCTCTTTCACTCTTTATGCTGCGTTTGCATTACGTCATATAAAGAGTTGTTTCACTCTTTATGTCGCGCTTTCACTGCGTCATATAAAGAGCTCTTTCACTCTTTATGCTGCGTTTGCATTACGTCATATAAAGAGCTCTTTCACTCTTTATGTCGCTTGTAGTAGGTCATATACAGAGCTCTTTCACTCTTTATGTCGCTTCCATTACGTCATATGAAAGCTCTCTCACTCTTTATGTCGTGCTTTCACTGCGTCATATAAAGAGCTCTTTCACTCATTATGCTGCTTTTGCATTACGTCATATAAAGAGCTCTTTCACTCTTTATTTCGCTTGTAGTACGTCATATACAGAGCTCTGTCACTCTTTATGTCGCTTTCATTACGTCATATAAAGAGCTCTTTCACTCTTTATTTTCGCTTGTAGTACGTCATATACAGAGCTCTTTCACTCTTTATGTCGCTAGCATTACGTCATATAAAGAGCTCTTTCACTCTTTTTGCCACTTGCACTACGTTATAATTATAAAGAGCTCTTTCACTCTTTATATCGCGCTTTCATTGCGTCATATAAAGAGTTCTGTCACTCTTTATGTCGCGCGTTCACTGCGTCATATACATATCCCAGTCACACTTATGGCGTTCAGAGCTCAGGAACTGTGTGAAAGTCGAGGTGGCCGTCCTGGGCTCCCGTCCCTAATGAACCTACGGTTTCTGTGGACGTAAAGCAACACTCAACCAACTTCATGCCGCTTGCTCTCCGTCATATCTAAAAACCCGTTCACACGTTATGCTGCTTGCACTGCGACCTATCTAAAGACCCGTTCACACTTTATGCTGCTTGCACCACGTCATATCTAAAGACCCGTTCACACTTTATGCTGCTTGCACCGCCTCATATCTAAAGACCCGTTCACACTTTATGTCGCGCATGGACTACGTCATATCTAAAGACCCGTTCACACTTTATGCTGCTTACACTGCGTCATATCTTAAGACCCTTTTACACTTTATGTTGCGCATGGACTACGTCATATCAGAAGACCCTTTCACTCCGTTTCTGGTCATCAATCAGAGCTCAGGAGCTGTGTGAAAGTCGAGGTGGACGTCCTGGGCCTCCCGTCCCTTATGGTCCTTATGGTCTCTGTGGACGTAAAGCAACATTGAACTTGAACGGGACGGGGTCAGAGCTCAGGAGCTTTGTGAGAGTCGAGGTGGCCGTCCTGGGCCTCCCGTCCCTTACGGTCCTTATGGTCTCTGTGGACGTAAAGCAACGTTGAACTTGAACGGGACGGGGTCAGAGCTGAGGAGCTTTGTGAGAGTCGAGGTGGCCGTCCTGGGCCTCCAGTCCCTTACGGTCCTTATGGTCTCTGTGGTCGTAAAGCAACGTTGAACTTGAACGGGACGGGGTCAGAGCTGAGGAGCTTTGTGAGAGTCGAGGTGGCCGTCCTGGGCCTCCCGTCCCTTATGGTCCTTATGGTCTCTGTGGTCGTTAAGCAACGTTGAACTTGAACGGAACGGGGTCAGAGTTCAGGAGCTTTGTAAGAGAGTCGAGGTGGCCGTCCAGGGCTCCCCGTCCTAACAGCCTTTATGGGCTATGTGGGCGTAAAGCAAGACTGAACTGAACATCCTCAAACCCGTTAATTTTCGCTCGTGACACAAATTGCCACAGACGTTGCTCTACAAAATGAACATCAGCGTCGCTGCCGGATATCCACCAGTCGACGGTTAATGGGTTAAATGCCATCGCCAGTCCGCCGCAACGGCCATCGATCCAGCCAGTTATCAACGGAGTGGATTAACCCTTCAACACACATCTTTCCGCTGGGGGGGCCTCCGAAAAGCAAACGTCAAAATCAGTCTGGCCAACACACGATGAAAGATTAAGTGTCATCCAGCACGGCCATCCCTTCCTTCAGGAGAGCTCTTCACATTTGTCTGGAAATCCATCTCTGCGCTTTTCAGCCTTATTCACTGGAGGGATGGGGAGAGTTGAGGGGTTGGTACAGGTACTCGAAAAGAAAACTAATCACACTGAACTCTTCTTGTTTTAATCAAAGATTATCAATAGAAACGTATTTATAATCTTTGTTGTAATTCAGTCGTGCTACGAGTACAGGAGATAGGACAAGCGTTCTTCCTAACGCTGGACACCAAAACAACACATTCTTCCTAACGCTGGACACCAAAACAACACATTCTTCCTAACGCTGGACACCAAAACAACCGATTTTTCCAAACACTAGACACCAAAACAACGCATTCCTCCAAAAACTGGACACCAAAACAACACATTCTTCCAAACACTGAACACCAAAAGAACACATTTTTTCAAACACTAGACACCAAAACAACACATTCTTCCGAAAACTGGACACCAAAACAACACTTTTTTCCAAACACTTGACGCCAAAACAACACATTCTTCCAAACACTAGACACCAAAACAACACATTCTTCCGAAAATTGGACACCAAAACAACACATTCTTCCAAACACTAGACACCAAAACAACACATTTCTCCAAACACTGGACACCCATACAACACATTCTTCCCAAAAATGGACACCAAAACAACACATTTTTCCAAACACTAGACACCAAAACAACACATTCTTCCAAACACTAGATACCAAAACAACACATTTTTCCAAACACTAGACACCAAAACAACACATTCTTCCGAAAACTGGACACCAAAACAACACATTTTCCAACACTAGACACCAAAACAACACATTCATCCAAACACTTGACACCAAAACAACACATTTTCCAACACTTGACACCAAAACAACACATTTTCCAACACTAGACACCAAAACAACACATTCATCCAAACACTTGACACCAAAACAACAAATTTTTCAAACACTAGACACCAAAACAACACATTCATCCAAACACTTGACACCAAAACAACACATTTTTCCAACACTAGACACCAAAACAACACATTCCTCCAAACACTAAACACCAAAACAACACATTCTTCCAAACACTTGACACCAAAACAACACATTCCTCCAAACACTGGACACCAAACCAGCAGAACCAAAAGTCTGAATCTAAATCAGATAAGTGTCCAGCGTCTCATTTTTCACCGTGTAACTGCTGTGTAAGTGCTGTTTTGCAACTTGAAAAAGGGGCCTACCCCGAAAATTCGCATCTTGAGTTTTGTTGTAATAAATAACGTACTTTTTAACTCTTTTTTATTTATTTTATATTTTTATTTATTTATAATGTGTTTTAATGTGCTGCATTAAAGGAACTAGCCTTTTTCTCAGCACGTCCGTTGCCCAGGGAGACCAGCCTTAAACTGCATGGTTAGGCTGAATGCTTTTTGCTTTAAATGAGTCGTAGCATATTAAAGGAACTGCCATTAAATCTCAACACATCCTTTGTCGGAAGACCGACCATTAAATAGACTGAGTGGTGATACAATACAATACAACTTTATTGTCTCTATGTAGAGAAATTCGCCTCCAAATTAAAGGAACTGGCCTTAAATCTCAACACATCCTTGCGAGAAGACCGAACGTTAAATAGACTGGGCGGTTTGTGGTTTCATTCGTGATACATTAAAGGAACTACCCTTAAATCTCAACACATCCTTTGTGAGAAAACCGAACGTTAAATAGACTGAGCGGTTTGTGGTTTCATTCGTGATACATTAAAGGAACTACCCGTAATTCTCAACACAACCTTTGTTAGAAGACAGACCGTTTAATACAGTGAGCGGTGTGTGACTTCAGTCGTGAAACATTAAAGGACTAGCTTTCTTTACACACTCTTTCTCCAAGAAGAGCGGCATTAAACTAATGATAATAATGAAATATTTATAAAGCGCGGGCCTCTAACAGAAAAACGGAGCTCGGCCCGCTGTGTGTGTGTGTGTGTGTGTGTGTGTGTGTGTGTGTGTGTGTGTGTGTGTGTGTACGTGTGTGTGTGTGTGTGTGTGTGTGTGTGTGTGTGTGTGTGTGTGTGTGTGGTGAGAGAGAGAGAGAGAGAGAGAGAGAGAGAGAGAGAGAGAGAGAGAGAGAGAGAGAGATTGATTGATTGATTGATTAAACTGTATTTCTGAACAGTGAAGATATTAGCACAAAGGCCGACTCACATATCTGCCGTTGCTACAGTACTACTAATAACCAAGACATTCACAGTTAAATATTATTACAGAAGGCTATAGACAAATACAGCATCAGTAAAAATAAAAACAACAATTAATAAAAATAATAAGAATAAAACAACAACACATATAAAACCAGACAGCGATTGCAACGGAAATGAAAAAAAAATAGCAGTGAAAAACAACTGGAGCAAAAAGTCTAAAACACAGTTAACACACACACACACACACACACACACACACACACACACACACACACACACACACACACACACACACACACACACACACACACACAAAGAGAGAGAGAGAGAGAGAGAGAGAGAGAGAGAGAGAGAGAATGGAGCTGAGGTGAACTGATGTGTCTATGCATCTTTTTGCTTTGTGTTTTTGATCTCGTCTCACGTTCGTGTTTATTTAGCGATATAAATTCTGCGTATTGCTACCTTAATCCCCACCGCCCCACCCCAACCACCTTTACAACACAAGGAGCTTTTCAGGATTTCCTCTTCAAAAATATCTACCAGTATTATTAGTATTAAGTACAATTGACGTTCATTCCAGTACAGTAGCTGTGTTTTGTTGTTGTTGTTGTCGTTGTTGTCGTTGTTATTGTTGTTGTTGTTGTTGTCTTAAGATATCCGTGACGTTAGACCAGCAAAGTAACTCTGCATTTTTTCCCAAGTACCTGTGACTTTCAGCTCAGTACAGTAGCTGTGTGTGTATTTTTTTCTTTCTCTCTCTCTCTCTCTCCAAATGCCTGTGACTTCAGCCCAGAATAGAGGCACTATTTTTCTCTCTCTCTCCCGCCAAGTACCTGTGACCTTCATGGCGGGGCAGACTGCGGTATAATCTATTGGACGTCGCCGGGCCACAGACGAGACGTGGCCCCAGTTCCCTTTGACGTCTGGATCATCCGTGAGGTTTGGGCCTGCACAGGCAGAGAAAAGGGCCTGTCACTCAGTCCCCTCCCCTCTCCCCGCCTTTCGCTCTGTGTCTCTGTCTGCCTGTCTCTCTGTCTGTCTCTCTCTGTCTCTCTGCCTGTCTCTCTGTCTGTCTGTCTTCTTTCTTCCTGTTTCTCTCCCCCCGTCTCCGGGCCCTTGGGGGTTTCAGTGTCTCTGTTCTGTCAGTG
>JABMCL010001556.1:77500-82500 GCA_018857735.1 Alviniconcha marisindica | reverse complement strand
ATAGAGAGACAGACACAGAGAGACACACACAGAGAGACAGAGAGACGTAGACAGACAGACAGACAGACAGAGAGAGAGAGAGAGACAGACAGAGACAGAGGGTAAGAGACAGAGTACTAGAAGCATGCAGATTTTCAAGGCTCTTACCAAAAGGAACTGGGTGAGGTGTGATAGGACTCTCAGACGGAATCTGCGTGTCTTGGGGGCGAGGGAGGAAGGGGTATGACTGGCGGGAGCTGCCACAAGTAGCATTTTTGTCGCGACAAACAAAAGGTTTTTGTCGCGACAAAAATGATACTTGCGGCAGTTCCCGCCAAGTGACAGAGGGCAGGGCGGTGCGAGTAAACTCTGAGCCTCTCACTGGACAAACCTACCTGCTGGCGAAACCTGGCGGCGAAGGCATGCGACTGACTCGTCACAGTACCGCCGACAACTGAAAAGGAACATTCCACGGATGCAACATTCATGTGCATTGATTTCTGCGTCTATGCCGCCGCTCCAACACCCCGGCCGTGCCTTCTCCGTTGGCTGTGATTTGACGACACTAGTTCTCAGTGACAGCTCAACAGAGCGCAGTGACAGCTTCGTAAAGAGATTGAAGATGTTTTTTTCCCCCCCAATGAAATAATCATCTGGAGTAAGTCTCGTAAATGCTCGCCGGCGAGGTGTTTCTCGTTAGCTGCAAGACGGTTTCCGCGGCGACTGAGGCGCGCCCGAGGACCCAAAGGGCGATTATTTCCAAACTGGGTTACCGGGTTGCGGTGGTGAAGGAGGCAGATTACAGTGTGTTTACTTTCCGACCGACACAGTCTTAGTGTCTTCTTTCCTTTAAATTAGGAGACTCGATAAGGAAGGTGTTTGTGTGTGTGTTGTGTGTATGTGTGGGGTGTGGGGGGTGGGGGTGGGGGTTGGGGGGTGTAGAATGATATGTTTCTCTACCCCCCTCTTGTAATCTCTTTATATATTTATATGAACTTTAATCAGTCAATCAGTGTGTGTGTGTGCGTGTGTGTGTGTGTGTGTGTGTGTGTGTGTGTGTGTGTGTGTGTGTGTGTGTGTGTGTGTGTGTGTGTGTGTGTGTAAGATATATATATATATATATATAGGTAGGGGGAGAAAGATAACGAGAGAGAGGGAGAGGGAGAGAGTTGGAACTCAGACCTTTTAGACTCAAGGATTGAGAGAGAGGAAGATTGAGAGAGATCGGGGAAGAGAGAGATAGAGAGATAACGGAGAAGAGAGAGAGGGGGAGGAGAGTTAGAGAAAGAGAGGTATCAACGAGGTGAGAGTTAAAGAGATAGGGGTGGAGAGAGAGAAAAAGAGAGAGAGAGAGAGAGAATGAGAGAGAGAGTGTGTGTGTGTGTGTGTGTGTGTGTGTGTGTGTGTGTGTGTGTGTGTGTGAGAGAGAGAGAGAGAGAGAGAGAGAGAGAGAGAGAGAGAGAGAGAGAGAGAGAGAGAGAGAGAGAGAGAGAGGGAGAGGGAGAGGAGAGAGAGAGAGAGAGAGGAGAGAGAGAGAGAGAGAGAGAGAGAGAGAGAGCCCATTAGAAGCGTGCAGAAGGTCTTGAAGACTCTCACAAAGAGGAAGCAGGCTGAGCTGTGATGGCTCTCAGACGGAAGCGGTGCCAGCCCAATGCGCCACTGAAACCGAAAATGAGAAATAGACATTTTCTGACCAACTTTTTTTTTTCTTTTTTCTTTTTAATTCCGTGCTACTGCCGAGCATTAATGTGGTTGGTCACCACTGGACTGACAATGACATGATGTGGGGGGGTGGGGGGGGGGAGGGGGGGATAAAACCACAGAGAGAGGGATCGAAAATTTGAAAGAGAGAGAGAGAGAGAGAAAAAAAATTGAGAGAGAGAGGGGGGGAGGAGAGACACAGAGAGAGAGACAACGAGAGAGAAAGAGAGGAGAGAGGAGAGAGAAGGGGAGAGAGAGAGAGAGAGAGACAATTTGAGAGAGAGAAAAAAAATTGAGAGGGGGGGGGGGAGAGAGAGAGAGAGAGAGAGAGAGAGAGAGAGAGAGAGAGAGAGAGATAGATAATCACACAGACAAGTAGACAAACAAGAAGATGGGAGGCTTTGGAAAAGGGATAAAGAGAAAAAGGACACGGCTACTCGACAGATAGACACACTGACCGGGAGACGGGCACACAACAGACTCTGGGACGCGGCAGGGACACAATGTGACAGAAAGAGCTACGGACACTATTAACGAGGGAAAGACGCAAGAGCAAGGACAATACGGGGAACAGAAAACACCGTGTGTTACGGATATCTGTGGGAAAGAGCAATAAAGAGGCCAGAAAACACCGTGTGTTACGGATATCTGTGGGAAAGAGCAATAAAGAGGCCAGAAAACACCGTGTGTTACGGATATCTGTGGGAAAGAGCAATAAAGAGGCCAGAAAACACCGTGTGTTACGGATATCTGTGGGAAAGAACAATAAAGAGGCCAGAAAACACCGTGTGTTACGGATATCTGTGGGAAAGAACAATAAAGAGGCCAGAAAACACCGTGTGTTACGGATATCTGTGGGAAAGAGCAATAAAGAGGCCAGAAAACACCGTGTGTTACGGATATCTGTGGGAAAGAACAATGAAGAGGCCAGAAAACACCGTGTGTTACGGATATCTGTGGGAAAGAACAATAAAGAGGCCAGAAAACGCCAATGTGTTACGGATATCTGTGGGAAAGAGCGATAAAGAGGCCAGAAAACGCCAATGTGTTACGGATATCTGTCGGACAGAGCGATAAAGAGGCCAGGAAAACGCCAAAAAATGTGTTACGGATATCTGTGGGAAAAAAGCAATAAAGAGGGGGAAAAAACCCGAGGGGGTTTTGTGTTAAAAATGGGATTTAATTTTGTGGGAAAGAGCGATAAAGAGGCCAGAAAACGCCGATGTGTTACGGATATCTGTCGGACAGAGCGATAAAGAGGACAGGAAACACCGATGTGTTACGGATATCTGTTGGGATTAGAACAATAAAGAGGCCAGGAAACACCAAAGTGTTACGGATATCGGTGGGAAAGAACTATAAAGAGGCCAGAAAACACCGAGGTGTTACGGATATCTGTCAGAATTAGAACAATAAAGAGGCCAGGAAACACCGATGTGTTACGGATATCTGTGGGAAAGAGCAATAAGGAGTCCAGGAAACACCGAGGTGTTGCGGATATCTGTCAGAATTAGAACAATAAAGAGGCCAGGAAAGACCGAGGTGTTACGGATATCTGTGGGAAAGAACAATAAAGAGGCCAGGAAACGCCTAGGTGTTACGGATACATGTGGGAAAGAGCGATAAAGAGGCCAGAAAACGCCAATGTGTTATGGATATCTGTGGGAAAGAGCAATAAAGAGGCCAGAAAACGCCGATGTGTTACGGATATCTGTGGGAAAGAGCGATAAAGAGGCCAGGAAACACCGAGGTGTTACGGATATATGTGGGAAAGAACAATAAAGAGGCCAGGAAACGCCTAGGTGTTACGGATACTGTGGGAAAGAGCGATAAAAGGCCAGGAAAACCGAGTGTTACGGATATTGTGGGAAAGAACAATAAAGAGGCCAGGAAACGCCTAGGTGTTACGGATATCTGTGGGAAAGAACAATAAAGAGGCCAGGAAACGCCTAGGTGTTAGGGATATACGTGGGAAAGAGCGATAAAGAGGACAGAATACACCGAGGTGTTAGGATATCTGTCAGCAACAGCAAGACTTCGCCGTCAACACTCGTGTAATTAGCGACAGCTTCTCTGTGGCTGGTTCCGGTGACAGTAGGCGTGCTGTGTGCATTCTAATTGGCTGGCTGCCTTCCCTGGTTGTATGTACTCGCGTCAGGCCCGTAGCCCGAGGAAAAGGCTTTACGTTCTTGTCCACACTTCACCACGACAATCGTGCGGCCATCTTGAACGGGATGGAAGGGATCATTAAGGGACGTAATCCTTTACTACTGACACTTTTTCCCTTCCGTCTTCTTTCTTTCTTTCTTCTTTCTTTCTTCTTCTTCTTCTTCTTCTTCTTCTTCTTCTTCTTCTTCTTCTTCTTCTTTTTCTTTTTTTTTCTTCTCTCGTCTTTTCTTCTTATTTTTCCTTCCCCCTTCCATTTCCCCTCTACCCCCCCCTTCGGCGTAATTCTGTTTAACGTTCACGTTAACGTAGTAGTAAGACGGTCGTGAGTTTCTTTTCTTCCGCTTAGTGGCTCAATGCACGATGGATCTTCTAACGGTTTAGTGTTCTACGTTTTTGTAGGGCGAGGGACTTTTGTTTCACTCCTGCGTGGAAGTGACAATTAGGTCGCTCTCTCTCTCTCTCTCTCTCTCTCTCTCTCTCTCTCTCTCTCTCTCTCTCTCTCTCTCTCTCTCTCTTTTCTCTCTCTCTCTCTCTCTCTCTCCCCTCTGTCTCTCTGTCTTCCTGTCTGTCTGTCTGTCTGTCTTCTCTCTCTCTCTCTCTCTCTCTCTCCTCTCTCTCTCTCTCTCTCTCTCTCTCTCTCTCTCCTCCTCCCTCTCCCCTCTCTCTCTCCCTCCTCTCTCTCTCCTCTCTCTCTCTCCTCTCCCTCTCTCTTTCCTCTCCTCCTCTCCCCCCTCTCCCTCTCTCCTCTCTCTCTCTCCTCTCTCTCTCTCTCTCTCTCTCTCTCTCTCTCTCCTCTCTCCCTCCTCTCCTCTCTCTCTCTCTCTCTCTCTCTCTCTCTCTCTCTCTCTCTCTCTCTCTCTCTCTCCTCTCTTCTCTTCCCTCTCTCTCTCCTCTCCTCTCTTCCTTCCTTCTCCCCTTTCTCTCTCTCTCTCTCTCAGGCACTGCCGTCGCTCTGTGTCTCTAGCTCTTCATGTCCCCTTCACTATTTTTTCTTCTGTCCTCATCTTCTTTCCGAAACTATCACCTCCGCTCCTTTGTTGATTTCGTTTCTCAGGATTCTGAAGTCTGCCGGTTTTTGTGGCGATAAAGTTCAGGAGTTTTTGTTGTGCAGCAGATTTCCTTTTAAACGTGTATGTGATCTTAAGTTCATT
>JABMCL010001556.1:60000-65000 GCA_018857735.1 Alviniconcha marisindica | reverse complement strand
TTGTGAAGAAGGACTTAGGGGTGAGATGGGGAGTCTACAGATAACGACTTAGGGGTGAGATGGGGAGTCTACAGATGAGGACTTAGGGGTGAGAGGGGGGGGGGATTCTAGAAATGAGGACTTAGGGTGAAGATGGGGAGTCTACAGATGAGGACTTAGGGGTGAGAGGGGGGGGGGGAGTCTACAGATGAGGACTTGGGGTGAGAGGGGGGGGGGAGTCTACAGATGAGGACTTGGGGGTGAGATGGGAGGGGAGGGGGAGTCTACAGATAAAGACTTAGGGGTGAGATGGGAGGGGAGGGGGGAGTCTACAGATAAGGACTTAGGGATGAGATGGGGGGCGATCAACATATGAGGACTTAGAGGTGACATGAGGGAGGGGGGGGGGGGGGGGCGGAGTCTGAAGAAGGACTTAGTGGTGAGATGAGGAGGGGGGTGGGGGGTGGAGCGAAGAGGCTGCAGAAGACAACTTAGGTGAGAGGGGTGCCGGGTGGATTGGTGGGGTGGGGGGGGGAGGGGGCAGATGAGAGTCCGCGGAGAGTACGGAGGGGTGAGGGTGTGTTTATGACGTCTCGTGCAGACACGCTCCATAGTTACGAAGTAAATCATCCGAAAACACATTTGTGCAGGAAGGCCTGACGAAGGCTTCGCGTGCACAGCAGCTGTTCCAGACCCTCAGACCTCCTGGCCTGGAGCGGGGGGTGAGGGGTGAGGGTCGTAAAGCACGAACAGATCGGTATCGGCACCAAGGATGGGGAACTGCAGCCACCGTCGTCATTGTTGGTGCAGCAAACAGAGCTCATGTAGCTTGTTCCTCAGCCTTCCCCCCTCCCCCCCTCCTACGCACCCTTCCACACACACTCCCCACACACACACACCACACACACACACACACACACACACACATACACACACACACACACACACACACACACACACACACACACACACACACCACAACACACACACATACACACACACACACACACAACACACACACACACACACACACACACACACACACACACACACACACACACACACACACACACACACACACACATACATACACTGTTTCAGCCTCCTCTGTCTCTTGCTCCCCCACCCAGGCTGTCTTTTTGTGTGTGCGTATCCTCTCTCTCTCCTCTCTCTCTCTCTCTCTCTCTCTCTCTCTCTCTCTCTCTCTCTCTCTCTCTCTCTAAGATCTGGTCACTCACTCGGCTCCTTCAAAAACTTCATGTACACCTTGGAGAATGCATTTGTACAGAACTGACTGTGGCAACAAAACAAAACAAAACAAAACAAAGAGCGAGAGAGAGACAGAGACAGAGACAGAGAAACAGAGAGAGAGAGAGAGCGAGAGAGAGTTTTTCACCTGAGTAATTGCCATTGCAATGATTGGTCATTTGAGACCCAGTTTTTACCTCGTTACACCCGTTCAGTTTCACCCAATCCTCACGACTCTTCGGTTGCGTCTGCAAGTGACGCATTTTCTTCTTTGTTCTCTGTCTCTGTCTGTCTGTCTGTCTGTCTGTGTCTCTGGCTCTGTCTCTGTCTCTCTCTCTGTGTCTCTGTCTCTCTATCTCTGTTTGTCTGTCTGTCCGTCTGTCTGTCTGTCTGTCTGTCTCTCTCTCTCTCTCTCTCTCTCTCTCTCTCTCTCTCTCTCTCTCTCTCTCTCTCCTCTCTCTCCTCTCTCTCTCTCTCCCTCTCTCTCTCCCTGTCTTGTTTTCTCTCTCCCCTTCCCCCCCTCTCTCTCTCTGTCTCTCTGTCTGTCTCTGTCTGTCTTTCTCTGTCTGTCTGTCTGTCTGTCTGCCTCTGTGTGTGTGTGTGTGTGTGTGTGTGTGTGTGTGTGTGTCTCTCTCTCTCTCTCTCTCTCTCTCTCTCTCTCTCTCTCTCTCTCTCTCTCTCTCTCTCTCTCTCTCTCTCATCCTCTTTCTCTCTCTCCCTGTCTCTGTTTTTCTCCCCCCTCCCCCCTCCTGTCTCTGTCTGTCTGTCTGTCTGTCTCTGTCTCTCTGTCTCTGTCTCTGTCTGTCTGTCTGTCTGTCGTCTGTCTGTCTGTCTGTCGTCTGTCTGTCTGTCTGTCTGTCTGTCTGTCTGTCTCTCTCTCTCTCTCTCTCTCTCTCTCTCCTCTCTCTCTCTCTCTCTCTCTCTCTCTCTCTCTCTCTCACACACACACACACACACACACCCACACACACACACCCGCCCCCCTACGGGAGGTTACAATTCTGTAACGGTCAAAAGGGACATGTATATTGCGGAGACTTCCCCTCACCCCACTTTAGATACCACCTAGCCGTGTGTGGTTGCTCCACTGGCTCCCGGCCTGACGCCGCCGAGTCGCCAGGCAATGCCTCGCGTCGTGTGTCGCGGACATCCGACAAACGGCGTGCGGCACGATAACGCTGTGCTCTGTCGTGTCCGCATTAGTGCTGCCACACTGGACAGGCGGCAAGACACGCTGTACGGAGCTCCAGAAGTAGGGGTGAGGGTGGGAGTGGGTGGGAATGGGTGGGGAGGGGGGTGGGGGGTGTTACGTGTGTGTGTGTGTGTGTGTGTGTGTGTGTGTGTGTGTGTGTGTGTGTGTGTGTGTGTGGGGTGTGTGCGTGCGTGCGTGCGTGTGTGTGGTGTGAGGTGTGTGTGTGCGCGTGCGTGCGTGCGTGTGTGTGTGTGTGAGTGTGTGTGTGCGTGCGTGCGTGAGAGTGTGTGTGCGCGCGTGCGTGCGTGCGTGTGTGTGTGTGTGTCTGTCTGTCTGTCTGGATTTTTTAACGTCCCGTCAACCTCACAGGGTCACCTCGGACAAAGCGGGGGCGGGGGGGGGGAGGGGGGGGGGAGGGAGGGGGGGGAGGAGGTCAGGGAACTATACCCAGCTACACTGCAACCATCACAGTGAGTCGCATCAAGATGGGCAGCGATGCGAGCCGTTTTCATGTTTCATTCGGTGGATTGGTGGTGTGTGTGTGGCGTGTCGTGGTGCGTGTGTGTGTGTGTGTGTGCGTGTGAGTTGTGCGTGTGGTTGTGTGTGTGTGTGTGTGCGTTGTGAGTTGTGTGTGTGTGTGTATGTGTGTGTGGTGTGTGTGTGTTTTGTGTGTGTGGTTGTGTGTGTGTGTGTGTGTGGTTGTGTGTGTGTGTGTGTGTGTGTGTGAGAGTTTGTGTGTGTGTGTGTGTGTTGTGTGTGTGTGTGTGTGTGTGAGTGTGTGTGGTGTGTGTGTGTGTGGTGTGTGTGCTCCAGTGTGTGTGTGTGTGGGGGGGCGGGCCATGCATAGTGTTCTTTTAAGAGACAGGAGAGCCAAAGCGGATTGAACCGAGTTCTTTCCGATTACGAGCCTGGCGTCCGTCTTCGGGCTGGGCCAACACGGCTGCGCTGAACTGAAAGTCATCTTCTTGCATGGTGCCTAATTATTTAATAATAATAATTATTATAATAATAATAGATAACTTTTGTATAGCGCTACTCTCTGGTGCACACAAACTCACCGCGCTTTACAACATTCTCCAACATTTTCTAAGTTTCACAAACGTAATACATATAATTATGACAACTAACACTATATAATAATAATAATATACACACACACAAAAAAACTTCCACACAACCGCAGGGCTTATCAGGGACGGGGGAAGAGCGGGGCAGGGAATGCCAGCCCCGGGCCCACCGCCCTGTTCACGCAACTCCTGAGCTCTGTTGTCCGTCGTCTTCTTCTTTCGTTTGCTTTACGCCCACAGAAGCTGCAGGGCTTATCAGGGACGGGGCGAAAGTGGGATAGGGAATGACACACAACTCCTGAGCTCTGTCGTCCGTCGTCTCTTCTTTCATTTGCTTTACGTCCACAGAAAGAAAGAAAAGAAAAGAAAAAAAAACTGTAGGGCTTATCAGGGACGGGGGACAAGTGGGATAGGGAATGAGAGCCACGGCCCAGCTCGCTGTTCAAACAGATCCTGAGCTCTGGGAAAGTCCGGAAGTGAACGACAGTTTATATGAGCTGCACGTGTCATGGCATGGGGCTTCCTGTTGCTAGCCGAGACCGGAGGCTCCGGGCGTTAGTCGCGGCAGGTATCGCGCGCTTTGGACTGACAGAGAATTACTCGGCAAATTTCGATTTTCGATAGCACGCTGCTCCCTCTCGGGGCGGTCAGGAAGCTCTTTTTTCTCTGGTGTCGGTCGTTACGTTTGGCTCGTTTGTCAGCCTGGAGCATACTCCGGTAGTCGGCACATGTGACTTGTTCAGGTCGATTTCTTCTTCTTCTTCTTCTTCTTCTTCTTCTTCTTCTTCTTCTTCTTCTTCTTCTCCTTTTCCTTCTCCTCCTCCTCTTCCTCTTCCTCCTCCTTTTCCTCCTCCTCCTCCTCCTCCTCCTTCTTCTTCTTCTTCTTCTCCTCCTTCTTCTTCTCCTTCTCCTCTTCTTCCTCATTTTCCTCCTCCTCCTCCTTCTTCTTTTCCTTCTCCTCCTCCTCCTTTTCCATCCTCCTCCTCTCCTCCTCCCTTTTTCTTCTTCTTCTCCTCCTCCTTCTTCTCTCTCCTCCTCTTCTTCCCCTTTTTCCCCTCCTCCTCCTCCTCCTCTTTTTCTTCTTCTTCTTCTTCTTCTCTTTTTCTCCTCCCCCTTCTTCCCCCCTCCTTTTTTCCTCCCCCTCCTTCTTTCCTTTTTCCTCCCTTCCTCCTTTTTTCCCCCTCCTCCCCCCCTTCCCTTCTTCTTCTCCCCTTTTTTCTTTTCCCCTTCCTCCTCCTTTCTTCCCTTTTTCTTTTTTCTTCTTCGTGTGTGTTAACGTCCACAGACATCATAAGGAGATTAGGGAGGGGAGTCCAGACGTCCACCTCCACTTTCACACAGCTCTGACCTCTCTCTCTCCCTCTCTCTCTTCTCTGTCTCTTCTCTCTCCCTCTCTTCTCTCTCCCCTCTCTCTCTCTATCTGTTCTCCCTCTCTCTCTTCTCTCTTTCCCCCCTCTCTCCCCCTTTTTCCCCCCCCCCCTTTTTTTTTTTCTTTTTTTTTTTTTCTTTTTTCC
>JABMCL010001556.1:52500-55000 GCA_018857735.1 Alviniconcha marisindica | reverse complement strand
ATGGACATTGTCTTTGTGGCTCTGTTCCGCACAGCAGTTGCAAGGTTCCAGGCGAGATGAAAAGATCAAGAGATCTAGAGGAGGGAGGTGGAGCTGGACCTTCAAGTTAGCCCAGAAGAGATCGTGAGTAGGGGGGTGGAGCTGGGCTGCGAAAGTTGGACTTCTGTCGCTTCAGGTTGTTCCTCAGCAACAGTGCAACGGACACTGTCCTTGTGACTCTGCCCAGCACGGCGGTTGAAACAGCATTGCGCAGTGCACTAGTCGCTGGGCAATGGCGAGGGACACAGCCTTAACACTTCCATTGTTCTGGCGGCGGCGGTCCACGGTCTCTCCGGTCTTTTTCGGCGTATCCGCGGTCGAGCCTTCACTCTTTCGTCCCACCCCCGCCGCCCCGTCCCTAATAAGCCACCTCGCTTCTGTGGACGTAAAGCAACATGGTCCGGTCCACAGCAGTTGAGACAGCAGCTGCGTAGTACACTAGTTGCTGCGCAAGGCGAACGGACAATGCACTGCCTTAACATTCTGTTGTCATGGCGGCGGTCCACGGCAGCCTCGGTCTTCCGGGTTGGCGCCTGCGGTCGAGCTTTTACTCTTTATTCCCCTCCCCCTCCCCCTCCCCCCCCCCCCCTCCGCCCTCCTGTCCCAGTCCCTAATAATCAACCTCGCTTCTGTGGACGTTAAGCAAAATGATTCAGCTGTCCTTTCTCGTCAAAGTTGTGGGCTTGTGGACATTGTCTTGTGACTTTGTCCCTCACGAGATCCAAACAGATAAAAGGTTCAAAATAACGCTGTTTATTAGGACAAAACACAACCTGCGAATTTTCGGGGTAATCCCCTTCATCCGGCTACAAAACGACACTTGAACTTACTACTTTCAGAGTTCAGGAGCTGTGTGAAAGTCGAGGTGGCCGTCCTGGGTTCCCCTGTCCCTAATAGTCGTTGATCTAATCTCTGCATATGGACGTAAAGCAACATAGCGCTGGGGGGGCTACACACCTTTGCTCGGTGTTTTGGATTGTTTTAAACAACAACAGCAGCAACACCAACAACAACAACAACAACGCAACAAGCAACAAGCAAACCAAACAGCTCGTGTCCACTTATGGCTAGACTTTGACCAATCATACCTGTCGTGTCAGATGCCAGTATATCAGGCATTTACAGACCACGGTGTGGGAAAAGCCTGCTTCAGCGCTTCCATCAAACTGAACGACAGACTTTGTCCACGTCCAGTTTGCCTGGCCCTAACTGCGCGGCGACACGCACCTACTGATGCCGGGTGGAGCGACGAGAGTGTACAGCAGGGCGTTGGGGTGGGCCACCGATTTTATTCAACGGCGGGTGAGATTGAGGATCGGGTACTGAGCACGCTATCCACAGAACGGTATTTAGTCAGCAAAGTCAGGGGCCTTAACCCTTTCACCGCCACGATGTCGTTTGAAAACACAGATAAAATGCGAAATTTGAAATCTTTAACCCCCCCCTCCCCCTTTTTTTTTTCTTTCTTTTTTTCCGCTTTAGCATCTGATTTTTTTTTAAAATCCAAAACGCACAGCAGTAAAA
Organism: Alviniconcha marisindica; assembly: GCA_018857735.1. NCBI lineage: Eukaryota > Metazoa > Mollusca > Gastropoda > Provannidae > Alviniconcha > Alviniconcha marisindica. The sequence continues at coordinate 53,437 of JABMCL010001556.1, read as the reverse complement.
GTAGATTTGTTTGACATAGGCCCAGAAAATCTATCGTTTGCAGGTATGTTTCGGTATCCGTTTCACACCCGTATTACCGCAGTAGCGCGTAAAAGATCCCGGTCATTCTGCCAAAAGTGCAGGTGGCAGGTTACAGCTGAACACGCATACCCCTTACGTATGTGGCTTTGCATGAAGTGACATGGGCATGGTTGTATGGTGTACACAGAACTTGCGCCGAGACGGCAGCAGTTTCATGTGGCACCAGCCATGCCAGCGCTGTAAGTACACCACTTCGGTGGATATTCAAATACGCGCTATAAAAAGCTATTCACTCATGCAGAATCACACGCGAGCGCAGTGAGCCTGCTCGAGAGCGGAGAATAGCGCTGTATAAACGCAATCATCATCATCATGTGAGATAGTTCAGGAGCTGTGTGAGAGTCGAGGTGGCCGTCCTGGGCTGTCCGTCCTAACGAGCCTTCTGGTTTCCGTGGACGTAAAGCTATATTGAACCATGCTTCGGCATGGTCTCAGCTTGTCCCTAATATGTCAGTAGACATCTGAGGACATTAAGCAACACTACCTACCTACCTACACTTTTCAGCTGAGAAGGTGTACAGGTGGGGCAGTGAAGGGGTTAAATGTCCAGTGAGGTGCAAGGACCGCCATGCTTCTGCGCGCAGCGAACAGATTTTACGTTGCGCAGTAACAGGAAGGGGGCGGAGGGCGGGGTGGGAATGGGGGTGGGTGGGGGGAGGGGCGGGGCAGGAAGTATCCATATCCCTGTGATTGGTAAATGTCTGAGTCATGCCATTGCTGGAATGTGGCTCTGCGTGGTGTGTGTGTGTGTGGGGGGTGTGTGTGTGTGTGTGGGGTGGTTGCGTTTCCATGTCATATAACTTTCGATTGGCAAAGCCGCCCTCCCCACCACCACTCTCTCTCTCTCTCTCTCTCT
>JABMCL010001556.1:35000-45000 GCA_018857735.1 Alviniconcha marisindica | reverse complement strand
GCCCAGAGCGCTCACATGATACATATTAACCTAAATATGATATTCTATACGCATGTAGAGCATAGTCCTACAAAACGATTTACTATAAAGTTTTTTAATATTAAAAAAAAAAGCATACACACACACACACGCACGCACGCACGCACGCACGCACGCACGCACGACGACCACACACACACACACACACACACACACACACGCGCACACCACACACACAACAACACACACACGCACACACACACGCACACACACGCACACACACACACACGCACGCACACGCACGCACACACACGCACACACACACACACACACACACACACCACACACACACACACACACACCATACACACACACACACACACACAACAACAACACTCACACAATCACACGCACACACACACACACAAACATCAACTACACACACATGACATGTAGCAGAACTAGGGTACTGATAAGTAGGATGGAAATTGAGAAGAGAAGGTTTTTCAGTTTGGTTTAAAAGATGAAGGTGAGCAGGTCTAGAGTCTTGTGGATGTGATTCCAAATGTGGGGTCCAAAGCAAGAGAAGGTGCGAAAGCCATGAGTCTGCGTTTGTATTGTTGGATTTCCATATATAATAATATTCCGGAAAATCGACGTAAATTTCCGGTTTTGAGGCTTCCCTTCCCAAGTATAAAACAGCACGCAAAACCGAGTTCAGGAGCTGTGTGAAAGTCGAGGTGGCCGTCCCCTTGTTCTTTATCTTATAAAAGTCCCAATGACAGTATTTAATACGTAATAATTTATTTAAAAATCTCTCTCTCTCTCTCTCTCTCTCTCTCTCTCTCTCTCTCTCTCTTCTCTCTCTCTCTCTCCCCAACCCCCTCTCTATCTCTTACATATGCACACCGGCATACCCGCACGCACGCACGCATACACAACGGTAACTCTGCACTGGAACAAGCCCATAATGTTCCGTTCTGACAGACATGTCGCATCTGTCAGCGTTCCCCGATACTCTGCTTTTCAAACAGCACCAACGATGATCTGACCAGCGATGACCCTCTCTCGTCCAAACTCCAAGCACTGGTTTACGACATCCTTCCTTCAACCACTGCCGTATTTAGTTACGCCATAGGGTCCAGAAAACTGTCAGCTAACGAGCAGTTTTGGGCTGGTGCTCAAACAGTAGTAAGTTTGTTACAAACGACTCAAAAAAACAAGGCGTGTCATTTATAGCCGCCAACAAAGTTTACATCAGCACAAATAAAACCACAATCGTTTGAATCGAGACGGAACTCTCTTTTTTTTCACCCGGGGTGGATGCGTCTCATGTTTACGTGCGTGCTTTGGCGCTAGGTTGCTTCTACAGTCATATTAGTACCCACACTCCGAGCATCGCGTTCCGGCACCTTCCTCCAAACTCTGCCAGATTTAGTTACGCCACTGAAGGGGCACTCTTTTATCTCCGCGCAGCTGTCCAGCGACGCGGTCAGCGCCCACCGAAAGGTTCGGGTACTAATATGACTGTAGAAGCAACCTAGCGCCAAAGCACGCACGTCAAACATGAGACGCATCCCCCCCGGGTAAAATAAAAGAGTTCCGTCTCGATTCAAACGATTGTGGTTTTATTTGTGCTGATGTAAACTTTGTTGGCGGCTATAAATGACACGCCTTGTTTTATTTGAGTTGTTTGTAACAAACTTACTACTGTTTGAGCACCAACAAAAATTGCTGATTAGCTGACAGTTTTCAGGACCCTATGGCGTAACTAAATACGGCAGTGGTTGAAGGAAGGATGTCGTAAGCCAGTGTTTGGAGTTTGGCTCGGAGTGTGTCTCTTGTCCTTTCAAGGGAGATCACTGAACGCTTCCTCTTTCCACGCTTCTCTACTCCTGGCGATCGATGGCGTGATGTCCTTGGCTTTGTGCCCCTTGCTGTAGCGTGGTCGTTTAATTCTGAAGCTCCCAGACGCAAGCCTCTTATCACGGTTCTGTGACAATGACGTCGGCAGTCGGGAATAAAGCTGAACAGAACAGTGATCGGAAATAGGATTCTCGGAGCGCGACCACTCCGACTGTTAAAACTGTTTTATCTCAAAGATCGACTGACACCAAAAGTGAGCCGGTTTGGCCTAGCAGTAAGGCGTTAAGCTTGTAAGCAGAAGGACATCAGGGGTTCGATTCCGTTTCGTCTCTCCTCTCTGTTTAAAAAAGGTCGTGGTTTGTGGACACTGTGTTTGTAGCTTTGTTCCTCACACTCAATGAAACATTAAAATGGCTCTCATCGCTGCCCATCTTAATGCAGGAGTCATTGTGGTGGTGACAGTGTAGCGATAGGTATACAGTCTCCCTCTTCCTCCACCTCCTGGGATCTCGGTCACCTCTTGTGCCTCTTGGGAGACAACCTAGCGTTAAACAACTTTACCCAATCAACCACCCAAGCAACCAAGCAGGATACCAGATTAACCCCATTTTGTGCCTATTTACGTCACTGCCAGTTTGAGAAGAAGAAAAATGAAGTGATGTCAGTGTCTTCAGTTTGTGCCGTCACTGCCACTTTTGAAAGATTGAAATGATGTCACTTTTCGCTTTTGAAATATTAAAATGACGTCAGTGTCTTCAGTTTACCCCGCCACTGCCAGTATAGAAAAGACTGAAATGACGTCAGTGTCTTAGTTTACCCCGCCACTGCCAGTATTAAAAAGACTGAAATGACGTCAGTGTCTTCAGTTTACCCGGCCACTGCTAGTATCGAAAAGATTCAAATGACGTCAGTGTCTTCAGTTTATCCCGCCACTGCCAGTATTGAAAAGATTGAAATGACGTCAGTGTCTTCAGTCAATTTGTGCCGCTACTGCTAGTATTGAAATGATTGAATTGACGTCAGTGTCTTCAGTCAACTTGTGCCGCTATAGCCATATTGAAAAGACTGAAATGACGCCACTGTCTTCAATCAATTTGTGCCGCTATTGCCAGTATTTAAAGGATTGAAATGACGTCAGTGTCTTCAGTCAGTTTGTGTCGCTAGCGACTACAGACGCTGCTCAGACGGATCCACAAGGCAGACATTCAGTTTATGTCTACAGCTTTGACCGCGGCCACAGATACATACTGCACAGTACTTTAATGTACCTCAACACATGCTAAATGAGCACACACACACACCACACCAACGCACGCAACGCACGCACGCACACACAAACACACCACACACACACACACCCCACACACACACAACCACACACACACACACACACACACAACACACACACACACACACCACAAACAACACACACAAACCCAACCGCCGAAAACACAAACAAACACACAGCACCACCCACACAACACACACAACCAAAAACCACACACACAACACAACAAACACACACACACCACCACACACACAACAAAAACAACAACACCCCACACACAAACAACACCACACATACACACACACACACAAACACACACACACACCACCCCACACCACACAACACACACCACACACCATACAAAACACACACACATACACACACACACACAACACACACGCACACACACACACACACACACACACACATAACACACACACACACAAAACACACACCACACACACACACACACACAACACACACACACCAACACAAAAATAATAAATAATAATTATCAAACAAATTGATCACTTCTGAAGAAAGAAAGAAAAAGTGGGGAGGGGGTGGTGGGGGGGGGGGGGGGGGGGGGGGGGGGGGGGGGGGGGGGGGGGTGGAGATCAAAATCCTTCAATATCCCTATCGTCGGTTCCAGTGCCAAGCATTAAACAGGGACTCCTCGGTGGCTTCATTTTCAAACCCGCTGCGATGACGGTGGGTGACGAACAAAGAGACAGGATCGATCCGAGTGGATGGAATGAGGAGCCGTAGAAGCAACCACGGCTAGCCGTCGGCTGCCCGACGAACACAAACATCAGCACTGGCCGAATGTGAGACCCGTCGGACGAACAAAACCAACAGCAGTATTGGTTGTCAATGCCAGTCGTTGCTGGCAGACGGCTGACAAAAAATAAAATAAATGATATTGGTCTGAACGCTGCTGCGGTAAGGAGACACGGGTCAGGATCTGTCAACGGTAACAAAGACAGCATTAGGATCTGTCAATGGTAACAAAGACAACATTGGGATCTGTCAACGGTAACAAAGACAACATCAGGATCTGTCAAAGGTAACAAAGATCAGGATATGTCAACGGTAACAAAGATCAGGATATGTCAACGGTAACAAAGACAACATCAGGATCTGACAACAGTAACACAGACAACATCAGGATCTGTCAACGGTAACAAAGACAACATCAGGATCTGACAACAGTAACACAGAAAACATCAGGATCTGTCAACGGTAACAAAAAGACAACATCAGGATCTGTCAACTGCAACAAAGACAACATCAGGATCTGTCAACGGTAACAAAGACGACATCAGGATCTGTCAGCGGTAGTAAAGACAACATTGGGATCTGTCAACGGTAACAAAGATCAGGATCTGTCAACGGTAATAAAGACAACATCAGGATCTGTCAACGGTAATAAAGACAACATTTGGATCAGTCAACGGTAACAAAGATCAGGATCTGTCGACGGTAACAAAGACAACAACAGGATCTGTCAAAGGTAACAAAGATCAGGATCTGTCAGCGGTAACAAAGACAACAACAGGATCTGTCAACGGTAACAAAGATCAGGATCTGTCAACGGTAACAAAGATCAGGATCTGTCAACGGTACCAAAGGAAACATCAGGATCTGTCAACGGTAACAAAGACAACACATCAGGATATGTCAACGGTAACAAAGACAATATGTCAGCTGTCTGTGTCTTAACTGGGACTGGTGGATGGGTTGTTGATTTAACCAGTCACTGCAGGACAAAGTCAAACAGCGGTCAGGATTAGTTGGCAGTTTGATTTATACACTGCAGGACAAACAACGGTCAGGATTGGTGGGCAGTTTGAGTCAATCCTTGCAGGACAAGGCCAATTGGTGGACAAATTGGGTTAGATACTGCAGGAAAAAGACAAACACAGTGATGTCAGGACGGGTGGATTCTGTATGGTCAGTCCTACAGGACAAACATAACGATGTCAGGACACAGTATGGTCTGAACTGCAGGACAAACATAATGATGTCAGGACGGTGGACACATTATGGTCAGGCCTGCAGGACAAACATAATGATGTCAGGACGGGTGGACACAGTATGGTCAGAACTGCAGGACAAACATAATGATGTCAGAACGGGTGAACACAGTATGGTCAGACCTACAGGACAAAAACAAACATCATCATGTCAGGACGGGTGAACACAGTATGGTCAGACCTACAGGACAAACATAATGATGTCAGGACACAGTATAGTCAGAACTGCAGGACGAACATAATGATGTCAGGACGGGTGGACAAAGTATGGTCAGGCCTGTAGGACAAGAACAAATATAATGATGTCAGGACGGGTGAACACAGTACGGTCCGGCCTGTAGGACAAGAACAAACATAATGATGTGAGGACGAGTGGACACAGTAGGGTCCGGACTGTAGGACAAACATAACGATGTCAGGACGGGTGGACACAGTACTGTCAGGCCTGCAGGACAAACATAGCGATGCCAGGGCGGGTGGACACAGTACTGTCAGGCCTGCAGGACAAACATAGCGATGCCAGGGCGGGTGGACACAGTACTGTCAGGCCTGCAGGACAAACATAGCGATGCCAGGGCGGGTGGACACAGTACTGCCAGGCCTGCAGGACAGGAGCAAACAGAGCTGCCAGCGGAGAGTGAGAATGGAACACATCAAAGCCAGCCCGGGAGGTTCCCTGACACGGACCGCGACGTTTATGACAAAGCCTCTGTCGCGTCCTCATCGATTACTTCTGGCACTTCTGCTGTGGGATACTGCGGTCACAGAAATCGGGTTCCGCTCCGCTGAAACCCCGCAGCTGACAAATGTCGAGCCTCCGAAAGGTCTGGGCATCGGTCACACTCCGAGCATCGCTTTCCGGCACCATCTTCCAAACTCGGCCAGATTTAGTTACGCCACTGAAGGGGCACTCTTTATCTCCGCGCGGCTGCATGTCCACCGACGCGGTCAGCGCCCTCCGAAAGGTTCGAGTACTGATAAGACTGTGGAAGCAACCTAGCGCTCAAGCATGCACGTAAACAGGAGACGCATCTACCCCGGGTAAAAAAAAAAGAGAAAGAGTTCCGTCTCGATTCAAACGATTTTGGTTTTATTTGAGCTGGCGTAAGCAACATGGCAACATAAAACAAACGTCTGATATAATCTGAGTCGTTTGTAACAAACTTACTACTGTTTGAGCACCAACGAAAAACTGCTCGTTAGCTGACAGTTTTCTGGAACCTATGGCGTAACTAAATACGGCAGTGGTTGAAGGAATGATGTCGTAAACCAGTGCTTTGGGTACTGTTTAGACTGTGGAAGCAACATAGCGTCCAAGCACGTACGTAAACACAAGGCGCGTCCGCCGGGTAAAAAAAAAAGGGGGGGGGGGGGAGGGGGGGGGGGGTCGTCTCGATTCAAACGATTTTGGTTTTATTTGAGCTGGCGTAAGCAACATGGCAACATAAAACAAACGTCTGATATAATTTGAGTCGTTTGTAACAAACTTACTACTGTTTGAGCACCAACGAAAAACTGCTCGTTAGCTGGCAGATTTCTGAAGCCTATGACGTAACTAAATTAATACGGCAGTGCTTGAAGGAAGGATGTCGTAAACCAGTGCTTGGAGTTTGGGTACTGATAAGACTGTAGAAGCAACATAGTGTCCGTCGGGTAAAAAAAAAAAAAAAAAGGGGGGGGGATGGGGTGGGGGGGGGGGTTGGGGGGGGGGTCCGTCTTGATTCAAACGATTTTGTTTTTATTTGAGCTGACGTAAGCAACGTGGGCGGTTATTTAAAAAAATAAAATAAAATAAATTGAGCTGTCTGTTACAACTCACTGCTGTTTCAGCACCAATGAAACGCTGTCCGTTAGCTGGCAGTTTTCCAGACCCATGGCGTAACCAGCTGTGGCAGTGACTGAAGGAAAGATGTCGCAAAAACCAGTGCCTGGGGTTTGAAGGAAGTGCCCGCAAACCATGCACACGTTTGGAGAGAAAAAAAAAACAGAGCTGAAGCAGAATCGAACCTGCTTCGATCTGCATATCCGCCGAACGCCTTACCGCTAAGCCACTACCGCTCATACACTCACCACGAAGATTTAAATCGCTGCGATCATAATGGACAGACAAAAGCAGCCGTTTATGCAAACAAGCACGCGCTGGCCTGTAACAGCGACAAGTTCTAACAATGGAATCTATTGGCCATTCGATCGTCGATGCGCGCCTGCTTTGCGCCGTAGAACTCGTCAACGCTAAGGTTTGAAAGGTGCGAGTCAAACCGGTACAAGCAATGCATTACCGAAAACGGGTTTGAATCTATTAGCGAAAAACAATAGAAGCTGACGCTAATGACCAATCGATGTGAGCGTAACAGGCTTGTCACTCCCCTCTCTCTCTCTCTCTCTCTCTCTCTCTCTCTTGACTAGGAGTAAAACACCAAGTTACCCTCTCTCTCTCTCTCTCTCTGAGTGTGGCTTAGTGTTAGCGTGTGAACGAATTCACATTTTATGCTTTTTGTACTTATAAATATATGTATTCAATCATCTCTCTCTCTCTCTCTCTCTCTCTCTCTCTCTCTCTCTCTCTCTCTCTCTCTCTCTCTCTCTCTCTCTCTCTCTCTGTGTGTGTGTCTCTGTGTGTCTGTCTCTGTCTCTCTCTCTCTCTCTCTCTCTCTCTCTCTCTCTCTCTCTCTCTCTCTCTCTCCTCTCTCTCTCTCTCTCTCTCTCTCTCTCTCTCTCTCTCTCTCTCTCTCTCTTTGTGTTGCTGTTTTAGTTTTATTCCGCTTCTTCACCCTACTGACCTTTTAGGCACTCTTTATCTCCGCGCAGCTGTCCACCGATGTGTCAGCGCCCCCCGAAAGGTTTGGGTGCTAATAAGGCTGTGGCAGCAACGTAGCCTTCAAGCATGCACGTAAGCATGAGGCGCGTCCGCCCAGGGTTACATTTTTTTTTTTTTTTTTTTTTTTTTAGAAAATAAGTAGTTCTCAGGTTCAACGATTTTGGTTTTATTTGTGTGGCATAAGCAGCGTGGGAAGTTATAAAAGAAACGCCTCATATAACGCGATTTGTCTGCTACAAACCTACTGCTACTTGCATGAGCACCAACGGAAAAAAAAATGTCCGTGAGCTGACAGTTTTCCCAGATCGTGATCAATAAATATTATTATGGCAGTGTACGCTGGAGGAAGGCTGTTATAAATCAGTGCTCAGACTTTGCCACCACCACCCGGTGTCCAGGATCAATCAAAAAGAAGTTAAACGTTAACCCTTTCACTGCCGTGCTTGGGGCGCCGTCACTCGCGAAAAGGTCCAATAAAAGTGTCAAATCTGAAACCATTAAGGCTTTCGCAAAAGGGGGTTTCGCATGAGCTCGTGAAAGGACTTCTATCAAAATGGTCAGCATTGAAAACAGATTTGTTATTGGACCGTCACATATACTCTTCTGAGGCGTATATGCGTGCACGTTTCAGCCAGGAAATTTTACAGGCTGCGGCGGTGAAGGGGTTAATAAAAATTATATTTAAAAAAAAAAGCACACACACACACACACAAAAACACTATATAATATAAAAAGAAGAGAAAAATTAAAAATTAAACGGTAGACTGAGCCGAATGCACTCAATAACTCGCTCTCCACGGAGTAGACGAAATGAACTGCACCTTCACTCCCTCGGTTGTTTGCTCATGACGACGCATTCTCAGCACCTGCCGGTAACCGTGACAGACGCGTGTATAGAGACCCCGGCGTGAGACCGATGGCTCAAAGACCGGCGCCTCCCTGCGATCCATTACTGTAATAAGGTCAGGCGCTGCAACTGTGACGAGCGTTGCCGAGTGCTGTCACCCGCTAACGACTTCTGGCAGCAGACTAATCAAATTAGCCCTTGTGTTTCCGGATGAGGAACTGACCAATCAGATTCTAAGTACAGAGCTTCCGGTTATCCCACGCACCCTTCCGATCATTATCATACGATTTCGATTTTGTCTTTTGTTCCGGATTCTGAAGGTTGCAGAGGAAAAAGGCAACAAAAACCCAGAGATCAGGAGCTGTGTGAAAGTCGTGGTGGACGTCCTGGGCTCCACGGCCCCTAATAGTCCATACGGTCTGTGTGGACGTAAAATAACATTGAACTGAACTTTAACATCCTGAGTTCAGAGTTCAGGAGCTGTGTGAAAGTCGTGGTGGACGTCCTGGGCTCCACGTCCCTAGTAGTCCATACGGTCTCTGTGGACGTAAAATAACACTGAACTGAACTTTAACATCCTGAGTTCAGAGTTCAGGAGCTGTGTGAAAGTCGTGGTGGACGTCCTGGGCGGCTCCCCGTCCCCTGATAGTCCGCTCGGTCTCTGCGGACGTAGGGCAACATTGAACTTGAAACAAAACCCGACTGCGTTTGTGTTACGCTTACGTGTATCCCGGAATCTGTGCAGACGGCGACCAGGAAGAGAGCAATAAGTTGAAAACACCATTCTGTCGGGAACTATCGAGCCCTCCCCGAGAAGTAGAGAGCTGGATAAGGAAAGAAAATAACTTGATTACAAAGAAAAAGAAGAAAGAAAAAGAAAGAAAAAGAAAAAAACCTTAGAAAGGTTAATATGGTGTGGGCGGTGAGTGCCGTTCAATAAGCTTCAGAACCAAGACCGGCGCTGTGACAGCACTGCTGACTGGCTCCCAAACTTTTTCTCCTTCTCCTTCTCCTTCTTCTTCTTCTTCTCTCTCTCTCTCTCTCTCTCTCTCTCTCTCTCTCTCTCTCTCTCTCTCTCTCTCTCTCTCTCTCTCTCTCTCTCTCTCTCTCTCTCTCTCTCTCTCTCTGTCTGTCTGTCTCTGTTTGTCTCTGTCTGTCTGTCTCTG
>JABMCL010001556.1:7500-15000 GCA_018857735.1 Alviniconcha marisindica | reverse complement strand
CAAATGAAATGTTCCTTTTTCTTCCTTTCTGTATATCTCACTCTTTGCGTCTATGTGTGTGGAAGGTGGGGGTTCCACTGGGTTGAGAGTGCGAACTCATGGGAAAGTGATTCGTTATGGCTGTTTTAATGTTGTAGTCGTTCATTCTTTGTGTCTACTGCAGAAGACTATTTTTAGATCTGTGAGCCTCAATTGTTCAGTTTACCTCTCCCCCACCCTCTGACAGACAGACGAGATTTAGCCAATCAGCGCCAGCGTACAGACACACCTCCTTAGACAAGCCTGTAGGTTGTCCAAGTAACCACTTTGATTTAAACAAATCACGTACTGATATCGGTCTCCGTTCCACCACCGTGCCACAAGAGCAGGTGGCAGATTACGGCTAAACACACATGCACCATACATATGTGGCTTCGAATGAAGTAACGCTGTAAACTGTTGCATGGTTGTATCATGTATACAAAACGTGCGCCGAGACGGCAGCAGTTTCACGTGGCACCAGCTGTGCAACAACGAAAAACGCTGTCAGTACACCATTTCGGTGTTGTTGTTTTTGTTTATTTTTGTTTTGTTTAAATGCTATAAAAGGATACAGTCACTCATTTAGAATCACCCGTCCCTAATACGTTATGGTTGTACACCATGTCTGCTTACTTTATTCAGAATCACATGTGATATGAGCGCAGTGAGTCTCCTCGAGAGCAGAGAATCGCGCAATACAGCACAGCAGCACATAAAGGACCCCGGTCATTCTGCCAAAAGTGCAGGTGGCAGGTTACAACTAAACACGCATGCACCTTACGTCCGTGGCTTTGCGTGAAGTGACATAGTGCATGGTTATATGGTGTACACAGAACTTGCGCCGAGACGGCAGCAATTTCATGTGGCACCAGCCATGCCAGCGCTGTAAGTACACCACTTCGGTGGATATTCAAAAACGCGCTATAAAAAGCTAGTCACTCATGTAGAATCACATGCGAGCGCAGTGAGTCTGCTCGAGAGCGGAGAATAGCGCTACATAAAAGCAATCTTCAATATAAAAGCTATCAATAAAAAAAATCAATAAATCATACTCGTGCCAGAAATAAATATTAAAAAAATATTATTATTTTTTAAAGAAAAAAACGGTGGCCGAGCATCTTGCGTCTGTGCAGCTCGAAGTGTGAATTCGAACAGGCGTTATGTTGTTATCCCTGCTGGTCTAAGTGGACGGAGCTGTGCCGGAACACTGAGAGGTCAGTTAATCGTGCTCAGCCCGGCCTGCCTGCTTTCCGGTGTCCTAACCATCCGGAACGTCCGGACATCTCACGGTCCGTTGGAATTAGATGCATCATTCTATTCCTGCTCGTTTACGTTAAAGATGCATCTTTTTTCTTTTCTTTTTTGCCTTTTTTTTTCTTTTCTTTTCTCCCCCCCCCCCCCTTTTTTTTCCCCCTTCTTTTTTTCCTTTTTTTTCCTTTTTTTTTCTCACTCCCATTGAAGATGAACATCTCTTGTTCTTCTCGTTTCCGTTGATGATACATGATTCTGGTTGTTCATATTTCCATTAATAATACAGGATTTGGTTTTTCTCATTCCCATTAATAATACAGGATTCTGCTTCTTCACATTTCCATTAAAGATACATGATTCTGGTGCTTCTGATTTCTATTAAAGAAACATGGTTCTAGTTCTTCTCATTTCTATTAAAGAAACGTGATTCTAGTTCTTCACATGTCCATTAAAGATACATGATTCTGGTTCATCTCACTTCCATTAACGACACGAGATTTTGGTTCTTGTCATTTTTATTAACAAATATGCATGGTTTTGGTGCTTCTTGTTTGCATTAAAGATGTATAATTGTGGTGTGTATAGATAGATAGATAGATAGATAAATAGATAGATAGATATATAATCTTTTCACTGAGTTTTTTGTTTGTTTTTTCTCTCCTCCTTTTGACATCATAAGTATGACGTGCTAGGAAGAGTGCTTGCCATTTGATTGTTTGACGTCACTCAACCTCCTGCTTGAATTCCGACTTTTTGTATATTCTGTGGTGGAGCAAATGTGTCTCTGCATGAATACTTCTTGCGCATTAATGTGTGTGTGCGCGCGCCCGTGTGTGTGTGTGTGCGTGCATACGTGCGTACGTGCGTGCGTCAGTGCGTGCGTGCGTGTGTTTGTTTGTGTGTGTGTGTGTGTGTGTGTGTGTGTGTGTGTGTGTGTGTGTGTGTGTGTGTGTGTGTGTGAGAGAGAGAGAGAGAGAGAGAGCGAGAGAGAGAGAAAGAGAGAGAGAGAGTGTGTGTGAGAGAGAGAGAGTGAGAGAGAGAGAGAGAGAGAGAGAGAGAGAGAGAGAGAGAGAGAGAGAGAGAGAGAGAATCCCCAGAAGGACAGTCTGGGGCCCACGCAATTTGCACATTGACAGATGCATTTCACAGGGTGAGCGCATTTCCAACTGTAAATGTTTTTGTATTAGCCTGCCACACAGGCAGCCGCACGCCGTCTTCTGGGGATTTCTCTCCATTTCTGCTGAGTGGATGCTGTTATGCAAGGGGCATATAGTGGCTGAAGACAGTCTCCTCACAATTACGCAGCGCTTAAGAACATGCTCATGCAGTCTTGGTGTCCACACTGGTATCAGCGTGTTTTGACACAGCCCCAAGCCTTGGTGTTCTTGCTGGTGTCAGTGTGTTGTGACAGCCCCAAGCCTTGGTGTTCTTGCTGGTGTCAGTGTGTTGTGACAGCCCAGCCTTGGTGTTCTTGCTGGTGTCAGCGTGTTGTGACACAGCCCAAGCCTTGGTGTTCTTGCTGGTGTCAGTGTGTTGTGACAGCCCGAGCCTTGGTGTTCTTGCTGGTGTCAGTGTGTTTTGACACAGCCCCAAGCCTTGGTGTCCACACTAGTATCAGTGTGGTTTGACACAACCCCAAGCCATGGTGGTCTTGCTGGTGTCAGTGTGTTTTGACACAGCCCAAGCCATGGTGTTCTTGCTGGTGTCAGTGTGTTGTGACAGCCCGAGCCTTGGTGTTCTTGCTGGTGTCAGTGTGTTGTGACACAGCCCACCCCTTGGTGTTCTTGCTGGTGTCAGTGTGTTGTGACACAGCCCGAGCCTTGGTGTTCTTGCTGGTGTCAGTGTGTTTTGACACAACCCAAACCTTGGTGTTCATGCTGGTATCAGTGTGTTTGACACGCCCAACCATGGTGTTCTTGCTGGTGTCAGTGTGTTGTGACACGGCCCAAACCTTGTTGTTCATGCTGGTGTCAGTGAGTTGTGGCACAGCCCACCCCTTGGTGTTCATGCTGGTGTCAGTGAGTTGTGGCACAGCCCACCCCTTGGTGTTCATGCTGGTGTCAGAGGGTTGTGTCACAGCCCTATCCAATGTGTCTGTGTGTTGTGACACAGCCCTATCCAAGGTGTCGGTGTGTTGTGACACAGCCCTATCCAAGGTATCAGTGTGTTGTGACACGGCCCTATCCAAGGTGTCAGTGTGTTCTGACACAGCCTATCCAAAGTGTCAGTGTGTGCTGACACAGCCTTATCCAGGTGTCAGTGTGTTGTGCACGCCCTATCTAATGTCAGGTGTTGTGACTCGCCCTATCAAGGTGTCAGTGTGTTGTGACACGCCCTATCAAGGTGTCAGGTGTTGACACAGCCCTACCAAAGTGTCAGTGTGTTGTGACACGCCCTACCAAGTGGTGTTGTGACACAGCCTATCAAGGTGTCAGTGTGTTGTGACGGCCCTATCCAAGTGTCAGTGTGTTGTGACACAGCCCTATCCAAGGTGTCAGTGTGTTGTGGCACAGCCCTATCCAAGGTGTCAGTGTGTTGTGACACAGCCCTATCCAAGGTGTCAGTGTGTTGTGACACAGCCCTATCCAAGTGTCAGTGTGTTGTGACACGCCCTATCCAAGGTGTCAGTGTGTTGTGACACGGCCCTATCTCAAGGTGTCAGTGTGTTGTGACACGGCCCTATCCAAGGTGTCAGTGTGTTGTGACACCCAAGGTGTCAGTGTGTTGGACACGCCCTATCCAAAGGTGTCAGTGTGTTGTGACACAGCCCTATCCAAGGTGTCAGTGTGTTGTGACACAGGCCCTATCCAAAGTGTAGTGTGTTGTGACACAGCCCTATCTAAGGTGTCAGTGTGTTTGTGACACAGCCCTATCCAAGGTGTCAGTGTGTTGTGACACAGGCCCTATGCAGGTGTCAGTGTGTTTTGTGACACGGCCCTATCCAAGGTGTCAGTGTGTTGTGACACGGCCCTATCAAGGTGTCAGTGTGTTGTGACACAGCCCTATCCAAGGTGTCAGTGTGTTCTGACACAGCCCTATCCAAGGTGTCAGTGTGTTGTGACACAGCCCTATCCAAGGTGTCAGTGTGTTGTGACACAGCCCTACCAGTGTCAGTTGTTGTGACACGGCCTGTCAAGGTGTCAGTGTGTTGTGACACAGCCTATCCAAGGTGTCAGTGTGTTGTGACACAGCCTTGTCCAAGGTGTCAGTGTGTTGTGACACGCCCAGTATTTTGCGTACAAGGTGTCAGTGTGTTGTGACACGGCCCTATCTCAAGGTGTCAGTTGTGTTGTGACACGGCCCTATCCAAGGTGTCAGTGTGTTGTGACACGGCCCTGTCTAAGGTGTCAGTGTGTTGTGACACAGCCTTATCCAAGGTGTCAGTGTGTTGTGACACAGCCCTATCCAAGGTGTCAGTGTGTTGTGACACGGCCCTATCTAAGGTGTCAGTGTGTTGTGACACGGCCCTATCCAAGGTGTCAGTGTGTTGTGACACGGCCCTATCTAAGGTGTCAGTGTGTTGTGACACAGCCCTATCCAAAGTATTAGTGTGTTGTGACACAGCCTTATCCAAGGTGTCAGTGTGTTGTGACACGGCCCTATCCAAGGTGTCAGTGTGTTGTGACACAGCCCTATCCAAAGTTCAGTGTGTTGTGACACAGCCCTATCCAAAGTGTTAGTGTGTTGTGACACGCCCTATCCAAGGTGTCAGTGTGTGTGACACGGCCCTAGCCAAGGTGTCAGTGTGTTGTGACACGGCCCTATCTAAGGTGTCAGTGTGTTGTGACACGGCCCTATCCAAGGTGTCAGTGTGTTGTGACACGGCCCTATCTAAGGTGTCAGTGTGTTGTGACACAGCCCTATCCAAAGTATTAGTGTGTTGTGACACAGCCTTATCCAAGGTGTCAGTGTGTTGTGACACGGCCCTATCCAAGGTGTCAGTGTGTTGTGACACGGCCCTATCTAAGGTGTCAGTGTGTTGTGACACAGCCCTATCCAAGGTGTCAGTGTGTTGTGACACGGCCCTATCTAAGGTGTCAGTGTGTTGTGACACAGCCCTATCCAAAGTGTAGTGTGTTGTGACACAGCCTATCCAAGGTGTCAGTGTGTTGTGACACGGCCCTATCCAGGTGTCAGTGTGTTGTGACACAGCCCTATCCAAGGTGTCAGTGTGTTGTGACACAGCCCTATCTAAGGTGTCAGTGTGTTGTGACACAGCCTTGTCCAAGGTGTCAGTGTGTTCTGACACAGCCCTATCTAAGGTGTCAGTGTGTTGTGACACAGCCCTATCCAAGGTGGTCCTTGCAGGAATCCGAATGTGGCGGACAAACCCGGTGACGGGGAACGGAAGAACGAGAACGAGGCTGAACTTTGAGTGACTGCACGGAGGATTTTACGTCTGCAGCGAAGCATGTCCCGATTAATGGCCCGTGCAGCATCATTCCGCGCAGCTGCACGTTCGATGACGTCCCGTCCTTTGATGTTCCTCTGCTCGCTGATTGGTTCTTGGCAACGTCACGCATTCGGCTACTAAAACATCCCCACGGAAAAGAGAAAACATCCCCCCCCCACCCCACCCCCACCACCTCCACACACCCCTGCCCACCCCCCACCCCCCACCCCTCCCCACTCCATTTGTGAGCGTTTTAAAAGTGCGGGTAGCAGAACGCGTACTAGGTGCTTCTTGAGCGTTTCTTGAAACAAAGTTTGAAGTCCTGTCGTCAGTCTAATCTTCCGTCAGTGTTGTAATGTTGTTGTATCGACCTTGTTTTGTATGGGTGTATGTCTGTAATGTTTGCATCGACCTTGTTTTGTATGGGTGTATGTCTGTAATGTTGCACCGACCTTGTTTTGTATGGGTGTATGTCTGTAATGTTGCATCGACCTTGTTTTGTATGGGTGTATGTCTGTAATGTTGCATCGACCTTGTTTTGTATGGGTGTATGTCTGTAATGTTGCATCGACCTTGTTTTGTATGGGTGTATGTCTGTAATGTTGCATCGACCTTGTTGTATGGTGTATGTCTGTAATTTTGTGATTGTTTTTTGGTGTGTTGTGTGTTTTTTGTGTGTGTGTTGTGTGTGTGTGTGTGTGTGTGTGTGTGTGTGTGTGTGTGTGTGTGCGCGTGTGGTGGTGGTGCGTGCATTCGTGCGTGCGTGCCTGCATGCGTGCGTGCGTGCGTGTGTGCATGCATTCGTGCGTGCGTGCGTGCGTGCATGTGTGTGTGTGTGTGTGTGTGTGTGTGTGTGTGTGTGTGTGTGTGTGTGTGTGTGTGTGTGTGTGTGTGTGTGTGTGTGTGTGTGTGTGTGTATGTGTGTGTGTGTGTGTGCGCGCGCGCGCTTGTGTGTGAATGATGTGTATAATTATGTATGTCTGCGTACGTAAGTCTGTATTTGTGTGCGTGCGGAGCGTGTCTGTGCGCATGCGTGGCGAATGAGAGAAAGGGAGATAATTCATACAGGCCTAAGTGTGCCTTTCTCAGTGTTTGTCTGTTTTTGTTTTTAATGATTTTACTTTGAAATAATATTAACCGGAGGTCAAAGCTGGTATGCCATTGTGACAATTTTATATTATTGTAATGTAGAGCGCATTGAGTTCAGTATGTACTGGGAACACTGTGCTTTACAAAATGCTATCAACACCATTATTGTTATCATTATGTTAAAAGAGTGTTTGTGTTTTTGTTATCATTATGTTAAGAGTTTTTGTGTTTTTGTTATCATTATGTTAACGGAGTGTTTGTGTTTTTGTTATCATTATGTTAACGGAGTGTTTGTGTTTTTGTTATCATTATGTTAACGGAGTGTTTGTGTTTTTGTTATCATTATGTTAACGGAGTGTTTGTGTTTTTGTTATCATTATGTTAACGGAGTGTTTGTGTTTTTGTTATCATAATGTTAACGGAGTGTTTGTGTTTTTGTTATCATTATGTTAACGGAGTGTTTGTGTTTTTGTTATCATTATATTAACGGAGTGTTTCTGTTTTTCTTTTAGGTGACTGCAACTTGTGGGCAAGCTGGTGGGAAACAACAATGGTATTAGGTGAGAGAGACCAAGACAAGGTACTTAGGTGAGAGAGACCGACTTATAAACAATGGTACTTAGGTGAGAGAGACCGACAGGGTACTTAGGTGAATGGTACTTAGGTGAGAGAGACCGACAGACAATGGTACTTAGGTGAGAGAGACCGACAATGGTACTTAGGTGAGAGAGACCACAGACAATGGT
>JABMCL010003215.1:50000-99494 GCA_018857735.1 Alviniconcha marisindica | reverse complement strand
TATATTATTTGTTTGTGGTATTGTCGTATTGATGATTGACGACTGACTATTAATATGCTGTTCTTGTATTTACAGATTCTTTAAATGTTAGTCATCTGAGCTTCGCTCTTCTGTTGCACTTGCAGATGAAAGCTGTCCTATCGAGAAGTGTTACTACAAGAGTCGGGAACATGGTTTGTGCCTCGCCTTCTTCGAAGGCACAAGCCGAAAAACCTATAATTACACTGCGAGTAAACAACTGTGCGAGGACAACCACGGACGTCTGTCCATTCTGGACACCAAGAAGAAAAGCTTGTGGGTAGCACGGATGATCCAAGCCAATACCAGTAAGTCATGGAGGATTGTGAAGATAGTATGGATGTCGATGATGGTGATAGTGGTGGTGACGATGATGATAGCCCTGATGGGGGTGGTGGTAGTTCTAATGGTGGATGTGGTGGTGTTGATGCTGCTGACGAAGATAGAGGTGGCGGTGGTGGTGGTGGTAGTGCTGATGGTGGAGGTGGCGTTGTTGATTATGATGATGATGATGGCGGTGGTGGTGTTGATGATGATGATAATGGCGCTGGGTGTGGCGGTAATTCTGCTGCTGATGATGGCGGTGGTAGTTATAATGATGCTGTTGTTGGTAGTCTTGGTAGCAGTTCTGATTCTTAAGGAGGTGGCGACAGTGTTGATGACAATGTTGACTGTGGTGATGGTGGTAGTTCTGCTGCTGATGGTGGTGGCGATGATGGTGATATTACCTATGTTGACGGTGGTGGTGGTGGTGGTGGTGGTGGTAGGAAAGCTGATAATGATGATGAGATTTGTGAATGATGTCTGTTGGTTGCCGGCCTTGTACAGTACCTTGTACATGTTTTACCTCGTAGAGCAGAGTGTGTCTGGGTACTTCCCATTTTGCTCCCTGTGTGGACAGCTCCAGCTCCTAAGGACGCTGAATACACTTCCAGCCTCTGTGTGCACAGGAAACAATTGAGCTGCTTGCCTTTGCAGCTTCTCGTTCGATACCTGTTTAGGTTCAACACGGTGAAACTGTGCGTGCTCGTTCAGTTCAGTTCTGTTCGGAAAGGTCCGTATGCGCTCCACCCTGTCTCAGAAGTCTCCCCGACGTTGCCTTTGAAACAGTTCCAATGTTCGTCCGACTGACGATGGCCCTCTCTCGTGCCTTTAAGGAAGATAGTCTAGCGCTTCCTTTTTCAACACCTCTCTCCCCCCCAGGCGACCGATGTTGTGATGTTGTGATGACCTAGTCAGTGTGCCCGCAGGTAGTGTCTCAAGCTTCTCAACACTTCAGATTTTCTGAGAAGGAAGCCACTTGTGAGGCCTGCTTTGCCCGCCAGTCTATCTGCTCGGTCGTTTCCCTTCACTCCGGCATGTCCAGGGCAGTACACCTTCGAGTTTTTCGAAGGCGGATGTCGACCACCGACACATTCCAGTCTCGTCTTCCCATTCCACTTTTTGTAGCAAGCTCATTGAATCTCTCAGATTAGATTGATGGCGTGTGTGGTCCGACTGTCACCTCTTGAGGCAGTCCAGCGGAGGTCACGGGTGACTGCTTCCACCGCCATTGTCAAGCTGGAGGTTGCGACCCTACAGGCTGCACTCTTCATGGATTGTAGTCGCACCTTGCTTGACAGTGAAGCCCTATCCTGACTGATATGTGATAGATATATATATATATACACAGAGAGAGAGAGAGAGAGAGAGAGAGAGAGAGAGATGATATATATATATATATAGATCTCTCTCTGTCTCTGTCTCTCTGTCTCTGTCTCTGTCTCTGTCTCTCTGTCTCTGTCTCTCTGTCTCTCTCTCTCTGTCTCCTCTCTCTCTCTCTCTCTCTCTCTCTCTCTCTCTCTCTCTCTCTCTCTCTCTCTCTCTCTCTCTCCTCTCTCTCTCTCTCTCTATATATATATATATATATATATATATAATATATATACAATCAGTAACCTAACAAATATGTATATATATATAGAGAGAGACAGACAGACAGACAGACAGACAGAGACACAGAGAGACACACAGAGAGAGAGACAGAGAGACAGAGACACAGAGAGACATATATACATATCTGTTAGGTTACTGATTGTATCTTCTTCTGTCTTACTCATCCCCCCCCCCCCCCCCCCCCCCCCTTTTCTTTTTTTGAACAATGACTGGAATAAAACCCAAAACCGAACCGAATCAGATCGCCCATCACTGTTTTTACTCTGATTTAAAAATGGACCCACATTGTGTTTTTGACAGCCCATTACACTTTTCTCTTTGCTCAACCCTGCAAAAGTATGGCTGTTAACTATGTCATGAATCAATCCAACCTCTTTGAAGGAAAGCCGTCTGAGCTTTGGCTGTTCTAGTGTCTTTTAATGCAAGTCGAGTTAGGGGGGGCGGGTGGGGGGGGGGGGGGGGGGGGGGGGGGCGGAGTGTAACGGATCAAGATACATTATTTGTGCTTTTATTTTGCGAACATAAAATTCTTATATCTTCTAATGTCTCAGAATTCTTATATCTTCTTATGTCTCAGAATTATTATTATATCTTTATATGTCTCAGAATCAACAAACAAGGGAGTTAATTAGCGCCCGAACTACGTAACACAAGTACAACAGCAAAGACCTGAGTCGACTACGGTAACTCTCACCAGGTCAGTTGTTGTACTTGTGTTACGTGTTAACTAGTTCGAGCGCTATTACCTCCCTTGTTTGTTGATTCTGCACGAGAGCTCTGGGCCTCGTTCCGTTTTAGATTCTTATGTCTCAGTCATGTCTTCGTGTGTCTTTAGCATTTGCTGTTCTAATTTCTCCAACAGGATTCCCTACCGGCAAATACAGGAGCTATGTCGGTGCTCGGGCTACTAGCGGCACCAGCTTTTTCTGGAGCAATGGGCAGGCAGTGGCACGCATGGGAGAAAGAGAAAGCTTTTGGGCACATAGCTGTGACAAAAGATACATGCGTGAAGCGTGCCTCCACCTCAATTTCAGTGGACTTCAGCCATCCGGTGCTTGGGAACATACCTGTTGCAGCTTTACCGTTAACAATGTGGTTTGCGAATTTGTACCCTGACTGTCCGTGTAAAACAGGCCATAGCAAAACAGGCCATAGCAAAACAGTCCTATGAAGTGGCCAAAGCGTCGCCATGAATACTCTGGCCGTTGTCTGCTTGCTACCCGTCCTCCACTTAACGCTATAATTTCATTTTCCTCCCAGAGTCAGTCTGGCCGTGACTCTGCACGTACTGTTTTATCTCCTGCAGTTTCAAAGAGCCGCTAGTTTATTAACATCACTTGTGATCTTTCACACCAGCATTAACCGCCAGTAAAGCCTGGCTGTTCCAGACATTTGGATGCCCTGGGGCTAATGTTAAAGGAACTCTCCTTCGGAGTCTAATCTTCTTGTGTGCGTAGAGAAGGTTAAACGAACATGATCCGCATTAAACGTTTTGTGATTTGAACGTGCCGTTGATTTTATAACGATTTTAGAAGAGGACTTTGCCGGACAGTGTTACTAACACTGTTTTTATGAGTTCTTTCCAGGGGTTTTAGTACGACGTCATTGATAGGATACCGGA
This sequence comes from Alviniconcha marisindica, assembly GCA_018857735.1. NCBI lineage: Eukaryota > Metazoa > Mollusca > Gastropoda > Provannidae > Alviniconcha > Alviniconcha marisindica. The sequence continues at coordinate 95,920 of JABMCL010003215.1, read as the reverse complement.
ACTTCTCAGTTTTGTGTACATGTCGTGTATAAATTATTTTTTGTCAATTTGTTTGTTGTTGTTTTTGTTTTGTTTTTATCTGGACCGTGCGCGCGAAATATAGCGTTCTTTCGAACCTTTTATGTGTTTTGGATCGATGAAAAGATGGCAAAATCATTTTGATGTTATGGCGATGTGAATAATTTGACGTCAGGATTCGGACTATTAAAATCTGTGGCTGATATTGTTTTGAAAATTAAAGCATGAACTTCGCACAGATGCAATGCTCCTCTGGTATCTCGACACCTCTGTTGTCTGCAACGGTGGATATTGTAATTAGGTCATGTGGCCGGCTGTTTTGAGCACATAGTTCAGGAGCTGTGTGAGAGTCGAGGTGGCCGTCCTGGGCTGTCCGTCCTAACGAGCCTTCTGGTTTCCGTGGACGTAAAGCTATATTGAACCGTGCTTCGGCATTGGTCTCAGCTCGTCCCTAATATGTCAACTGACATCTGAGGACATTAAGCAACACTACCTACCTACCTACCTACCTGTTTTGAGTGCTGATTGAAGGGTGTGTGTGTTTATGGGTATGAGAGAGAAAGTCATAGTATATAATTATAATAGTAGCATTAGCAGCTGTTTGTGAAGTGGGCCTGCACGCGCCCAGCATGGCAACATGAGTATTTATTATAAGTAAATAGTAGAACATAATCGGTCGCATCATTATTGACGTGACGTCATAATTTTATGAGGTAAATGTTTTACGTCAGGGGTTTTTGCTGGGGGTCAGCAAGTAAATTAGTAAACCGGCGGCAGGCTTCGCCCCCCCCCCCCCCCCCCCTCCCCCGCCGCCCCATCCCCACCCCTCCCACCCCACCCGAAAACGTATATATATATATATATTATATATATATATATATATAATATATATATATATATATATAATAATGCAAGTTTCATATAAACACATATGAAGAACTAATAAACTAAAATAAACCTTTGTCCCACACACAAGGTAAGTACATCACTAATGTGTGTGTTTTTCAGAATGTAGTTGAATTGTTGCTATTCTTTTCTGAATAGTATCATTATAATTCAAAACAACAAAATAGCTGGCCGTTGATCCGTTGGGAACACTGTACGTTGTGACTATGGATAAATTGATTGAATGAGTCATTGAGTGGTTGAAATGAAGGAGTTTAGGGATGTTGTATGAGTTTACACGCTGTTGGAATTGTGGCTGATATTGTATTTTCGCAGTTGTTGATAGTGTGCATGCATGTGCTCGTGATGTATGGATGGAAATTGTTTGCATTGTTCGGTGCTGTTTGTTTTGTGTTTCAGGATTTATCGCTTTAGTTAATCACTTTGGATCCATCTACTTTTAACTTTAATATCACTTTAATGTCATCTGTTATCAATTTATTAGCAGTCTGTTAGCGGTCTGTCTTATCAGTCTATAATATTATCAATTCGTCAACCAATAATTTGCTTTAAAAAGAAAATAATAATTAGACCATTTTGAAGTGAGAACACCTGCCGTTGTGTCTTTTATTTGGAATAACGAAAACCGGTTACATTACTGTTTGAAATTCTGTCAGTTTGAAGTAAATGACATGGAAATATATTAAATTACGCTTATTACTGACTTGGTCGTGTTTGCTATTGATGGTCTTGCACGTTGAACTGTAAACTAGCTTTTTACTTCTGACTTGTATTTTGACCTGGTATTGAATAATGTTGAATGTGCGATTCGTCCTGAGGTGAGCGTATGATCGTTGACTGGCCTTAAAAAAAAATTAAAAATTTTAAAAAAAATCCGCTAAATTTATTGACATAGATATGTTATGGCCGAAGCGGGTTACCATACATTGGTAAACGTTAAGAATAACAGTATGAAATCAGCAAAGATTTTCTCCGGTGCTTTCCGGCTTTGGCATCAACGCAATATTGATTGGCCACTAAGAAGTATTCCTGGGCTCACATTCATGCAAACAGACGGCTTTACTTACCAGTATTGATTTTTAAAAGCTGTCTTTCTGTCGGTAACGCCGATGTTCTTTTTTTCTTTTCTTTTTTCTTCTTTTTCCGCACAAGGGAGGTAAGGTTGCCCACAAATGACACAGCTGCCCCTGAATTCGCTCAAGCACTATGTTTTCCATCGTATGGGTACTGTGATCAATCGATCTCCCACTGATCAACACGTTTTTGACAGGTTGAGGCTGAACCACCGTTGTTAATAATTTATTATCATCTACCACTCTTTTTTCGTCTCAGAAACATTTTGGATAAACACATTTATCTCCCTTGATGCGCGATTTGGCAACGATGAAACATAAAAACACAACTAAAAGAAGGATACGTTGGTGTGTGTGTATGTGTGTGTGTGTGTGTGTGTGTGTGGTGTGTGTGTGTGTGTGTGTGTGTGTGTGTGTGTGTGTGTGTGTGTGTGTGTGTGTGTGTGTGTGTGTGGATGGTTGTACGCTAGTGGAAGTATTCAGTGTTTTATTTTCTGTGTGTCTATCTGTTTGTTGGTTGGACTTGTTGACTTATACGTATTGTTGTATTGCTCGCGATCGAAAGACAAATGTCTGTATGTGTGATATAGACGAATAAAACTCGTATGTCTTGTGTCTTCATCACTGACTGCACCAGAGACCAGAAAGTATTACATCTAGTGATTTACACTCTAGTGTAAACTAAATTATGTAAATCTTCATAAAACATGAAACAGCCCACATACACGCATTATCGCATACAGAATAGACGTAGAATTTGTTTAGGTCGGATACAATATTACTGTATTAAACAAACAAAAGAAAGCAAAAACAAGCGGAACAGGAACACATTAGTTTAATTTGTTTTTTCAAACTTAATCTCCAGTGGGCTTAAAAATTAGTCCGTCAGCAAATACAGTATGAATGTATAAAGCCACAAGGTTCTGATTATATTGCAATGAGAACATTAATTTATCTTTGCTGAAACAGGAACACGGTCACAAACATTATATAAAACGAGTTTAAATTTTCATCCATATTATAGATCCCGCTTAATTAATGCCAACAGATTGAGTGCTTAAGCCAAGACAAAATAATCCATTAATGGTTTCCGGTAAAGAGCCATACAAACTTTGAAACTAGTTCAGACAAGAAATTACTAACACACACAAACAACAACAACAAAAACTTCATGTGGCTATTCACAGTGTGTGTGTGTGTGTGTGTGTGTGTGTGTGTGTGTGTGTGTGTGTGTGTGTGTGTGTGTGTGTGTGTGTGTGTGTGTGTGTGTGTGTGTGTGTGTGTGTGTGTGTGTAGTAGTAGTAGTAGTAGTAGTAGTAGTAGTAGTAGTAGTAGTAGTAGTAGTAGTAGCTTACATTCGCTGGATGAGATTGTTACATTGTTGAATTCAACTTCATTTATAACTTTTACACATGGCTAATTGTAACGTTTTGCCTGTTAATGCGCAGTATGAATAGAACGTCACCAAGACTAATTCCTGTGTACATTTAAATGTCTCTGGCGAATAAATATCCTTGTATCCTTGTATACCATTTTGCAAGTAGAGAGTGTATGACCAGACTAGAGCCGGAGCCATACCAGATGCGCTGCTGACCTTCACGATGGGCCGATTCCACGTAAATCTTCATCGGAGGACTATTTGGAGGTAAATTTGTAATATAATCGCAACTGAAGTTCAAAATAACACCTCTGAGTCAACATCGGCAGTAACTGACACATACAGACAAGAAAAACCGGGCAAAACTGAGCGGCGAATAACTGGGTCATTCTGTCGGCAGAGTTTCTTCAGTCACGGCATCATTCAAAAGTTCGTCTGCTCGCGAGGCCGTTGGTTTGTTCAAATGCACGTTCGTCTGAATAAACGCTATAAAATGCGGGCTGTTGTTTGTTTGGCCCAGCGGTAAGGCGTTAGGCTGGTAAGCGGAAGGACCTCGGTTCGATACCGCTTCGGCTCTCCTCTCTCTTCAAAAAGGTTGTGGTTTGTGGACACTGTCTCAGTTGTGACTTTGTCCATCACTTCCTACTGAAACATTAAAATGGCTCTCATCGCTGCCCATCTTAATGCAGAAGTCATTCTGGTGGTGACAGTGTAGTGATAGGTATATAATCTCCCTCTCCCCCCACCTCCATACCCCCTTGCCCCCCTTCTCCCCGTCCCGGCCTAATAAGCCGTACGGTTTCTGTGGACGTTAAGCACCATGTTTACTTACTTTCAGATTCCTTAAGCTACGGTTTTATTTCATAAAGTTGAGTTTTATGCTTTGTATATTGATGAATAATAAAGATTTATTTATCTATTTAATCAGGCTAGATCTAAACTGACAGAAACTGAAGCGACCGGGCGGTGCGGCTTTTTTTTCTTTTTTTTCCGCCATTGTTTACTTGGCACCTTTGCAACGCTGGTCGATACATCAGAAATCTTACCGGGCTCTTACTGAGGCAGCTAACCGGCTTAACTGACCAATGCAACATAACCTAAATAGTAAGTAAGTAAACATGGTGCTTAACGTCCACAGAAACCGCAAGGCTTATTAGGGACGGGGAGAAGGGGGGAAGGGGGTATGGAGATGGGGGGAGAGGGAGATTATATACCTATCGCTACACTGTCACCACCAGAATGATTCCTGCATTAAGGTGGCAGCGATGAGAGCCATTTTAATGTTTCAGTAGGAAGTGATGGACACAGTCACAAGACAGTGTCCACAAATCACATCCTTTTGAAGAGAAAGCCGAGAGAGCCGAAGCGGTAACGAACCGAGGTCCTTCCACTTGCCAGCCTACCGCCTTACCGCTAGGCCAAACCGGCTCTCTAACTTACCAATGCAACATATCCTTTGTTTATTTGTGTTTTTATGGGTCATCGTCGCCAACGCGCATCAAGGGAGATAAATGTGTTTATCCAAAATGTTTCTGAGACGAAAGAAGAGTGGTAGATGAGAATAAATTATTAACCACGGCGGTTCAGCGTCAACCTGTCACTGAAAATCTTGTTGATCAGTGCGAGATCGATTGACCACAGTACCCATACGTTGGAAAAATAGTACTTGTGTGAAAGTCTAGAATGAATTCATGGGCAGCTCAGTGTGTCATCTATGGGCAAAGGTTAGCTTACCTCCCTTGTGGGGGGGAAAAAAGAAACAACAACAAAAGAAAGACAATTGAAAGCAGTATTTCAAGTTGTGCTATGTAGGGGAGATGCTAGAAAGGAACTGTCTTTCGCAGGCTAAACTTCTCGTGCGTAGGGAGCAGGTCCGAGTTAAACTGACGAACCTGATCTGCGGCGTAAAGGTTTTCACTATGATGGTGACTGAGCGGCGTGCCCTTGATTTTACATCAGTCGCTTTTATGAGGTGATTTCTTTGGACATCATAATTATAACTAACTCTTGTTTCAAGAGCTGATTACCGCGTTGTGTGCTCTTTTCTCGTTTGATATAATTACCGTATGTATAGAGTTTGCACTGCAGGACATTGCGGCATATACAAATTGAATGAGTGAATGACACTGAAGGATTTTAGTAATGTCAGTTTATGTCTTAGTGTTGTAATTGGATTAATGATCAGGTTATATGCTGAAGGATTTTAGTAATGTTTTATGTCTTTACTTGTTGCAATTGGATTAATGATCAGATTATACCAAAATATGTTTTGACCGCCGCTATCAATCATCATCACGCCTGTAATTGTATGTCGTGCATGGATCATTGTAAATTATAGCATATATTGTAATAAAGATCTGAGTCACCTACAGTGATAATAAATAATAGTCTGTTGTTGATTCCTTATTCTATAGTTCAACTGTGGCAGAGGAGGGGGAAGGCAAAATCACGTAGGCCGGAGGGCACCAACCCGGGTCTTGAAGGTTTTGATTATTAGCTGCGGTTTACGTAAATAGATAAAGAGAACTCCAAATGAAGCATTATAAGAATAAATCCATTCAGGAAACAGGAAGCCAAAACATGGATCGCTATTCACATAATCTCCATACCCGTAAAAAATCCCACTAGTTTAGCTGATGACTAAGAATCCATCAAAGATGTATAAGGAATTATTAGTTGACACATAATAATATGACTAATTTTTTAGAGTTTGTTTTCGTTTTTGTTCTCCATTACGTTTACGTGGCCTCGCTTTTTCTTTTTCTTTTTTCTCCCCCCCCCCCCCCCCCCCCCCCCCCCCCCCCCCTTTTTTTGGTTTGGGGGGCCTTTTCGCTGAAATTTTTCTTCAGACATTTCATTTTAAACACGAAGAAGATTGAGTAAAAATGAAAAGTGATAGCACATTTTGGGATATCACCACAAAACTTTTTTCTTTTCTTTTTCTTAAACAAACATCGCTTCTAAGCTCTCGCGAGATGATGCCAACATGTAGAAACTAATATGGCCGACATGGGAAACCTTTGGGAAGGTATGGATGTCTGTTTTCATTACCTCTTGCGGGTAATACAAAGTGGTAGACTTGTCGGAATCAAATTTAGCCGATAGGAGAGGCCTCTTGGGTGCATTTTCTTTTACATCAAACAAAATATGAGCCTCTGATGATAAACTGAACGTTTAAAATTGAACTCGGTCAACGCACGAAACGGCAGTGGCTTCTTGTAGTTGACAAATTGTAGCGTGTGCGCAAAGCTATGTTTTGTCCGTCTGCTTGTTTGTGATCATTGTTTTTTTGTTTTATTTGCCCGTTATTGTACGTTCCGTTTCCCGATACTGCTGAATTAAGTAGACTACAGTGGCCTGACTAATGTTTACAAGTTATAATGTGACATTTTAATTTTCGAATTCAGTGTAAATTGTAATGTTATCGTTTTGTAACTACTGATCGATACAGTGGTTGGTCACGAATCGCAAAATGTGTGTGTATGTGTGTGTGTGTGTCTGAGCTCTCTCTCTCTCTTCCCCCCTTCCTCTCGCTCTCCCTCTCTCTCTCCCTCCCTCCGTCGCTTGCTCACAAAATGCCCCCACCCCCACCCCCAGTTCGTCCTCCTCTGCCTTCACCTCTGTGATCTACCTTCTCTCCAACCTGCGCCCCCTCCCCTTGAAATAGCTGATCTGCTAATGGTCTAATGAATAATTCATAACTAGTCTGTTGACACATGACAGTGACAAGTGCTGCTCTTTGTGATGGAGAGAGAGAGAGAGAGAGAGCCATTTCTAAAGATAAAATCCTTTATATTTTATAAATTATAGTAATTAGTATTATACTTAATCACTATGACTAAGTTAGTAAGCACATTAACTTATTAAGGGATGTGGATAGTGTGATACTGATACAGTCAAACAGTGATAGTCTGATTATGCCGATAAAAGTAACTTTATAAAAGTTTTATAAGTAATCTTTCCAGCTACACATATCATCTGTTTTATGTTTCATGAGTGTTTCACAATGTGGCTGTTGATCGTTTGATAACCTTTGAGTGTTAGATTGGTAGATGACGGTCACTGTATCCAGTCAGATACACTGTAACACAGCTATCACTGTATCAGTTCTAGAGCTCAACTTCCAACCACTTTGGTCCCTTCCCTGTCTAAAAGAACACACACACACATGTACACACACACACACACACATGTACACACACACATACACACACACACACACACACACACATGTACACACACACACACACACACATGTACACACACACACACACACACACACACACACACACACACACACACACACACATGTACACACACATACATACACACACACGTACACACACACACACACACACACACAGACATACATGTACACACACAACACACACACACACACACACACACACACACACACACACACACACATGTACACACACACACACACACACACACACACACACACATGTAGACACACACACACACACACACACACACACATGCTTACAGTAACACTCTCCTGTCTCAGAGAAGGGGTTGGTGGGAGGTGGTGTCAGACTTAAGAGGAGTGCACCTGTACCCTGTCCCTTTCCTTCTCTGGAACTAGTGGTACTGGTAGTAGACTGTTCTTAGGCTGAACTTGTTGCTTAGATCAGAGAGTGTGCTGGTGACTGTGTTGACAGATTCAGTGACTGTTGACAGATTTGATGACTGTGTTGACAGGTTTGGTGGACTGTCACTGTGTTGACAGATTCGGTGGACTGTGTTGACAGATTTGGTGACTGTTGACAGGTTTGACGGACTGTGTTCCGCAGATTTGGTGACTATGTTGACAGATTTGGTGACTTTGTTGTGTTGACAGAATTGGTGACTGTTGACAGATTTGGTGACTGTGTTGACAGATTTGGTGACCGTGTTGACAGATTTGGTGACTGTGTTGACAGATTTGCGAAAGCAGGCGCGGCAACTGGAGAATGAAATTGACCTGAAGCTTGTGTCCTTCAGTAAGCTGGGGACCAGCTATTCCACCCACCGAGATGTGGACAGGTGTGCTGTGCTACACCACATGCTCCTTCCACACTTCACTGCTCTCACCACTCTCTGCCTACCACATCGTCGACTTGCTCACAATGCCACACCACGCACCCACACCCTGCCACTGCCATTCACCTCTGTGACTACCTTCTCTCCAACATGCCACCCACCCCTTGAAATAGCCTCACCACATAACAGTCACCCCATAAGTACACCATGACCATACCACTAGCCATTCCATAACTACACATGTACCACACCATAACTATCACCACAGCCATAGCCATAACCACACCATAGCTACACCATGACCACAGCCACACCATAACTACTACTTATGCCACAAAATAACTACACCATAACTACACCATGACCATACCACAGCCATACCATTCTTACTAACCATGAGCCATACCATAGCTCACACCACAGCCATACCATAACTACACATGACCACACTCACAACCATTTAGCGGCAAGCCACACCATGACCACACACACAGCACACTGACCATACAGCATAGCCACACCATACCACACCACAGCCATACCATAACTACACCATAACCACACACACATGTCAACACACCATGACCATACCACTAGCCACACCATAACACACACACATGACCACACACATGACCACACCATAACTACACCACACACACACCATCGACCACACCACAACATACCATAAACATCACACACACACATGACCACACCACAGCACATACCATACACACACACACACCATACCACACCAACACACCATGACCACACCACAGCCACACCATAACTACACCATGACCACACCACATACATACCATAGTGGCATAGCACACCTGACCACACCACAGCCATACCATAACTAGACCATGACCACACCAACAGCGACACCATAACTACACATGACCACACCACTTACATACCATAGGTGGCATAGCCACACCATGACCACACCACAGCCATACCATAACTACACCATGACCACGCCATGACCACACCACAGCCACACCATAACTACACCATGACCACACCACATACATACCATAGTAGCATAGTCACACCATGACCACACCACAGCCATATCATAACTACACCATAGCCACACCATAACTACACCATGACCACACCACAGCCACACCATAACTACACCACATCCACACCATAACTACACCATGACCACACCACAGCCATACCATAACTACACCACACCATAGCCACACCATGACTACGCCATGACCACACCACAGCCACACCATAACTACACCATGACCACACCACATACATACCATAGTGGCATAGCCACACCATGACCACACCACAGCCATACCATAACTACACCATGACCACACCACAGCCACACCATAACTACACCATGACCACACCACATACATACCATAGTGGCATAGCCACACCATGACCACACCACAGCCATACCATAACTACACCATGACCACCCATAACCAACCAGCCACACCATAACTACACCATGACCACACCACATACATACCATAGTAGCATAGTCACACCATGACCACACCACAGCCATATCATAACTACACCATAGCCACACCATAACTACACCATGACCACACCACAGCCACACCATAACTACACCACATCCACACCATAACTACACCATGACCACACCACAGCCATACCATAGCAGCATAGCCACACCACAGCCATACCATAACTACACCACACCACAGCCACACCATGACCACACCATAACCACACCACTGCCACATCACACAACAGCCACACCGCAGCAATGCCTGCCAGTGCCACACTACAGCTAGCTACATGCAATACTAACATTAGTAACAAACAGCATGCATGCAGCAGCATGGAAATGCATCACTGTTACCAGTACTGTAGTAGTACTGCTACACCAGTAGTAGTACTACACTAGTAGTACAGTGTCAGATGATTTATTTACAAAGTTCTACAAGTAATGAAATATTGCTGGGTTGGGAGGGGGGGGGGGGGGGGGGGGGGGGTAGTGGATGTCAAAAGAAACTAAATTTGTTCCATCTGACTTCTGAGGCTGTGGTGTTTAAGTCCAATTGTAATTTGTTTTTAATTATTTAGTTATTATAATATTCATATAATTATTAACAATACTATTTAGATCTCTCACTGTCAGTAGTTTCGTGTAGACTTCATTTAGACATGTGCTTATGTACTCATGTACTGTTTTCAGTTCTGGCCTGTCTTGAGTTTATTATGGCTAACTACTGTTGTACTAAACTAGTGAGAAAAAGATTTTATTTAGATTTTTGCAGTATTTTGTGGTTTGGAATATTTCAGCGTAAGCACAGTTTAAAAGTGCAACAAAGTTATTTCACATTTGTCTGGACTCTTCCGAGCAGTACACCGAAGGAGCCACCCAGGTACCGTAGAGTTTCTGTTGAGAATGTCCGCAGGTGCAGGTATATAATTTATGTTTGTGTGGGGGTGACCAGCTCTGCGGGGCATCAGCCAAGTATGGTGTTCAGAACTTGTCTAGTCTGCACTTGAGTCAGGCTCCTAGCGTCGCTTTCCGGCATCTCTCCTCCAGGCTCAGCCATAATTGCTGGAAATGAAATCACCCCTATATATAATTAATAAGTCACGCGTTCAGCTCCATCCATAAAATTTGGGGAAAGGTAGAGTACTTAAGACAATGGACTAATGGAAGCAACACAGTGTCGGACTCAGACTCAAAGCATGCATGTAAACATCAGGTACATCTGCCTGAAGTTTTAAAAAAAGAAGTTACGTTGCAGTTTGACATAATTCAGGAGCTCTGTGAGAGACGAGGTGGCCGTCCTGGGCTGTCCGTCCTAACGAGCCCTGGTTTCCGTGGACGTAAAGCTATATTGAACCGTGCTCATGCATTGGTCTCAGCTTGTCCCTAAATATGTCACCGGACTTCCGAGGACACTTAGCATCACCTGAAGGAATTGCAGTTTGAACGTCCACTTTTTTGTTTGTGCTGGTGTAAAACCTCTACGTGTTCTGAGCAGTTATGAGTAACAAGCGGCCTGATATCATTCCAGCTGCGTTGTCTTGCATGGTTACAAACCTACTGCCACTTGACTTCGGTGAAAAACTGTCAGTGGCTGAGTTAGCAGGCAGTTTTCAGAGACCTGTGGCATAACCAGTTCGATTGGCAGGGGTTGGAGGAAGGATGCGGTAAACCGATGCTGGGAGTCTGCTCTTGAGTTTGGTGGCACTTACGCTGACGGGATGTAAACATTGTCCTGACTGGACAGTGTGGAGGGCGGTTGCACTGTTAAATCATCATCCAGTTGAATGGCGTACTGTACATTGCTACATTGTCATCCCTTCCCAGTCCTGGTTTCATCATTTATTTTGGAAGTTCCGCTTGCTCTGATTAAATAATCTGTTGGCGTTATTTGTGAAGGTCTAAAAATGTTTCCACAGCACTTTTCATCCAACAACTGAGCATGAATGTATTCATCCTTTGTAGAAATTAGATTGACAATAGTACCATAAAAATAAAATCTGAGTAGAAATTAGATTTACAATAGAACCATAACAATGAAACCTGAGTAGAAATTAGATTTACAGTAGTACCATAATAATGAAATCAGAGTCATGTCAGTTGGTATGGAACATCAACATGATAATAATGATATCAAGGACACTGAGAGATGGGGACATGGTTGAAACTGTATTAAATTGACAATGGTAACTGATTTCATAATCAGTTCATTTGCAGATTTAATGATCAGTTGACAGTATAAATGACAAAGGGAATGATGTCACAGTTGGATCTTGAGTCACATCGTATTCATTTCCCAAGAGTTTCACAAGTAAGTCAGTAAATTGATGTTTTACGCCCAGTCAGCCAATGCTGTTATATCACTTACCAGGGTGATAGAGTTTCACAAACGTTACAACATTGAAGCAGTGAAGGTAAGATAAGCAGTCACACATGTATGCTCCCTACTGCATTGCTTTAGTTTAAGAGAGCGACAGTCGGGCCACACACATCTCACAGTCATAGATCTATACAGTGAGCCTGCAGTGCTATACAGAAAGTGAAAAGTGGAATGGAAAGCCCAGGAGGGGCATTTGTCACTGTCAGTGTTCAATAATAATAAGAAAGGATACTTAGACTTAGAGCACCTAATCTGCATAGACTCTAAGCACTTACACATTCTTTACATGTACACACACACACACACACGTACTTACACACACACACACACACACTCACACACACACACTCACACACACACACTCACACTCACACACACACACAAACAGCTGCATATCAGGGCAGTGGGACTGAAGAAGAGGTTTTTAAAAAGAGAAAGCTTTTCAGGGAAGGTTTTCAGGAAAGAGAAAGCTTTCAACAGCCGCCTTTCAAGACTCCTGTGGGTGTACTGGCCCAGACATGCCAGATTCGGAGTCGAGAGAAATGGCCGAGCAGATAGACTGGCCGGCAAAGCAGCCATGGCAAGTGGTTGCAGATGTACATGTTGGAGGATCTGATCATCACCCTAGAGACACCAGCTGCAGGCACAAAATCAAGGACATCACACCAGCGGTCACTTGGAGGAGAGATGCGTAGAAAGAGGAAGCAGTCGGCAGTCTTGCTTGAAGGATGAAAAAGAGTCTTTGTCAATCAGACGAACATAAGAGTTCAGGAGCTGCATGAAAGTCGAGATGGCCGTCCTGGGCTCCTGTCCCTAATAAACCAACGGTTTCTGTGGACGTAAAGCAACACTCAACCAAAAGAAGAATACAGAGCTCAGGAGCTGTGTGAAAGTTGAGGTGGACGTCCTGGGCTGCCGTCCCTAATAAGCCAACGGTTTCCGTGGACGTAAAGCAACACTCAACCAAAAGAAGCATACAGAGTTCAGGAGCTGTGTGAAAGTCGAGGTGGCCATCCTGGGCTCCCGTCCATAATAAGCCTACGGTTTCCGTGGACGTAGAGCAACACTCAACCAGACGAACATTGGAACTGTTTCGAAGGCAACGCTGGGGAAACTTCTCAGAGATGAAGTGAAGCACATACATATATATGGCTTTACTTAGTTTATAGATCAACCTTGTGGAGTGAATGGAACTGACCTAAACATCCTTCTGGCCCCCGCAAGCACAAGCGATTGTCTCCCTTTGCATTGTCATTTCCCTGCCGAGCTGCCAAGATACCCCCAGGGGTGTGGGAGCGTTAAACCAGTCGTGGCGGTATCTGCTGACCAGTGAAGCAGGTTGACAGCGCATGTTCCACACCGCTGCCCCTGCCATGCGATTCAGTCTGTGAGCCCCTCGAAATGCCATGGAGTTGCTGGGGTACTTCTTGAAGCTGTCACCGCAGTCCTGGGCTCCAGAGACAAGAACTGATGCACAGCAGTGATGCAGCAAGACATACACGGCAGTGATGCAGCAAGACATGCACAGCAGTGATGCAGCAAGACATACACAGAAGTGATGCAGCAAGACATACACAGCAGTGATGCAGCAAGACATGCACAGCAGTGATGCAGCAAGACATGTATGCACAGCAGTGATGCAGCAAGACATGCACAGCAGTGATGCAGCAAGACATACACAACAGTGATGCAGCAAGACACACAGCAGTGATGCAGCAAGACATGCACAGCAGTGATGCAGCAAGACATGTATGCACAGCAGTGATGCAGCAAGATATGCACAGCAGTGATGCAGCAAGACATGTATGCACAGCAGTGATGCAGCAAGACATGCACAGCAGTGATGCAGCAAGACATACACAGTAGTGATGCAGCAAGACATACACAGCAGTGATGCAGCAAGACATCCACAGCAGTGATGCAGCAAGACATGCACAGCAGTGATGCAGCAAGACATGCACAGCAGTGATGCAGCAAGACATGTATGCACAGCAGTGATGCAGCAAGACATGTATGCACAGCAGTGATGCAGCAAGACATGCACAGCAGTGATGCAGCAAGACATAAGCAGTGATGCAGCAAGACATACACAGTGCTATGTTTGAAGGACCCGCCCAAAGCTGTCTACAGCATCACAGAGAAGCGCCAGAAATCTGTTTGAACTCTTTGCTGCATGATGGAAAATGCTCTTAGTTGGATGATGGAAAATGCTCTCTTAGTTGTATGATGGAAAATGCTCTTAGTTTTGTGATGGAAAATGCTCTGAGTTGTATGATGAAAATGCTCTTAGTTGTATGATGGAAAATGCTCTTAGTTTTATGATGGAAAGTGCTCTAATTTTTATGATGAAAAAGGCAGTACTCACACCAAACTTTGGAATGGTTCATGAGTGTGACCCAGCCTTATTGAATACAGAAATCTTCATTGCATTGTGAGACAGGGGCATCTTTAGACATAATAATAATAGAAGAAGAAAAAATTCTTATAAGCGCTGTTCTTTAACCAGAATTAAACTCACTGCGCTGTACGAACATCTTAATTCTTATGACAAAAATCACACTAAAAACATTTCAAACAAACAGTAGAAATAATAGTTATATCATCTAACATTTCTTGTGAGACAGTTATTTGTTAATTATTATTATTATTACTATTATTGTGTCTAACACAAGAATAATAATAATAATAATTTTTACTGTCGGCTCTGTCAGTTTTTAATGAAAATTATACCAGTCATTAACTGAGTGTGAGCATGCGTCAAGACGTCTGTTGAGGATAACGTTCTAACAGAGGGTTGGGGATGTGTGAACCTAATGATTTTTATTTGAGTTTTTTTTAACGTTTTGGTTTGACACATACAGTGACATAGAAGGCATTATTCCAGGTAATTTGGGGTTTGCTATTAGTGTATGCAGATTGAGAGAAAGGGGTCGCATGTCTAAGAGTGTGTATACATGTGCGTGTGGTTCATGACTTATAATTATTGAGATATATATATATGTTTTTCGTCGCGCGATCGAACGACAGCTTTAATTTCCCACTGGGATTAATAAAGTATATTGTTATTATAACCAGAGTTAAACTCACTGCGCTGTACAAACATCCTATGACAAAAACCACATTAACATACATTTCAAACAAACAGTAGAAAGAATAGTTACATCATCTAACATTCCTTGACCACCCCCACCTTGCCCCAGCCCTGCTTTTTCTCTTAGTTACCATGCATGAAAATGAATAGCTTCAACAGTTCAAGGGGAGGGAATCTAAATTTAGTTTTGCACGGCAGTGGGACTGAAAAGTTTTGGTTAGCGGAACTTCCTTTCTTTTCTTGGGGCTTTTTTTTTTTTTTTTTTTAACATATTTTTCCATTCCTTTCAATCCTTCCATGTTATGTTGTTTCGCTACCTTTTTATTTTCATTCGTAATTTGCATGAAAGATCCTGGTTGTAAATTGGAGGGGTGTTAAAACTGAAGCACTGTCTGTCACTTGTAGAGTGAGAGACCAAGTTCAGCACTGGCATTTTCTCTTTGCTCTAAGCCACCTTCAGTTTTTTTGTGTTTTTTTATCTCGTCAGTGTAATTTCCTTTGCTTGCATCAGAGTTTAGCATCATGGGACCTAAAGTTATATGGACATATTAACCCCTTCACTGCTGGAGCCTGTAAAATTTCTGGGCTGAAAGATGCATTGACATGCCTACAAACAGTAGATTTTCAAGTCCTATAATACATCTGCTTTCAGTGCTGTGCGCTTTGATAAAAAATCCCTTCACATGCCAGTGCGAAAAAGAAGGCAAAAGGGCTTAAGGGTTTCAGATTTTTGCACTTTCATTGGTCGTTTTGAAGTGACGCCACAGCAGCGAAGGGGTTAAATTTAGAAATGTCATTGTATAAATGTGCTTGTAAGTTGTATTTGATTTGAAGATAGACCTAACATATGGTATGGGTAACAAAGTTCTTTAATGAGCCAAGAGGTTTTATATTGGAGATAGTTATATTCCTTATAATTTTAATATAATAATACAAGTAGTCTTGATTAGGACTAGGGGTTTTGTGTTGGACATAGGTAAGTTCATCGTTTGCTGTGTTGTCCCTTTAGCAACCATGGGGGGAAGGGGGGGGGGGGGGGGATACTTGCCATATAACTGGGAACTTTGTTGTTATTGTGTTGGACTTGATGTCTCTGTCTGGTTAAGACTCTGTGTCTCTGTTGGACTCTGTGTCTCTGTCTGGTTAAGACTCTGTCTCTGTCTGGTTAAGACTCTGTGTCTCTGTCAGGTTAAGACTCTGTGTCTCTGTTGGACTCTGTGTCTCTGTCAGGTTAAGACTCTGTGTCTCAGTCTGGTTAAGACTCTGTGTCTCTGTCTGGTTAAGACTCTGTGTCTTTGTTGGACTCAGTGTCTCTGTCTAGTTAAGACTCTGTGTCTCTGTCAGGTTAAGACTCTGTGTCTTTGTTGGACTTGTGTCTCTGTCTAGGTTAAGACTCTGTGTCTCTGTCTGGTTAAGACTCTGTGTCTCTGTCTGGTTAAGACTCTGTGGGTCTCTCTGTCAGGTTAAGACTCTGTGTCTCTGTCTGGTTAAGACTCTGTGTCTTTGTTGGACTCAGTGTCTCTGTCTAGTTAAGACTCTGTGTCTCTGTCAGGTTAAGACTCTGTGTCTTTGTTGGACTCTGTGTCTCTGTCTGGTTAAGACTGTGTCTCTGGTTAAGACTCTGTGTCTCTGTCTGGTTAAGACTCTGTGTCTCTGTCAGGTTAAGACTCTGTGTCTTTGTTGACTCTGTGTCTGTCTGGTTAAGACTCTGTGTCTCTGTCTGGTTAAGACTCTGTGTCTCTGTCGGTTAAGACTCTGTGTCTCTGTTGGACTCTGTGTCTCTGTCTGGTTAAGACTCTGTGTCTCTGTCTGGTTAAGACTCTGTGTCTCTGTTGGACTCTGTGTCTCTGTCTGGTTAAGACTCTGTGTCTCTGTCAGGTTAAGACTCTGTGTCTCTGTCTGGTTAAGACTCTGTGTCCCTGTCAGGTTAAGACTCTGTGTCTCTGTCTGGTTAAGACTCTGTGTCTGTCTGGTTAAGACTCTGTGTCTCTGTTGGACTCAGTGTCTCTGTCTAGTTAAGACTCTCTGTTTCTGTTGGACTCTGTGTCTCAGTCTGGTTAACTTTAAGACTCTCTCTGTGTCTCAGTCTGGTTAACTTTAAGACTCTCTCTGTGTCTCAGTCTGGTTAACTTTAAGACTCTTTCTGTGTCTGTCTGGTTAACTTTAAGACTCTTTCTGTGTCTCAGTCTGGTTAACTTTAAGACTCTTTCTGTGTCTCAGTCTGGTTAACTTTAAGACTCTCTCTCTTTCTCTGAGTCTCTCTCTTTCTCTGAGTCTCTCTCTCTTTCTCAGTGTTTTTTTTTAAATTATAAAATACTGCTACTAATACTACTACACTACCTTTGCTAGTGTGTGTGTAATGAGTGGATGCATGCAGGTGTGGCATGAACAGCTGTGTGTTTTAATGCACAGTGTCGTGGTGGTGGTAGTTTCATGATTGCTGGGGCAGCATTCTGTTGACCCAGGGGTAACATTGAACACATGTTGCTCCAGTGTTTTGTCTTGCAGGTATATTTACAATATATCACTCTGGACAGCTGAACAACTATCATTGGCAGCAGCTGCCACAAGTATCAATTTTGTTGTGACACATCTTTTGTAACAACAAAAGCATGCTTGCCGCATCAAAAAACATAATTGTGTCTGGACAAATATTTATTGTGACAAACACCGCATGACAAACACATGACAAACACATGTTTGTCATGGCAAAACACGTCTTTTGTTGCGACAAAAAGTATGCTTGTCGCAACAAACACGTGTTTGTCACGACAATACATGTTTGTCATGACAGTCACAACAAATATTTGTCGTGACACAATTATGTTTTTTGTTGCTGCAAGCATGCTTTTATTGCAACAAAAGATGTGTTTTGTCATGACAAACATTTGTTTGTCGCGGCACAACAAAAATAATGCTTGTGGCAGCTCCCGCCAGTGATACGCAACAGCATAGTGATACCGATGGTTAACGATGAAAACGTGTTTGAAACTAGGGTGGTGGTGATGTGGGTTTTTTCCAGTGACACCTCCCCTTTGTTGAACCGGAGCAGCAGCGAACACATGTTTGACACAATGGCAATGGAGATTGAACAACTCTTGACCAAGGTAATTAATCAGTAATTAACTCCTTAGCTCTCTTGACCAAGGTAATTTATCAATAATTAACCCCCAGTTGAACAACTCTTAGCTAAGGTCATTGTTAAGTTGTCAGTAAGTTTGATCACTTTTACTGCCTAAATTCTGTTTTGATTCGTTGTAAAGGTGTCAGACTTTTGTTAATAGACGATCTTCGGAAATCCAGGGGACTGCACTCGGTAAATGCCTACAGGCATGGCCTGTATATATCAGTCCATGCCTGCGGGTGTAGCGCAGAGTAGACACACTTTTGTTGGGGGTACAGTGAGCACGTGGGCAAGATGACGGATACCCGTAAACAAAAGGCAGAAAAGGCATCAGAAATGCCAATCAAGCGCTCACTGTTCGTGGGGAACATGCAGATCGGATAGTAGGTTCCCCCAGCTGGTAGTCTAGTATAAACTATAATAGGTCCATGCCTGAAGATCTAAAACTGTCGCAGATCGGCTCTTCTCAGCTGCCGCCTCCATTTCAGGGGACTTCACTCTCCCTCAATAAGAAAACACTGTCAAATTATCTTTGCCTGTTATTTCTGGAAATCGTCTATTGTAAATAATCTTCTTTATGTATACATGTAGCTTTTGATAGCTTGTATTCATCCAGTATCTCTGTTGTAATTTGTGTTAATTCAGTGCTGCAAGCTCATAAATATTTATGGGGTATAGCGCTATATATATATTTTATACGAATTAGCATTGTCATTAATTCTGTATTATTATTCTAAACTTTTTAAATGATGAACATACCATTTTCATTCAGAACCTTTTTGATAGAAGACACTTTCGTCTAGCCAGTTTTTATGAAGAACAGTTTTATATCCAACTGAAATCATTGTCCCTAATATGTCAGCTGACATCTGAGGACATTAAGCAACACTACCTACCTACCATTTTCATTCAGAACGTTTTTGATAGAAGACACTTTCATCTAGCCAGTTTTTATGAAGAACAGTTTTATATCCAACTGAAATATTATCATTGCTGAATAGTCAGTGCTGTACTGTATTTAATAATAATAAATAGTGCTATACCTCGTAAAAATTTACAAGCTCGCGGCGCTGTACATTATCAACATCAAAAATCCACTTGACAGGCAAAAAAGTAAAAGTGCTGTAAATGGTCAGTGCTGTACCGTATTTAACAATAATAAATAAATAGTGCTATACCTTGTAAAAATTTACAAGCTCACGGCACTGTACATTATCAACATCAAAAATCCGCTTCACAATCAAAAAAGCACAAGTGCTATAAATGCATACATGACAAAAAGCCAGGATAATAATAATAACTCTTATTATATAGCGCTCTACCCTGTAAAAAAATTCGAGCTCGCGGCGCTGTACATTATCAACATCAAAAATCCACTTGACAGTCAAAAAAGCACAAGTGCTGTAAATGCATACATCAGTATCAACATGACAAAAAGCCAGGATAATAATAATAACTCATTATATAGCGCTCTACCCTGTAAAAATTTACGAGCTCGCAGCGCTGTACATTATCAACATCAAAAATCCACTTGACAGTCAAAAAAGCACAAGTGCTGTAAATGCATACATCAGTATCAACACGACAAAACACCAGGATGCTCCCCCCCCCCCCCCCCCCCAAAAAAAAATAAAAAAATAAAAAAAAAAATAAAAAAATAAAAAATAAAAATAATAATTGGAAGAAGTACAAATACTGTTATTGTAAATTCATATATCGATATTAAAGCATTTCACACATATTTGGTCAGAACACTTCAATAGTTTAGTTTTGCATACTAAAGTAAGTTAGACTTAGTTCTATGTCTTAGTCAAAGTTATATGTGTGTGTGTGTTAATACAACTTGTCTGCCAGTGTCTCCTCTCTCTCCCTCTCTACCAGCCTTCCCAGGTTTCGTCATGTTACTGGTTCAACTCTGTGCTCGGCTGATGTAGGTGAACGATTGCTTTCCAGTGTTTCAACACGTAACATTACCTGTGCCTCTCTGCTTTCAGCTGACCCAGGTGAACGATTGCTTTCCAGTGTTTCAACACGTAACATTACCTGTTACTCTCTGCTTTCAGCTGACCCAGGTGAACGATTGCTTTCCAGTGTTTCAACGTATTACCTGTTCCTCTCCTGCTTTTAGTTGATGCAGGTGAACGATTGCTTTCCAGTGTTTCAATACATCACCTGTTCCTCTTCTGCTTTCAGCTGACCCAGGTGAACGATTGCTTTCCAGTGTTTCAACACATCACCTGTTCCTCTCTGAGCTGATGCAGGTGAACGATTGCTTTCCAGTGTTTCAACGTATTACCTGTTCCTCTCTGAGCTGATGCAGGTGAACGATTGCTTTCCAGTGTTTCAACACATCACCTGTTCCTCTTCTGCTTTCAGCTGACCCAGGTGAACGATCGCATGGTTGAGTACACACAGAACATCTCGCTGAATTCACCGAGCGCGGCGTTGCTGCACACGCTCCAGCGACACCGGGACATCCTGCAGGACTACTCGCATGAGTTCCAGAAGACGAGGGCCAACATCACGGCACTCAGAGAACGCGAAGACCTGCTGGGCTCTGTGCGGAGAGAAATCAAGTAGGTCCCCTGATTCCTGGGTTGGGGTTTCAGCTTCCCGGGAGCTGGAGACGGCAGCGGACCTGGTCACTCGTACGATTTGGGTGTCTTTTGGACGCCTGACTTTTAAGCGTGCAAAAACAATTTTAAAAATGCAGTCCTAAATATTTCTGGACGTGTTTTGCAGTTTGTTTTGCGGTCCAGAATATGCCCAGGTGTGGGTTTTCTCTGATACGTGTGTAAGTCTCGTGACCTCTCGCTGCCGTTGTGTCGGTTTCCGTACTGCGGTTTGCGTAATCTGGGCACCGAATTTTCAGGCAATTCAGAGCAAGGCTTGTATTTCCACTGCAAAGTTACAAGTGTTCACCATTTTTCTGGAAGCTGTGCTGAAATTATTTTCAGATTATTTTCGCTGAGAACAAAATGAAATGGAAAAGAACTGACGGAGAAAGTGCCAAAGCAGTGAGGGAAGAAGCGTTCCTGTCAAGATACAAATCTGAGCCCAGCAGAGTGGCGTCTTCTGTTTCCAGACCATTCAGCATGCTACCAGCATTGCCACTCAGACCATTCAGCATGCTACCAGCATTGCCACTCAGACCATTCAGCATGCTACCAGCATTGCCACTCAGACCCATTCAGCATGCTACCAGCATTGCCACTCAGACCCTTCAGCATGCTACCAGCATTGCCACTCAGACCTTCAGCATGCTACCAGCATTGCCACTCAGACCTTCAGCATGCTACCAGCATTGCCACTCAGGACCCTTCAGCATGCTACCAGCATTGCCACTCAGACCCTTCAGCATGCTACCAGCATTGCCACTCAGACCCTTCAGCATGCTACCAGCATTGCCACTCAGACCATTCAGCATGCTACCAGCATTGCCACTCAGACCCTTCAGCATGCTACCAGCATTGCCACTCAGACCTTCAGCATGCTACCAGCATTGCCACTCAGACCTTCAGCAT
This sequence comes from Alviniconcha marisindica, assembly GCA_018857735.1. Classification (NCBI taxonomy): domain Eukaryota; kingdom Metazoa; phylum Mollusca; class Gastropoda; family Provannidae; genus Alviniconcha; species Alviniconcha marisindica. The sequence continues at coordinate 73,876 of JABMCL010003215.1, read as the reverse complement.
GCTACCAGCATTGCCACTCAGACCTTCAGCATGCTACCAGCATCCACTCGACTCCATCTCCAGTAGCACCTTCAGCATGCTACCAGCATTGACTCAACCTTCAGCATGCTACCAGCATTGCCACTCAGACTATTCAGTAGCCCTTGGCGGCAAAAATGACATTGATAAAAAGCACCGCCCCCGGCCGGTGGCTAAAAACTGAAAATACTCAAACTTTTCTAAAAACTATGACTATTTTTAAAGGTGTTCTGTAATCTATATTTGAGTGTAGACGGATCTGAAGCAGCAACAGTAGTAAACAAGTTACTGCATGCTGCAATGGCTTGCTTACGTGCCATCTGATTTCAGTACAAGGATACAAGGATATTTATTTGTCAGTGACATTTAAATGTACGCAGGAATTTGTCTTGGTGACGTCCCATTCATATGACGTGTTAACAAACAGACAAAACATGACAATTAGCCATGCATAAAAGTTATAAATAAATAAATAAAGTTGAATTCAACAATGTAACAATCTCGTTCAGGCAGTGTAACTGTAAGCTATCATCCACCTGCCCACACACACACACACACACACACACACACACACACAGAGGTGCACACGCACACACATGTACAGCTGGAAGACGATAATATTTTTTAATGTAACTGCTGCCGTGGCTTGTTCGCATTCCATTGATTTCAGTCAGCTGGCAAGAGCAGCAACACTGGTTACACTGCTGTACTCATCTCAGTGAAGTCATACTGGGTGGGGGAGGGAGGGGGTATTTTACAGTGCGCTTCCAGAAGTAACATATATTCTATTTTAGTATTTATGTAATGCCTATGGCATTTGTGCATTATTGTGTGCTCGTAGACTGAGTTTCCTAGACATTCCTCGTGCAATCAGTGTATTGATGCTTGGCAATAAAGTTATGTAGATTTTATTTGTTGTTTCTTTGTTATTCATTTGTGGCACCCTGGTTTTCCTTTGAATGGAATACAGAAGTGCTTGACTGGACGTGTTGGTTTTGGGGTACTCATATTGTAAACCGTGTGTTGCAGCACGTACAAAAACTCCACAGGGTTGAACAGGCGCACGGAGCTGTACCTGAAGGAAAACGACCACATAAGAAAGTAAGTCTTTGAAAGTTGTCATGCCACCAGTCTTTCAAACACTCCAGGCATTCAACTTCGGCACGCCCCAGATGCGACCAGATACGTGCATTTTCATCTGTCACCATTTAACTGTTGTTTTGTCACTATGAAGAAGTTTATGTATGTCAATATTGTGTTTTGAAGTCACTTTTTTTGTTTCTGTTTGTTTTGTTTTTAACTTGAGTATGAAATGTATTTGCCCTGATATAACCACAATGGTTGATTGGGCATAAAACACCAAGTTACTACTACAAGTATGAAACGTACACGGCTAGGGTTCATTTTTAGAAAGGGCGCTTTAAGACCCCACCATTATTATTATTATTATTATTACCCCAAAATGTGCATGTTTTGTATTGTCATATTAAATTTGTGTTCTTTTTAACTGTTTATGTGTTTGGGTCTAAGAAAGTAAATGTTTGTTTTAAATCTTTGCTAATGGATTTGCAGTGACTGTAATCCTAAAAAGCAAGGAATTGGAATCTGTGTCTTGCCACTCTCATCGCCCTCCATCCTGCCCCCCCCCCGCCCCCCCTTTTTTTTAACCACACACAAAAAAGGGTACGTTGCTTCAGCTTTGCAATATGTATCCCATGTTTTCTTAGGTTCTTGATAACCTAGTCAACAGTCACTGGTTCAGTTTAGTTCAAGATTTTATCTACAAGTTCAGCAAAGCCCATACACACTCTGCCGGTCTCCCACTCTCAAACGTTTCTCCAATTTTGCCCTTTGAACAGTTCCAGTGTTGGTCAGGTACAATGGCGCTTTCTGTCCTGTCAAGGAAGCTCATCAATTGTTAATTGCTGGGAAAATAACTCAGCATTTTTTGTTGGTGTTCTTTGTATTTTTGTTGTCATCATAAAAGCAAACCAACTAAGCAAAAAATAAACATGCGTAATTTTTGGGGCCTTTTTTTTCTTTTCTTTTCCAGTTCTGAACGTTTGGTGGATGAACAGATAAGGTAAAAGTCTCACTGCTTACATCCCTTGGTCCTCTCTCTCTCTCTCTCTCTCTCTCTCTCTCTCTCTCTCTCTCTCTCTCTCTCTCTCTCTCTCTCTCTCTCTCTCTTTTAAATTCTTTCTTTCTTTGTTCTGCCTTTGTTTTGGTGTACGTGTTTTTATTGATGGGTAAAAAAAATTATACCTCCTCTCCCTGTAGTCTCTTTTTTTCCCCTTCTGTTGTTGGGATTTGAGTGTTTATTGCCTAAGACTGACTCTCTCTCTTTCTCTCTCTCTCTCTCTCTCTCTCTCTCTCTCTCTCTCTCTCTCTCTCTCTCTCTCTCTCTCTCTCTCTCTCTTCTGTTCTATTTGTGACCTTTATTTGTTTTTGTTTTCTTTCTTCTGCTTCTTTTCTGTTCCGTTTGTGCCCTTTGTGTGTGTGTGTGTGGTCATCAAAATGTGTGTGTGTGTGTGTGTGTGTGGTCATCAAAATGTGTGTGTGTGTGTGTGGTCATCAAAATGTGTGTGTGTGTGGGTGGTCATCAAAATGTGTGTGTGTGTGGTCATCAAAATGTATGTGTGTGTGTGTGGTCATCAAAAGTGTGTGTGTGTGTGTGTGTGTGTGTGGTCATCAAAATGTGTGTGTGTGTGTGTGGTCATCAAAATTGTGTGTTGTGTGTGTGTGGTCATCCAAAAGTGTGTGGTGTGTGTATGTGTGTGTGTGTGGTCATCAAAATGTTGTGTGTGTGTGTGTGGTCATCAAATGTGTGTGTGTGTGTGTGGTCATCAAAATGTGTGTGTGTGGTGTGGTCATCAAAATTGTGTGTGTGTGTGTGTGTGTGGTCATCAAATGTGTGTTGTGTGTGTGGTGGTTTGTGTGTGTGTGTGTGTGTGGTCATCAAAATGTGTGTGTGTGTGTGTGTGTGGTCATCAAAATGTGTGTGTGTGTGTGTGTGTGTCATCAAATTGTGGTGTGTGTGATGTGTGTGTGTGTGTTGTGGTCATCAAAATGTTGTGTGTGTGTGTGTGTGTGGTCATCAAATTTTTTATGTGTGTGTGTGTGTTGTGCTTTGCTCGTTCCAATTGTGTTGTGTGTGTATGTGTGTGTCATCTATAGTATGTGTGTTTGTGTGTCTGTTGTGTTTCACTGTTTCCATTTGTGACCTTGTGTGTATGTGTGTGTTTCTACTGCCATATCGCTTCATCATATTTGTGACCTTGTGTATGTGTGTTCTACTGCCAGTATGCTATCACCATATTTGTGACCTTTGTGTGTGTGTTTCTACTGCCAATATCGCTGTCACCATATTTGTGACCTTTGTGTGTATGTGTGTTTCTACTGTTCCAGTATTGTGATCACCATATTTTTATTGTTACCTTTGTATGTGTGTGTTTCTACTGCCAATATCGCTGTCACCATATTTGTGACCTTTGTGTGTATGTGTGTGTTTCTACTGCCAGTATCGCTATCACCATATTTGTGACCTTTGTATGTGTGTGTTTCTACTGCCAGTATCGCTATCACCATATTTGTTACCTTTGTGTGTATGTGTGTGTTCTACTGCCAATATCGCTGTCACCATATTTGTGACCTTTGTGTGTATGTGTGTGTTTCTACTGCCCGTATCCTATCACATATTTGTGACCTTTGTGTGTATGTGTGTGTTTCTACTGCCAGTATCGCTATCACCATATTTGTACCTTTGTGTGTATGTGTGTGTTTCTACTGCCAATATCGCTGTCACCATATTTGTGACCTTTGTGTGTATGTGTGTGTTTCTACTGCCGTATCCTATCACCATATTTGTACCTTTGTGTGTATGTGTGTGTTTCTACTGCCATATCGCTATCACCATATTTGTACCTTTGTGTGTATGTGTGTGTTTCTACTGCCGTATCACTATCACATATTTGTGACCTTTGTGTGTATGTGTGTGTTTCTACTGCCAGTATCGCTATCACCATATTTGTTACCTTTGTGTGTATGTGTGTGTTTCTACTGCCAATATCGCTGTCACCATATTTGTGACCTTTGTGTGTATGTGTGTGTTTCTACTGCCCATATTGCTATCGCCATATTTGTGACCTTTGTGTGTGTTTCTACTTCCTGTATCACTATCACCATATTTGTGACCTTTGTGTGTATGTGTGTGGTTCTACTGCCAGTATCGCTATCGCCATATTTGTGACCTTTGTGTGTATGTGTGTGTTTCTTTTGCCAGTATCGCCATCGCCACCAAGGAGAACATGGCTGGCCAGAACAAGGTGCTGAACTCCATCACGCAGAGGGTCAACAGCATGGCCAGTATCCTTCACACTTCGCCTTAACCGCTAATAGCCAGTATTTTAGCACATAAGTATTATGCCGAAAACAAATTCAGCGGTCGGTCAGGCTGTTATTTTGTTTGACCAGTTCTAAAAAATTAAATTAAAAATTAAATGCAGAACTGTGAGAGAGAGTGTGTGTGCGTGCGCATGTGTGTGTGCTTATAATAGTCTCCGAGGACAAGACTTTGCTCTTTAAAAATACTTTTATTATTATTATTATTACTATTATTATTATTATAAGAAGACAGACTCAATTTGTTGTTGTTGAGAATATTGATCATTTACCAGTTGTAATGCATATTTGAGTGGGCGAGCAGGGACTGACTGGTGCACGCATGGGTGTATTTGTGTGCGTGTGTGTGTTTGCATGCACGTGGGTGTTGTGTGTGTTATATATATACATATATATATATATACTGATATAGTTGTTGTTTGCTAGGTGATATGTTTATGGTAGACTACAATGTTTAGGGTTCTGATCATTGAAATGTATGTTAATGTGGCGTTTTGACATAAGATGTTTGTACAACGCGGTGAGCTTAACTCAGAGAATACCTCTTGATAAGAATTATTTACTATTATTATGGATTTTATCAAAATTAAAGAAAATCCTTGTGCTTATTGTTTGGTGAGGAGCTTGGAAAAAAAAGTTCTAATGCTGTGTGTGTCAGTTTGGTTCCTTAACGTCGGAACAGATCGATTTCCTGTGATCAACAGTCTTGTACAGAGAATAAACCTCCGCAAACGACGAGACTCCATCATCCTAGGGGGCGTCATCGCTGTCTGCTTCATCCTCCTCATCCTCTATGCATTCCATTGACCTTCACCTTCAGTTGCCTGTGGATCTGTTCGTCAGTTGATTTTTGTAGTCAAACATTCACACGTTGGAGAGGGCCCAGCATTTAGACTTACCTGTAGAAAATGCTCACCCAAATCTCGGGGTGAGAAATCTGTTATACAAATTTCTTGACAATTTTGCTGTATTTTGGCTGATGCGTCAAAATGGAGTAACCCTCTTTCTGTCTGTTTCACGAACAAGTTGGCGCTTCGCCGTCGTCAACCTGAGCAGTGCAGTGCTGTAAAACTGTACAAGTCCGACTGCCAGAAATGGTGCAGAGTATAGTGTTTCCCAACACTGGTCTAGCGCAGTGGGTTTGCTTGCAGTTTCAGGGGCACCGTGCCAGCATTGGGATCTTCTGCCAGCAGACTGAAGTCAGGCTTTGCGGAGGGGGGGGAGCCTGCAAACACAGCTGTTTTTACAGGCTATGCCACACAATGCTTTGCAACCTGCAAATTTTGGTGTGCGATTAAATCCACAAGGTGTGGCATATCCTCAGATTGTTCAGTTTTTTTCATCTCAGTCGCCACTACACTGGGAGTCCAGTCTGCAAGATAAATGCAGCTGTCTTCTCCAGTTCCTCCCTGCTGCCGTTGAGTTTGGTGTGCGTCAGGACTGCCGTTGGCCACATGTTTGTTCTCGCTGTCGGCAGAAGCGGGCATCTCTGCAGCGTATGTTCGGCCGTCTGGTCTTCAAGACCACAGTTGCAGGTTGGTGACGGTGCCAGCTTCATTTTGCTGAACATGTGGGCGTTGAGTCGGTTGTGGCCCATGCGTAGTCTCATGACCACGACCTGCTGCCCCCTGGCCGAGGAAGTGGAGCTCTGTGCGTTGCCCCAGGGCTTCTCTGATGAGGGTCTTCTTTTCTTGGAAGATGACGCTGTTGTCTTGCTGTCTTCCTTTGGCTCCAGGTTCAGTGAGCTCCTCTGCTTTTTCATTTCCTGGAAGACCACAGTGGGCTGCTACCCAGTGCAGGACTACTGATCTGTGCTGTGCGACCTCATGCGGGCCCCGTGCAGAGTTTCGAACTCAGCGTGTTATATATCTGTGGGAGGAAACCATACGGTGCAGATGGCAAACCAGTCAGTGCAGAGGTGAAAGGGTGGACTGAACGAAGATCCAAACACATAAAAAGTTCGAAAGAACGCCGTTTATTCAGACAAAACATGAGAATTTTGGGGGTAATCCCCTTTGTCAAGCTACAAAATGACACTTAACAAGTAAATGGTCAAAAATTTGTTTTTTTAAATGAAGTAAAAAGCTAAACCTCTTAGTTGTTTTTGGTTGAGCTATGTTGTTTTCCTGTCCACTGCTTGGAAGAATAAATAAATTTATTTATTTACAAATAGCATTCTTTTCAACTAATGTAATAAATCTAATAAATAGCATTCTTTTGAACCTTTTATGCGCTTGGATCTTGTTTTAAAACGCTAGCGGTCATTCTCATTTCAGAATTTTTGTCTGAACGAAGGCAAGGCAAAATGGCCGGCTCTTCGATTTGAATGTTGTCTGTTCGTCCCCTAGCCTTTGTTGCACAAACTCCAGACTCCGAACAGAAGCAGTTTACCATCATCATCCTCGGAGCATGACTCCATCACTACTGTACAGGACACCATTTTAACTGCCCAAGGCAAGGTACGGTCAAACTAGGACAGCTTTTTGGATTGTCCAGGTGCGGACATGGTGCGGCTTGTCGCCCAGTATGCAAGCTCTGAATCCCAAGCATGGCCAACCTCAGGTTGTCACATGCGCAGATTGCAAAGCCTCGTGGGGTTTACAGTTACACTGAAGGGCTTCGGGTTCGTTTCCACCGTTGCACTCTCGAGTCCGACTGGGACTGGAGAGAGGAGGAACGCCATTGGTTGAAAAAGATGCAAACTTGACGGCTCAGAGCAGCCCAACAAACTGAGTTGCATCAGATCCCGGGTTTTTTTGTTTTTTGTTTTTTGTTTTTTTCTTTCTCGTGTGATTCCTTTGCACCAGGTTTTGGGAAATTGCTGACGTGGTCATGTTTATGGAGGTGGTGGTTGTCGTTTGAAGAACTCTGCACTTGGTGCTTGTGATGCATGTACTGAAGGCTTTTCAGTGTGTGTGTGTTTGAGTGAGTGATTAAATGAGTGTGTGTGTGTGTGTGTTTGAGTGATTAAATGAGTGTGTGTGTGTGTGTTTGAGTGATTAAATGAGTGTGTGTGTGTGTGTTTGAGTGATTAAATGAGTGTGTGTGTTTGAGTGATTAAATGAGTGTGTGTGTGTGTGTGTGTTTGAGTGATTAAATGAGTGTGTGTGTTTGAGTGATTAAATGAGTGTGTGTGTTTGAGTGATTAAATGAGTGTGTGTGTGTGTGTGGAAAACTTCAAGTAGGGAGAAACCAGTACACCCTCCTACATTTCATAATTGTTTCATGGTTGGTTTTCCTGTTTATTCATTGTTTTTTGTATGTTTTTGCTTCCAAATGAAGGAGAATTTGAAGCTTGCTATTTGTGTTTGTTCTCTTTTGGGGTGTCTTTTTTTTCGTCTCTTTTTTGTTGTTGTTGTTGAGAAAGGAGATTTCTTTTCTCTCTATTTTTCAAGTTTTGTTTACTCCATTATTTCGTAATGAAAAGCAGCCAAGTGTTTAACTGGGGATGCATGTACAGGTGTTATTTCTTAATGAAAAGTGTGATTGTACTTGATGTGTCATGTACCAAGATGTTTAGGAATGAACTTGTTTTAGCTTTGTTGGGTTGTGCATTGGGAATATTCTTGGCAGATACATATTGACCACGATAATAGTGTAATAATAATAGAAGATTATTTATGGAGCCCCATCTTGTAAGAGCCCAGGGCTTTTGCAAGTTTTGCATTTGCATTTCTCACACATGCACGCGCACCCACACACGCACGCACACACACTACACCTATGCACACACACAAACACACACACACACACACACACACACAGACAAACACACACACACACACACACACACACACACACACACACACACACACAAACACACACACACACCACACACACACAACACACAGACAAACACAGACAAACACACACACACACAGACACACACACACACACACACGACAAACACACACACACACACACAAACAGACACACTCTCAAACATGTGCATACACAAACAGAAGATATATTTGTTAGCCCTCTGGCTTCCAGTTTCTCACACATGCACACGCACCCACACACGTGCGCACACACACTACACCTATGCACACACACAAACATACACACACACACACACACACAAAACCACACACACACTCTCACACACAAACAGAAGATATATTTGTTAGCCCTCTGGCTTCCAGTTTCTGTGTGCGTCATGACAAATATTTCCTAATGATTCCACCCCCATGGCAAAAAGGGGGGTGTCGTTTGAGCTGTGCCCTTGTGAGCAGGGCTGGGGGGTGTCGTTTCAGCTGTGCCCTTGTGAGCAGGGTTGGGGGGTGTCGTTTGAGCTGTGCCCTTGTGAGCAGGGGTGGGGTTGTTTTAGATGGTGCCCTTGTGAGCAGGGGGGGCAGTGTCGTTTGAGCTGTGCCCTTGTGAGCAGGGCTGGGGGGTGTCGTTTGAGATGGTGCCCTTGTGAGCAGGGCTGGGGGGTGTCGTTTGAGCTGTGCCCTTGTGAGCAGGGCTGGGGGGTGTCGTTTGAGATGGTGCCCTTGTGAGCAGGGCGGGGGGTGTTCGTTTGAGCTGTGCCCTTGTGAGCAGGGGTGGGGTGTGTCGTTTGAGCTGTGCCCTTGTGAGCAGGGGTGGGGGTGTCGTTTGAGCTGTGCCCTTGTGAGCAGGGGTGGGGGGTGTTTGAGCTGTGCCCTTGTGAGCAGGGATGGGGGGTGTTTCAGCTGTGCCCTTGTGAGCAGGGGTGGGGGTGTCGTTTGAGCTGTGCCCTTGTGAGCAGGGGTGGGGGGTGTTTCAGCTGTGCCCTTGTGAGCAGGGGTGGGGTGTCGTTTGAGCTGTGCCCTTGTGAGCAGGGCTGGGGTGTCGTTTAAGCTGGTTCCCATGCGAGCAAAAGCAGGGAATGATTTGAGCTGGTTCCCATGCGAGCAAAAGCAGGGAGTTATTTGAGCTGGTGTCCTTGCTGTTTCAGTAGACAGCTGCCGCCGTCTTTAAGAAGTGCCCCTTCACTGGCATAACCAGTTCCGGCAGTCTGGAGAAAGGGTGCTGCATGCAGAGCACGGCTTTGAGCGTACAGCTTTGCCTCACAACCAGCTGTCCGGGCTTCGTCCAGGGCCTCGGGCGAGGTGGTCGGCAGCAAAGCCGCCCACTGTCGTTGTGGGGTGAAAAGACCAGTTTAGGTCGTAACAACTGGTTCATGTTTTGCATTGCCAGTCAGGGAAAAGAGAGAAAATTTGAACTGTCTGCGCCACTCACTCACGTGATGTGTAGATTAATGCTTTTGTATCGATCCGTCTTCGGTTTGTTGTATAGTTTGAAGTTTGGAGGGGAGCCGGTTTGCGGGACAAGCTTGAGTTCAAATTGCGCTTACCGTCCGATGTTGTTGTGGTTGGGTTTTGTTGTCGTCGTTGTTGTTGTTAATGTTGCAGAGCTGTCTAGTGTTGTGACTGTCTTTTTGAACTGAGGTTAATGATTTCTTCTTTTTCTTTTTTCTTTTGTTCACAATAGTATAGTATAGTAAAATTTCTGGTGTCCCATTTTTGTTGTTGCCACAATGGTATGGTGAAATTTCTGGTGTATCATTTCTTTTTTCCAGTGATTTTTTTTGCTGTACCATTTTCTTTTACCCCCCCCCCCCCCCCCCACCCCCCCCCCATTGTATAGCAAAATTTTGGGGGTACCATTTTTTTCCACTGTGGTATAGTGAAATGTTTGGTGTACCATTAAAAAAAATATATACTCTCCACAATGGTATAGCAGAATTTCTGGTGTACCATTTTCCCCCATAATGGTATGGTGAAACTTCTGCTCTATCATCCTTGTTATATGTATACGAGTGCCACTTCTGTGTTTGAACATGGTTTTGTTTTTATGTAGTCCTTTTTTCTTCTCCTTTTTTTTTCTGTCTTTCTGTGCCCCGTTTTGGGGCAAGGTCAGTTGGGGTGAAGGCAGGTGGGGCAAGGTCAGGCAGGGCAAGGTCAATTGGATGAGGTCAGGCAGGGCAAGGTCAATTGGATGAGGTCAGGCAGGGCAAGGTCAGTTGCACTGAGGTCAGGTGGGGCAAAGTCGTGTTGAGCAAGGTCAGGTGGGATGAGATCATGTTGAGCAAGGTCATATTACATGAGTTCAGGTGGGATGAGGTCAGAATGTCAAAGGAAGTGTTGCACACTCTTACTTCACTTGGAGGAGAGAGGCGTAAAAATGGGAATTGTTTGATAATCTTCCTCAAAAGGGCTGTTGTCAGTCAGGCAGGCGTCGGGTCGGTTTCAAAGGCAACCCTGGGCAAACTTGAGTCGGGGCGGAGCACAGATGGGCTTTCCTGATGACACGAATAAACTCTTCTGTCGCTGAACTGAAGCCCAGGATACATAATACAAAGTGGACGTGATGGTACGCAGCGGTGCAGTCTGTGGCAAGCGGTAGCACCTTATTCGTCTGTGTTACTTGATAAAATCAACAACAACAACAAGGTTCGAGTGAACGCTTATATATTTTGACACAGACACACGGTATGCAAATTTTCGGGGAAATCCCCTTTTGTCAAGCCACAAAACAGCACGTAAACAACAGATAAACGCTAGCAATCATTCTGTTTCAGATTTTTGTGTTACGCGATAGTTATCCTGGTTTCTGTGCGTGTGTGTAAGGTGTTATTGAGCAAGGTGTAAGGTGTTATTGATGATTTTGGATTTGCTGTCGTCCTGGTCGACTGGGCGTTATTTTTTATTTTTTTTATTGCTTACTTGGATTGCAGTCGAGACTCTTGCGCTCCTTGTGGTCGTTCCCAACCCCTCATCACAGCTTCCGTCATGTTGGAATATCTTTCTCTTGCACTGATCCGTTTGGGTTACGGTTGTCGAGCTGCCTTACTTTTGCCTTGAAGTTCAAGCGTTTTGTGATAATTGCATTGATGAATATGCTGGAACTGCTATTCTCCAACCTCCCCCATCCCCCCCAAACGCATCCTTAAATAAGCATCGTATTTATTTTGGGCGAAACCTGCCTGATTCATGAATTCCGTTCAGCATCCAAGCTTTCGAATTGGATCGTCACCAGACAGACTTCCTTCTTTGCCTTCCCCATTTTCCCTCATTACAGAAAATATTTTTTTAAAGAGTCTTCTTTTAGTTACTGATAAATTCGTATAAATTACTTTTTTTTTTTTTTTAAAGAGTAAGCATTGTGACAGCCCCCCCTCCCCCCCAGCAGAATGCAAGTAGTTTAGCTTGCCATTGTAAGAATTCAAAACTTCGGAAAGCTGGTTTACTTCCCATCCCATGTGTTTCCCTCATCGCTGGTACAGGGGGACAAGAGATGTGCTGCCCCTGAATACGCCAGTGTATCTCGATTCAAACCCCCCTTCTGAGGCTTGACTTTGCATCACGTGTGTGTGTTGGGGGGGGGGGGGTATGACAAGTGAAAGGTTGGATAGCCTATCCCAAAAAAAAAAGGTTTCAGAGTGGAGTTGCGTCTCTGGCACCCAAGAGCTCAGTGATCTCTCACAAGCACACACACAGAGGCATACACACATCTAAGTATGCCAATTTTGTCCGAAAACAAATGTGTAACTCTGGGGGATGGTCTTCCATTTCCACCCCCCCCCCCCCCCCCCCCCCCCCATTGTTTTATTTTTCCATACACACATCTTTTGTGGGGAGAAGTATGCCATTTTTGTCCAAAAACAAATGTGTAACTCTGGGGGATGGTCTTCCATTTCCCCCCCCCTCACGCCTCCCCCCCCCCCACCGTTGTTTTATTTTTCTAACCCCAAATGACCTAAGCGAAGCACTTGGTTTGGTTCAATGCCTGCAAGGATTTGAAGGTGTTGGACTGTGAACGTATACATTCTTGTGCAAGTCAATTTGCACCAAGTGTTCGGGTGGGGGGGGGGGGGGGGGGGGGGGGGGATTCTAGTGCAGTGGTGGAAAATTGGAAAAGTATAGAAAGCAGTTCCTTGGAGCACACTGCAGTTGGGGCGTGACTCGTCTTATTCACAGCATTATTCTTCCATCACCTGTAAATTGCATCCATGTTGAATTTTGTGCTGTACAAAATGGGTTCGTCGCTTGCTCCTTGGCCAGTTTCGGTCAGGAGCCGTGGTTCTGCATTGCTTCCAAAATATTCACACGGGGGAACGTCGAGGTACTTGTACAGAACTTGTTTGTGTAATTTATGTTTTTGCAAAGGGATGCTGTGTGGGCTGACCAAGACTTCTGGTACTAATCCTGTAATAATATTCAGATCTGTATTGTAGTTGTTGCAGTCACGCTTCATTGTTGGAGAATTTGTTGATGTGTTTCACCAGACATGTTTGGGGATTTTTGTTGTTGTTGTTGTTTTTTGTTCCATGCTGGAAATCTGTCTGTGATGGTTGGTTGGTCAATTGCTGGAGACTCAATATTTTCACCTCCCCCCCCCCACCCCAACAAAGGATCTTTAACGAGCAAACTTGTAAACAAACATGTCTGCATACTTCAGTGGTATAACTTAATTCAGTGATTTAAAAATGGAAAGTGTGACCGTTGCGTGAATTGTTTTGAGTGGCGTCTTCTCTTTTCATGTTTTGAAGGGGCGATAGTCTGATGGTGTGTCTGTAAGAGTTGAAGCATTGTGTTTGGAATGAAAAACTGAAGTGAAATAAATCAACTTGGAAAATATGATTTCTGACTAGACTCTCTCTCTCTCCCTCCAGCATAAAATAACGCATACAGAGAGTAAATTTATTTGATACACTATTTGTCTGCGTTAAAATTATGGCAAATTAGTAATCTGCAGTAAACGACAACAGTAACAAAAAGTTTCATATCACATTAGAATACATTAGTCCAAATTACAAAATGCCTGTTTTATATATTGTAAATATGATTTCTGTTTACATGTAAATCCATTCAAAATGTATCAAGAGTTAACAAATCACAAAACATAGTGTTGTATAGGCAAATAATTCAATACACACACACTGTAACTCCAAAAGTATACATTCTCACAAGAGATCAGTAGCACCATGTTTTCACTAGATTTTCAGAACAGCAACTTGCAGGTGCTGGACAAGCACATTTTGACAATAACTTGGTACTGTAACGAGTCTCTCTCTCTCTCTCTCTCTCTCTCTCTCTCACACACACACACACACACACACGTGCACTCACACAGAAACACTACTCACATACACAAACCATGCACACACACACACAGTGGACTAGGTTTACGGTGCTGCTCTTCAAAAAAGATACTGTGCGCATATAGGTACCCCAAAACACACTATATGCGCACAAAATACTGCAGACAATTCATTGAAGATGCACTCACGCGCACACACACACACACACACCCATGCATGCACTCACGCACACACACATCCCCCATATGCGCACAAGCTGCTGAGTTCATGGTGGTGCATGAATTCAACGAAGATGTGGCACACAAAAGTGTATTGCCTAAAATTCAATGAAGATCTGCCACACGCACACACCACGTGCACACAAGCCGCTATGTTCATTGTGTCGTCATGAATTCAAAGAAGATGCCTCACACACAACCACAATAATGTACAAAAAAGATTCACTGTATGGCATAGGATTCAATGAAGATATGCTGCACACAATCATAATTACGCACCCAAGCTGCCAAGTTCACTGTGATGCCATAAATTCAGTGGACGTACAACGCACAACACAACCACAATAATGCGCACAAAATGTTCACTATATTGCCTAGAATTCAACAGAGATATCACTCACACACACACACACCATATGCACACAAAATGCGTGGTTCAGTTACCAAGATTTTGATCATAATTTATTCTTTAATGTGATGAATGCACACACACACACACACACACCCATGCAGACACAAAAGGCTCAATTCATTTTGGAGCGGGATGGAACATCAGAGCTGACGATGGCCTTCTCCCATTGGTCGCCTTCAAACTTCTCCACGTCCACTCGCACCACCGTGCCGGGGTCCAGGCAGTGTGGCATCACTCCTGCCGAACAAGGGCAGACAACTGAGTTTGCAAGGACACACAACTGCATGCATATTTGTTTGGGGGGGCTTTTTTAAATTTTATTTTATTACTGGCAGTCATATTACATATAAGTGCGACTGCACACATACACACACCCCCTATTAAACAATAATACAGGAGGCGTGGTTTTGAAAGCATTCATATGCACCTTCATCATAACAGGTCTGCACCTGTGTGCGTAAAACAACAAACAAAGAGAAAGAAAGAAAAGCCATTTTCGTATGCCCACAAATCAACACACTGTACCTGCACACTTGTCAGACATTCTCACCTCGTTCAACATGTCTGATGTTAACATGAGACTGCTGATTGGTTAGAAAACCAACACCGTATAAACATCACCACAGTGGAGATTCCAACAAAAGCAGTTTTAAATGGCACCAGCCATGTAACAGACAAACAGCGCCATAACCACTTTGGTGGATATTCAAAATGCGCTGTGTAAAGCTAGTCATTCATTCAGTCACACGCAACCAGACTGTAGTGGGTAGGACTAGTGCTATGGTTGCCATCGTGAAGTGCTTAGGGCGCATCTCCAGAGAAGGCGCTTGACAGATGTTCATATGTAGATATATATTATATATACGATATATATATACCTACATATAGTTTTGTACTATAGCCATCCAGATTGGACCCGACAAAATGAACATGGCGCTGAATGTTAGTACGGTGTAACAGCTGTCACGATTGAACCGGACAAAATGAACTGAGTGCTGTGTCGGTAACTGACAAAATGAACAGAGCATTGTCACATGATTGTGTGTCAGTAACTGACAAAATGAACTGAGTGCTGTGTCGGTAACTGACAAAATGAACACAGCACTGTGTGTCAGTAACTGACAAAATGAACACAGCACTGTGTGTCAGTAACTGACAAAATGAACACAGCACCGTGAGTCAGTAACTGACAAAATGAACTGAGTGTTGTGTCGGTAACTGACAAAATGAACAGCATTGTGTGTCAGTAACTGACAAAATGAGCTGAGTGCTGGGTCGGTAACTGACAAAATGAACACAGCATTGTGTCAGTAACTGACAAAATGAACACAGCACTGTGTGTCAGTAACTGACAAAATGAACACAGCACTGTGTGTCAGTAACTGACAAAATGAACACAGCACTGTGAGTCAGTAACTGACAAAATGAACACAGTGCTGTGAGTCAGTAACTGACAAAATGAACAGAGCACTGTGTCAGTAACTGACAAAATGAACACAGCGCTGTGAGTCAGTAACTGACAAAATGAACACAGCACTGTGAGTCAGTAACTGACAAAATGAACACAGCGCTGTGAGTCAGTAACTGACAAAATGAACAGAGCACTGTGTGTCAGTACTGTACCATATCCATCAGGATTGGACCTGGGTCTGTAGAAGCTTTGTACGCCGCAGGTCTTGCAGAACGGATGCTTGGCTTGGCCAGTGTTGAAGGTGTAGGTGATCAGGTTCTCCTCTCCCTAAAACAACAATAACGATGTTGAAAAATGGACGACAACACCAACAGCAGTAGCAATGTAAAAGGCCTAAAAATAGAATGATAAAAATCAAATACCGAATAAAAATGCACAACAATCAAAATGAAGACTAAGCCACAAAATCCCAATACATAAAATTACAAAGAATGCCGTTTCTCAAGACAAACTCAACATGTGAATAGTTGGGGTAAGCTCCCTTCTCAAGCAACAAAACACTAGTTAAACAGTGAAAATGAGATGTAGGATACTGATCTGCTTTTGACTGAGCTGTTTTGTTATGAACTACAAAACAAGAATGAATCAAAAGAAATACCAGGAAAGTAAAAAAATAATAATCTTGAATCCTTGAAGTAATCTTTCACAAATCGCATCATAAATATGCTGTTGTTTTCGCACAGCAACAAGGAGTCTCAGAATACTGCAGGTCTGTGCACATCTGGTGTTAACGTTGGCGGAAAGCGTTGGCAACCACTCTTTGGGTTTTTCACACAGAATATAGACTATGGCTTTCTGATTGGCCAAAGTGCACTGGTGACTGACAGCCCAAAAGCCTAACCCAGTAACTGTTCTCATTTGATTTATCTCCCATCCTTTATAAACTGTTTACCCACCTCTGTCAACTCAAACTTGGCTTCTGGAACGATGAAGTGGAGGTTTTGCTTCTTTGAGCAAATGCTGCAGCTGCGTGTAAGGCAAACAAGAAGGTGGGTGAGCGAAACTCTTCTGTCATCATAAATACCATCCTTTCACCCAACCTTTCCATCAACACCAACATAGTACCTTCCAACATCACCACCACCATCCTTTTCCCTCAATCTTTTCATCATCACCACCACCACCCCTTACCCCAATCTTTCCATCATCACCAACATCATCCCTTCCATCACCACCAATGCCATCCTTTCGCTCAACCTTTCCATCATTACCAACATCATCTCTTCCATAATCACCAACATCATCCCTTCCATTACCACCAACATCCCTTCCATCAACACCATCTCTTCCATCATCAGCAACATCATCTCTTCCAACATTGCCAACCTCATCCTTTCCATCTCTTCCATCATCACCAACACCATCTCTTCCATCATCACCAACATCATCCCTTCCATCATTACCAACATCATCTCTTAGATCATCACCAACACCATCTCTTCCAACATCATCCCTTCCATCAACACCATCTCTTCCATCATCACTTCCATCATTACCAACATCGTCCCTTCCATCACCACCAACATCATCTCTTCCACCATCAGCAACATCATCCTTTCACCCAACCTTTCCATGATCATCCTGTCCCCCAGGCCTTCTGCTATCACCATGTACCACCTCTTCCCCACCCTTCCCAGTCTGTTTATGTCCCGTCCTTTATAAACTGTTTACCCACCTCTGTCAACTCAAGCTTGGCTTCTGGAACGATGAAGTGGAGGTTTTGCTTCTTTGTGCAAATGCTGCAGCTGCGTGTAAGGCAAACAAGAAGGTGGGTGAGCGAAACTCTTCTGTCATCATGATGATCATCAATATCATCCCTTAAAATGATGTGACGTCCTTGGCAGGCCTGACTCAGGTTATTACTGGTCAGCATCACCCTTTCCCTCATGCTATATACTCTTTTTTTATCTAGAATTTAGACCAGCGGTCTGAAAGCTGCACTCACTTGCAGTCAATGGCTTTGATGACCGGTGAAGCGAGAACTCTGAAGCGAACGGCACCACAGTGACATCCGCCGGTGTGGTAAACTTCCTCAGTTTGCTCTGCGGCCATCCTCTGTGAAGTCAGAACCACCAGAGGGCGATGTTCATTCAGAATTCACCAGTATTTTACGGCACACATACATAATTATAACAATAAAAATTATTATATAACATAAACGCATTATGCTAGTTGTACAATACATAATAATTTTGTCATTACTGTATTTTATGGCACACACACACACGAGTTAGTCCCTTTTAACCCCTGTTACAAGAACACATAAGGCTAGCACATGCTGGTATCATCAACCATTCCATCTTATTGATACTAAACAAAAAATATCAAAAAAGAACGGACACACAATACAAAATTAAAAAACGTTCTGTAAATGCATAATGGCAAATACCAGTGCTGTATAGCAGCAAGCTGCACATACCACCTACCAACTATAAAGTATAAAGGAACTAAAAACCAAACTACGCTGCAGATCACCTTAACAACCAGCACTGCCATCAAATCATGGCTGTCTCGCAGTAGCAAGGCAGTTGGTAATAATTATGTACTCAAAATGTGTGGGAAAGTCAGTTTAGGTGAAATATAGTTGAGAAGCTGCCAATGTAAAAGCTTTAAAAGCACATTTAGTATGTATCTTACATTTAACTTACAACTGGACTTGAATATAATACAGACAGAGAAACATAAATCTTAAAAATACAAGAACAATTTTCATTTACAGTTAATTACACTTTACAGTGTATATTAGGAGAGGTTTGCGAAAGAAGTCGTTGGAGCCAGGAAGATGAAAATTAAACATGTCTGTAAAAGTCTTGGCGGTAAGTAAGTAAGTAAACACGGTGCTTAACGTCCACAGAAACCATAAGGCTTATTAGGGACGGGGAGAATGGGCGGAAGGGGGTATGAAGGTGGGGGCAAGAGGGAGAGTATATACCTATCCTACACTGTCACCACCAGAATGATTCCTGCATTAAGACGGGCAGCGATGAGAGCCATTTTAATGTTTGAGTAGGAAGTGACGGACAAAGTCACAAGACAGTGTCCACAAACCACAACCTTTTTGAAGAGAAAGGAGAGCCAAAGCGGTATCGAACCAAGGTCCTTCCGCTTACCAGCCTAACGCCTTACCGCTAGGCCTAACGCCGTACCGCTAGGCCAAACCGGTAGGCAAAGCACAAAAGCTTATATACCCACACCAGATGATACTGATAGCCCTGGGCTCCGTCCACATCCACAGTACCCAACAGCAGGGTCCAAAGCTGGAAATGTTCAACGAACGGTGAAGAACTGGCACCCGCATGATGACGCCTCTGCTTCGAAGTGGAGTTGCACTTCCGAATGCGAAATGACCTAAATGGTTCCCACGAACAGTCTGGGCGGGTAGGCGCAGAGAATAGCTGGGTGCCATGTTTCTGATGGAGAAAGAGGACACGAGCTATCTCCAACAGCTCATCCGTTTCCCTCACTTCAGCCGGGTGCTCCTGTTGCTGCCACTGCGCCACGCGGAAGGTGCCTCTCTTTGGCACTTCCTGCCCGATCCTTGCCGGAACAATGGGAAGAAAATGACCGGGTGTCCAGTGCTCCTGTTGCTGCCACTGCACCACACGGAAGGTGCCTCTCTTCGGCACTTCCTGCCCGATCCTTGCCGGAACAATGGGAAGAAAATGACCGGGCGTCCAGTGCTCCGGGACAAGATCTGACCTCGCCGACGACCACATGACGCCAATCTTTTCATCCTGCTTGCATCCTGGAGCCTTTATTACTCTGCTGCGGTGAACTCTGTAAAGCTCCCATCCTAGGGGTGGAAAAGCCGACAGGATAGGATGCTTCAGAACACATGAAGCAGCAAGGAACTCCCAAAGTCCCGGGTATGACCCGTTCCGCAGTACTGACATCACCTCTCGTTCAAGAGAACCTGCCGGCGACTCGTCAGGTGCGACTGATGTCAACAGAGCCACCTGAACGACACTTTCAGGAGTAACCCGGGCGTGCGCTGAACGCCAGTTGCTCCCATCCGGGAAGATATTGGGAGCAAGTGCCATGGCTATTCAACATCTCGTCTCTTCAAAGCAAGCTTCTGTGTCAAAAAGCACAAGGCTTAGTGAACGGGGAAAAAAGCAATTTCCGTCCCCTTCAACACTCAAGGGAAAGGACCGCTCCTGAACAGCTGGCTGCAAAAGGCCCAATGCGATTCTGTCGATAGTACTGCCGACTGGCGCTGCCACACTGGGTAGGGGAATGAAAAATCCATCAACAATATCCTTCATTGTCCTCGCTGCCTCTTGGACCTCCTGGAAGCTTCCGCACCGAGCAAGGGCTTCTGCCGCAGACTGAAAGCATTCCATCCCGTCATCAAGATTGTGACCGTCATCGTCACTGCGATCATCATCATGATCAACCAATGTCGGGTTAACCTCAGAAACAGGAATCTCGACGGGAGGCAGAAGAGGCGCGGGGCCAATGAATCTGAGCTTTACTGTCTGCCAAGCTTCAACATAACCTGCAGAGAGGCATCTGGCGAAGTCTCCCGACATATAAAATCCACAGAAACAAGACAGCTGCCTTGTTGCCAATACACTGTCAGCCAGGACCCGAAGATGGTGGATCTTCCTGGACCCAGGAACTGTCTTCAACGTGGAAGAGTTGACTTTCCTGTTAATCACATCTACTGCCACGTGGAAGAAACGTTGAACTTTATGGAGACACTCACCTGGACCCTCAGACTCACTCATTGTAAGTGAACAATGTCCGAACACATCATGCGCTCCCTGCACGGTCACACTTCCAGCAGCAATGTCTCTGGTTACATTTCGCTTCACAGTTCCCCCACACCATTCCGAGTCGTTCTTCCCGTGGCGAGGACCAAAAAACACCTTTTCGATAGAATGGGAACCAGACAAATGAGTATGGCTGAGAATGAAAAAAAGGAAGCTTGGACTTGAACTGGGCGGCACACCCATCGCTAATCATGCTCACCCTGTTAAAAGACCGCAGCTGTGACAGATAATTCATTGTCTTTTCAATGAAAACCTGGCTCGCACAGGCATCATGGCGAAGGTCATCCATGAAAAACACGAGGCAATCTCGCCTCAGCTCTTGGCATGCAGAGCACCTGGAATATGCAACGACAGGAAAAAACGTAACCTGCTCGTAAGCCCAGTGGGCACTCTGCGGTTCATCCTGGAACTTGAAGAGAAAATTCCCTGCACAATCCATTGTGGCGATCGACAGGAAGATTCTCCTTTAAGCGCTGGAACTGGTCCCTGTGCCATTCGGAATTGAATATGTGTCTGTAAAGTGGACCCAGCTCCTTCAGCAGCTCTGTGACACACGCGAGCACACTTCCAGATTTTACCGACCTTTTCCATCCGTGTCGACTTCCCCACTTTGACCGCTTGATCTGCTCATCCATCTGACCTCTCAGTTCACTCTCCAGTCTCACACGCGCTCTCTCAACTCCACAGTGCGGGCATTCCCTGTCAATACAAACAAGCTCAGGAAACTCGCCCTCATACGCACACACACACTTTCATCCAACAGCTCTTTCACCCCCTCACGCTTGTTTTCCAAACAAAAATTTAGCCTCGTCACCTTTGCCTTTGGAGTCTGGCAGATTTCACACAAACACTGCCGAAACTTTAGCTTTTTCACCGACTGCACATGTTTCGGCTTGAGTCTATGAAACGATCTCAAAGAAACCGCAGAGGCGGTGTTCTTTGACCTGTACTCTTTGTGCAATTGACTGACTGGCTTAAGAAGCCGTTTCTTGGATTTGAGAGACTCGCTGGGGATCGCAGCGGCATGGCTATCAAAGTAGTCCCCCACAACCGTCTTCTGCTTGCTGCCTGAAGATGAATAGAGAGCCGTATTTCTTGCAGCTTGTTTCAGGTATCGATTTGACAGCCCAATGCATTGGCTGTCTGGTGTGGTGTGGAATGCTTGAGCAAGATTTCTTTTATGCTTGAGTGTGTCTTTGTCTCTTCTGTTTTTTTTTTGTGATGCTCATAATATGTATACAGAGAGTCTTGGAAGGACTTGTACTAGCTGCATTATGTTTGTGAGGTGTGGTGCAGTGTCCATGGAGTTGCTTGAGGTGTTGCTGTGTCTGTCTGTCAGTCGTTTTGATAACTCCTTTCAAAAGATGGGCAAGCTGTACTCCCTTTGCTCTAAACTTTTCTTTTTATGTAAATGACGAGCCAGAAAGCAAATTTCTCTACACAGAGACAATAAAGTTGTATTGTATTGTACTCTTCTAACGGCTCGCGAGTAGCAATCTTTGGTTGGGTAGGGACAACCATTGCCCTGAAATATTTGCTCTACCTGAACAGCTTTCTCTCTCCGAGCCCTCAGCAAGGCTTCTCTCTCTGCTTTCTTTCTGTAATAGTACTTCATACGTTGCTCCCTGACACATGTTTTTTTGTTAGGATGCTGGTTTGCCCTATGCCTGTTCAAACAGCCAGTCTACCAGCCTCTCTTTTCTTGTCAGCCTTCTCTTTATCCTGTCTGGTCTCTCGAGCAGGTGGCATCGGCAGGTCCTTAGCTGCAGCTGCAGCCCTCTTCCTTGCACTGTACACACACACACACACACACACTCACACACACACACACACACACACACACGCACACACACACACACACATGCACACACACACGCACACACACACGCACACACACAGCAGAATGTCAATGAATACAACAGGGTTAAGCAATATTATGTAGTGTTCTGCCAGATCACCTGTATGTGTCTGTAAATTTTACTGAATTGGTACAGCCATTGTGGAGGTTTAAGCACCACCATTTTTTTCATCCTGAGCAAAACAGTTCTGAGCTGACCGTCATAACGCTTGTTCTTTTTCAAGACAAACCTGAAGTCCATGAATATTTACTTTATTTATTCTGTGAAGAGTGGAACCCAAAAACAAAAAAAGAAGAAAATTACCTCCTAATCATGTACCTCCGTCACCTTCAACTTCCATGAAAAAAACATACAACAAAGTTCACACAAATGGTGAAAGAATTATTTTTTTAAAACTACTTACGCGTAGCGACATTGGCGCTGTCTTTGGAGCATTCTTATTCGGTCCTTCTCCTCTTCCGCCATCTGCCTTTTGCGGTACTTCTTCGCCCGCTCTTTGTCACAGTCCTTCAGCTGTTGCCCACGAAGCGGATCCTGCTTCAGGCGCTGCCGGTAGGCTTGGACAGCCAGTTTATTTTTTGTTCTTCTGTTTGAAGCTTTCTTGGACTCTTTGTTGTCCACAAGTGCTCTGCTGCCCTCCCTTGCTACATGCGGAGAGCGGGTCTTTGTCATGCTGCCTGAAATACAAAATAATGGCATCAGCATCAAACTGTACCCTGGAAACAATTTGTAGAAAACAGAAAAAGAGAATGCTGTATTATCAAGTGACAGTAAGGCCCACTGTCAAAAGTGTTGGCAGGTCATGAGATGGATGGACACAAACACTGTCAAAAGTGTCTGCAGGTCAAGATATGATTATGAATGGACACAAACATTGTCAAAAGTGTTTGCAAGTCATGAGATGGATGGACACAAACACTGTCAAAAGTGTCTGCAGGTCAAGATATGATTATGAATGGACACAAACATTGTCAAAAGTGTCTGCAAGTCATGAGATGGATGGACACATTGTCAAAAGTGTCTGGAGGTCATGAGATGGATGGACACAAACATACAGACTTCAGACTTCAGAATCACTGACTGAACGAAACGTGAACTCAAGAGTCAAATGGCAATGCAGTATATCTGGCTAATCGATAAATCCATATTTCCGATGTAAATGTGATGTAAAATAACGGCTTTCACTGTTGTGGCCCATAAACGCTACTAACTCAGTAACTCACTAACTGGCATTCTAATTCAAAAGAAGCCACATAAAGGCAAATTAACCAGTGGATGCCATCATTTATAAGTCATAAGAGATCACAAATTAATAACAACAAGATGATCAGAATTAAGATTGGGTCCCGTCGGCGTATCGCACTTGTAGTGCGCATCGAAATAAGAGCGAAGTCATTGTCCAAACTTTGCCTGTGTAAAATCGACCAGTTCATGCACAACAGCTTTTAAATTGTGGTATCCTGTAACTGATCATGATTACGCACGTCGGTCTTACACAGTACTGTAACGAGGTAACGAGAGCCTTGCACATTCTTATCAAACCAACAGAACTAACTTCCAAAACCGAGACATGAACGAAACTGCAGCTAATGCATCAACGTATATATATATATATATATATATATATATATATATATATATATATATATATA
>JABMCL010003215.1:37500-45000 GCA_018857735.1 Alviniconcha marisindica | reverse complement strand
ATGTATTCATTTCCTCAGCTTCGTTCGCGACGGATAGCCGTACAGGCCGCACAAAACACTTGGTGTCCCAGTTTTTCCGTGTTGCACGCACCGCGTCTTTGGTACCGGGTACGAACGTTTCGTGCTCACGTCGGTCGAGTCGCCCGGGGACTAAGATCAAAGAGGCCGCGGAAGCCCTTAAGCCAGAGGTAGCTCTTAACGGAGTTATACGGTCCAACTCTGATAACCGACCGACCGCGAGAGTGGGATTTGGACTGGAAATAAAACCAGCTGAGCATTGTGAAACACTGACAATTAATCCTCCATTCCATGTTTTGTACTTTGATCTCGACTACCGGCCGTGTGAGAAACTGCCGACCTTCTTGGACGGAACAAGTTTGGTAAGGTCAGGTCCTTCAGTCCGACTGTCGCGTCGCGTCCGTTGTAATAATCATCACAGATTTGTCACCCCTCGTGTGAACACAGAAACATTTGGTGAAAGAACGTTTGCCTCAAACACTCCGCCACTCTGATTCTGCCTCCTCTTTTAAAGCCGCCCTCAAGACCCACCTGTTAAATAATTATTTCTAAACTGTCTTTCTGACAGCCGTACCCATCCACCCGTCCGATGCGCGTGCGTCAGAGTGTGTGTGTGTGTGTGTGTGTGTGTGTGTGTGTGTGTGTGTGTGTGTGTGTGTGTGTGTGTGTGTGTGTGTGGTGTGTGTGGTGTGTGTGTGTGTGTGTGTGTGTGCGTATGAGTGAGTGCGAGCGTGCGTGCGTGCGTACGCGTGCGTGTGTGCGCGCGTGCATGTGTGTGTGTGTGTTTTGCGTGTGTGCGTGCGTGCGTGCGCGTGTGTGTGTTTTGCGTGTGTGCGTGCGTGCGTGTGTGCGTGCGTGCGTGCGTGCGTGCGAGACAACTGTTGAGAACAACCCAGCAACAAGACGATCCATTCAGTTACGAGAGCCCAGCTCCACCTTCCTGCTCACACAAATTCTGGACTCTCCACGACCTGTGGTTGGTTAGTCAGCCTTGTCTAACGTCGAGTTGTCTCCGAAGAGGTAGACAGCTCAGGAACTGTGTGTGAAAGTCGAGGTGGCCGTCCTGGGCTCCCCGTCCCTAATAGTCCTTATGGTCTCTGTGGACGTAAAGCAACGTTGAACTGTAGTATCTCAGAGCTCAGGAGCTGTGTGAAAGTCGAGGTGGCCGTCCTGCCCCAGTGGGCTCCCCGTCCATAATAGTACTTATGGTCTCTGTGGACGTAAAGTAACATTTGAAGAAGAAGAAGAAGAAGACATGATGGTGATGATGGTGATGATGATGATGATGATGATGATGATGATGAAGAGGTCCTGGTGGGGACCGAGATCCCAGGAGATGGGGGAAGGGAGAGACTGTACTCAACGCTACACTGTCACCACCAGAATGTCTCCTGCATTCAGATGGGCAGCAATGAGAGCCGTTTTAATGTTTCACTAACCGTGAGGGGCAAAGTCACGTGACAGTGTCCACAAATCAGAAGCAGTTTTGGAAGAGAAAGGAGAGCCGAACTGGATTCGAACCGAGGTCCATCTGCATACCACCAGCCAATAACGTTCACCGCTAGGCCGAACCCAAGGACCAACAGAACACACTGGACTTCTTCTTCACGTCCACAGAGACCTGTGGACTATTAGGGACGGGGAGCCCAGGACGGCCACCTCGACTTTCACACAGCTCCTGAGCTCTGTATGACCAGCTTAAGTTCAACGTTGCTTTACGTCCACAGAGACCATAAGGAATATTATGGACGGGGAGCCCAGGACGGCCACCTCGACAGTCACACAGCTCTTGAGCTCTGATGTTATTGCCTGGTCTGAGCTCTGATGTTATTGTCTGTTCAACGTTGCTTTACGTCCACAGAGACCATAAGGAATATTATGGACGGGGAGCCCAGGACGGCCACCTCGACTTTCACACAGCTCCTGAGCTCTGAAATATAATACATACTGGACTGGCAGCTTGGTATGAAAGGTAGGTCCCTGGCCAAACCGGATCACACCTCACCTGCGCTGTAACTCTTCTCTGACGCAAACGCCGAGAAGCCGTCAAAGCTTTTCCTGAACAGAGCCGTGACGTAAAGATAGGATCTAACCCAACAAAAGCACCAACGGTCGTGAACACTGACAGTACTTTCAGCTGCTTTCTCCGCGGTATTCACTGGACCGTGGTGACCGTGGTGTGACCGAAGCCCGCTACGGGCACTGAAAATCCAGCGTGATACGCATGAGTGGGTGACCTCTGGGAGGCAACACGCTTCTGTAACTATCAAGGCAGGTGCCACAGTGCCGCTGTAATGGTCCTTCGTGTTGCCGCTGATTGTCTTGGAGAGCAGTCTGTAAGGCATTGCACAGCAACGACTACGGTCGGTGGTGGTGGTGGTGGTGGTGGCGGAGAGGTGGAGATCGACACCCGGAGCGTTGCTTTCTGGCACCTTCCTCCAAACTCTGCCAGAATTTGTAAGAGTATATAAGTAATATGTATACAGTATATAAGTAGTACATAGTTCAGGAGCTGTGTGAGAGTCGGGTCCTGGGCTGTCCGTCATACGAGCCTTCTAGTTTCGTGGACGTAAAGCTACACTTAACCATGCTTCGGATTGTTCAGCGTCCCTAATAGTAACTGACATCTGATGACATAGCTACTTATCACACTCGATGGAGTAGTTGAGACAGGGCTGTGAAAGTCGAGGCAGATCGTCACTCCCGTCCAAAAGTCACGTGCGGGGAGTAGCAACTTCATCGTAAGAAGCTGTGAGAAAGCGCTGTAAGTACACTTCGATCGATTTAAAAACACTATAAAAGCTTAGCATTCATGTAGAATCATGCGACGCAGAGATTGCTCGAGAGCAGAAGCCCCATAGACATCAATCAGTAAGTAAGCAGGTTCAGGAGCTGTGTGAGAGTCGAGGTGGCGTCCTGGCTGTCCGTCCTAACGAGCCTTCTGGTTTCCGTGGACGTAAAGATTTATTGCACCGTGCTTCGGCATTGGTCACAACTTGTCCCTAATATGTCAACCTGACATCTGAGGGACATTAAACAACACTACCTACCTACCTACCTACCTACCTAGCAAGTAAGCAGAGTTCAGAAGCTGCGTGGAAGTCGAGGTGGCCGTCCTGGGCTCCCGTCCCTAATAAGCCTACAGTTTATGTGGACGTAAAGCAACACTCAACCAACCAAGTAAGTAACTTGGTGTTTTACACCCAGTCAACCATTACGGTTATATGTCTTCTTCGGGCGCAAAGAATTTTTGTCGAAGGCGCCTGTGTACTATTGTTTCCTTGTGTTTCGTCGCATTGGTGACTACATTTCTATCATTGGTGGGAGCTGCCACAAGTACTATTTTGTCGCGACAAACTTAAACGTGTTTGTCGCGACAAAACACGTGCTTTACAAAACTTTTGTCGCGACAAACACAAACACGTGTTTGTCGTGACAAGCATACTTTTGTTGCGACAAAAGACGTGTTCTGTCGCGACAAACGTACAAATATACAAATATTTGTAGCGACAAAAGTTGTGTGTGGGGGGGGGGGGGGGGTGGGGGGGGGGGGGGGGAGTGGGGCGTGCGTGGGCGCGTGCGGGTGTGGGTTGCAAGGAATGCAATAGGCATACGACATTATGTATTATTTTCGAGGTTTTATGTATCCATTTTTGTTCATCGTGTAAAGCACGGTGTGTTCCACCCCTGTCGGTGAGACACCGCGCCGTAGAAACAGCCCGTTTTATTATGATTAATATTAATATCACTGAAGCTGCAATGTGCGCAAACTGCTTTGCAATGCAGATGTTGCTGGCCGCCTTAATGTCTGTCGTCGGCGTTGCTAATAAGCCGTAGCAGCTTTCCTTGGTCGTCAAGCATTAAAGTCACCAACTTTGACACTTTGAAGACCCGGCCTGACACTTTCAGCGCATGCTGGGTTATTTTCCCGTTTCCATTGTCCACCGAATTGTTAACGCGGACTACAGGATCTTTGCCGTGCGCGTGTGTGATCTATTTGGCGTGTGCACGTTATGTCGCACGCTTCAGTGGGTTTTGCCCATTAAGGGCGATGCCCAAAGTCGCTGTCCAACGCTGGTAATACACAGCCTTGTTGCTCATCACTGTGTAATGGGCAATGATGTGTGTTCCACCCGCGTGACTGCTAATACGCGTGCAGTGTTAAATTCACTGCCTCGGTGTGTGTGTGTGTGTGTGTGTGTGTGTGTGTGTGTGTGTGTGTGTGTGTGTGTGTGTGTGTGTGTGTGTGTGTGTGTGTGTGTGCGTGTGTGTGTGTGCGCGTGTGTCTCTTTCTCTGCGTCTGTCTCTCTGTCTCTCTCTATGTCTCTCTCTGTGTCTCTGTCTGTCTGTCTCTCTGTCTCTGTCTCTGTCTCGTCTCTCTGTCTCTCTCTCTCTCTCTCTCTCTCTCTCTCTCTCTCTCTCTCTCTCTCTCTCTCTCTCTCGGGATAGTTGTTAGACATGCTTAAATGAAGCTAAACTACAGTCCTTGGAAAATTTAGTTTTCGAGTTTGAGTTCTCTCTCTCTCTCTCTCTCTCTCTCTCTCTCTCTCTCTCTCTCTCTCTCTCTCTCTCTCTCTCTCTCTCTCTCTCTCTCTCTCTCTCTCTCTCTCTCTCATCAGTCTATGGGGAACCTCGGTTTATGGCCTCAGCCAAAGGAACTTTGCAGAGTCTGCACAGAATTTGCCGACTCTGGAGAAATCTCAGGACGGGCGCAAAGCCTAGCACGTCCGAATACATCAATGTGTTCCAGCACACTAGCATGTCCAGATACACCTGTATCAGCGTCCAAGTACACCGGTGTGTTCTATCATACTAGCATGTCCAGATACACCTGTATCAGCGTCCAAGTACACCAATGAGTTCCAGCACTCTAGCATGTCCAGACACACCTGTATCGGCGTCCCAGTACACCAGTGAGTTCCAGCACAATAGTATGTTCAAATACACCTGTATCAGCGTCCCAATACACCAATGTGTTCCAGCACACTAGCATGTCCAGATACACCTGTATTGGCTTCCCAGTGTGTTCCAGTACACCAGTATGTCCAAATACACCTGTATCGGCGTCCCAGTGTGTTCCAGTACACCAGTATGTCCCATAACACTAGTGTGTCCCAGTGCACCAGTATGTCCAAATACACCTGTATCGGCTTCCCAGTGTGTTCCAGTACACCAGTATGTCCAAATACACCTGTATCGGTATCCCAGTGTGTTCCAGTACACCAGTATGTCCCAGTACACCAGTATGTCCCAGTACACCAGTATGTCCCAGTACTCCAGTGTGTCCCAGTGCACTAGCATGTCCCAATACACCAGTGTATTCGAGTACACTAGCATGTCCAGATGCACCTATATCGACGTTCAATTACACCAGTATGTCCCAATACACCAGTATGTCCCAGTGCACTAGCATGTCCCAATACGGAACCCTTTTGTGTCCCAGTACACCAGTATGTCCCAAAACACCGATACGTCCCTGTATGTCCCAGTACACCAGTATGTCCCAAAACACCGATACGTCCCTGTATGTCCCAGTACACCAGTATGTCCCAATACATGGGCACGTCCCAGTACACCAGTATGTCCCAATACACTGGCACACGTCCCAGTACACCAGCCTGTCCCAGTGCACCAGCCTGTCCCAGTACACCGGTATCAGCGTCCTAATACTGGGACAGGACACAACCGTGCACATGCAGTTGCTTCCAAAGACGCCACTAAACTTCTGTCAGTGCCACACTGCAGCTGCGACCCCCCCCCCCCCCCCCACACACACACACACACACACACACACACACACACTCCCCCCCCCCCAACAAAAAACAACAACGTACCCCCTCCTCAACCCCCACGCTGCTGTCACTACTACTTGGTTCTTAATGTCCTCGGATGTCAGATGACATATTAGGGACAAGCTGCTGTCACTGGCACATCGCCCTGATATAACCGTACCGGTTGACTGGGCGTAAAACACCAACTTACTTACGTCACTGGCACGGCTTCCGCTGCCGTTGCCCTTGATCATCTCGGTGCACACCGCAGGTGGGGGTCGGTCTTGCGGCTACTCCTCCGAGAAGAACAAGTGGTCAGCGCGGCTCCACGCACGGCACGGAGGCTTGTGCCGGATTACCGAACCCCACCGGACCACCGAACCCTACCGGACCCACTGACCCGCTCCGCTCGAAATGCGCCGGGTGGTTTTCCGCTCCAGTAAACTCGCTCCACAATCCGCGCTGCCACACGGTGCCATAAGACACCCGTCACTTCAGCATTACCAGCTCACACTCATAGTTCAGGAGCTGTGTGAGAGTCGAGGTGGCCGTCCTGGACTGTCCGTCCTAACGAGCCTTAATCTGGTTTCCGCGGACGTAAAGAATTATTGAACCGTGCTTCGGCATTGGTCACAGCTTGTCCTAATATGTCAACTGACATCTGAGGACATTAAGCATCACTTCATCATCATCAGCATTACCAGCTGTCAGAATCGGGGACCCAAACACACCAAAGGCTAAAGAGAAGGCTTGCTTGATATGGCTGTGCACAACATTGCGAATTTTCGGGGTTTAAGCCCCATTTTTTTTTTTTAAAGCGACGAAATAACGGCTGAACGGCGAAACGAAATGAAAATGTAGGTCATACGTGTCTGCTTTTGGTTGCTGTGGGTTCGCTGTTTGGAAGAATGTTTTGGGTAAGCCCCCTTTTTCAAGCGTAAGTAGGTAACTTGGTGTTTTACGCCCAGTCAACCTTTAAGGATATATCAGGGCGATTTTTCAAGCGACGAAACAAAAAATAAACAACCATGAACCTGTGAAAAATGAAAATGTAGGCTACTTATCCGCATTTGGTTGTTGTGTGTTGGTGGCATAGTTCAGGAGCTGTGTGAGAGTCGAGGTGGACGTCCTGGGCTGTCCGTCCTAACGAGCCTTCTGGTTTCCGTGGACGTAAAGAATTATTGAACCGTGCTTCGGCATTGGTCACAGCTTGTCCCTAATACGTCAACCGACATCTGAGGAGATTAAGCATCACTTCATCATGTGTTGGTGTCCGCTGTTTTTGAAGATTGTTTCGGGTAAACTCCTTTTTTCGAGCGACGAAACAACAGCTAAACAACCGTGAACCTGTGAAAAAATGAAAACGTAGGTTATTTGTTCGCTTTAGCTTGTGGTGTGTTGGTGTCCAGAAGATTGTTGGCGTGAAGTTTGGAGTGAGTCGGGGAGGTAACTCTGCTGACCTTGGTGCGTGTGTTGTGGGCTGAAGTGTCACGTTGACCTGGGGATGATGGTGATGAGGATGGCGGTGATGTGACTGCACTGATGTCGCAACACTAATCAGTGTGATCTGGATATAAACGTAGATGTGTTGTGATTGTTTGCGCCCATGTAGGAAGAAGCGTTTGAGAGGTAAAAACAAAATCAAGAAAAGCTTTTTTATATTAACATTTTTCTTTTCTTTCTTTTCGTCGTCGTTTTTGTTTTGCTGTGT
>JABMCL010003215.1:22500-30000 GCA_018857735.1 Alviniconcha marisindica | reverse complement strand
GTCCGTTGCACTGCTGTTGAGGAACAACTCGAAGCGAAAGAAGTCCAACTTTCGCACCCCAAACTCCACCTCCCTGCTCATGATCTCTTCTGGGCTAACAAAGGGCCCACCCCTCCCTCCTTTTGATCTCTTTGATCTTTTGATCTCGCCGGGAAACCCCTTGTAAATTATATAAAATATATATATTATATATATATATAAAATATAATTATATTAATAATGATGATGAAGTGATTTTTAATGTCCTCAGATGTCAGTTGACATATTAGGGACAAGTTGTGACCAATGCCGAAGCACGGTTCAATAATTCTTTACGTCCACGGAAACCAGAAGGCTCGTTAGGAGGGGCCCAAAACCCAGGACCCCCCCCCGGCTCTCACCCAGCTCCGAAAATGAAGAATATATAAAATAAGTAAATAAAAAAATGGGCTTAACGTCCCCAGAAAGGGTTTTAAAAGGGAGGGAGAAGGGGGGAAAGGGGGTTTGGAGGTGGGAGGAGAGGGGGATTATATAAAAAACCTTTTCACTGTCACCACCAGAATGACCCTGCATTAAGATGGGGGAGCGATGGGAGCCATTTTAATGTTTTAGTAGGAAGTGAGGAAAAAAGTAAAACGGGGTCCACAAACCACAACCTTTTTTAAGAAAAGGAGAGCCGAAGCGGTATCCAACCGGGGGGGGCCTTCGCCAAACCCGCCTCGCCCTTAAACCCTATGCCAAACCGGGTCACATATATATATATAACTAAGTAAAACTTGTCTTACGTCCCCAGAAACCCCAAACTTAAAAGGGACGGGTATATATTTTTTTTGACCTGTCTTAAAAAGGGCCCCGTGTTGGCAATATCCCCATTTAAAAGGGCTCTGCCCCCCGGCAAAAAACCCAAAAAAACAAAAAAAAGGTGTAGTTTTTTTTTTTTTAAATCCGAGGGCCCCAGGAGGGGATCCACTGCAAAAGCTGCAAATTTTCAAATTAACCCCGGGATCTGTCAGTACATTTACTCGAAGAAGAGAAGAGAAGAGAGAGAGAGAGAGAAAGAGAGAGAGAGAGAGAGAGAAGGGGGCAGGCAGACAGACAGACAGACAAGAGGGAGAGAGGGGGAGAAGGAATAATTTTTGTTTGGTGTTTTACGCTTTAAATGGGGGAGAGAGAGAAGACAGACAGACGGGGCAAAGAAACAGAGACAGGCAGGCAGGCAGGCAGAAACGAGACAAAAGAAAAGACAGAAAACAGGCAGGCAGAGAGAGACAGAGAGAGACAGAGACAGGCAGGCAGGCAGAGACAGAGACAGAGCCAGACAGACAGAGACAGAGAGAGACAGAGATAGAGACAGAGAGAGTGCAACGTCCACTGTCCGCATATCAGTATAACTCCGCAGAAATGACAAGAAAAATAAACAGAACGAATGTGCAGAACAACGAGCTATTCATTTTAGTTCTGTCCAAAGCTGTCTGGACTGGTGAAGAATGACGTGTTCACAAAACGAATTAACGACAGTACAGGTGCTTGCAAGAAGTCAGTTTTTGTGGGCTTATTTCCAGCTTGTTATGTGGAGCTGTAACACATTTTCCGATTTATCTGGCGCCTGTCGTTTAACTGTCAGCCCTGGAATCTAGGTCAGCCCGTGCAAAACATGCTTCTCGTGCAGCATAATGCAGTGAGACGTCTGCTTTGACAGAACACTTTCATCAACTGTTGTTGTGACGTCATGGTGAGTGACCGCAAATCTCTCCGTTTATTCTATGTGAGAACTTGGAAGTTACCCAGACAGCAAGGTAATGGTCGTTTTCTTCTTCTTCCCCCCCCCCCCCCCCCCCCCCCCCCCCCCCCCCCCCCCCCCCCCACCCCACCCCTTTTTATATAATATTTTTATAAAAAGTTTCACAGATATTTGCCCAAAAGTAGTCTTTCTGCATTGTTGGGAAAAAGTTTATGCACCGGTGGGGTTCTTCTGGGGTACGCCCCCGAGCGCATGGTGTTGTGTGTGTGTGTGTGTGTGTGTGTGTGTTGTGGTGTGGGGGGGGGAGAGAGGGAGAGAGGGGGGGGGGGTGTGTGTGTGTGTGTGTGTGGGTGGGGGGGTGTGTGGGGTGTGTGTGTGTGTGGGGGGGGTGGTGGTGTTGTGTGTGTGTGGTGTTGGGGAGAGAGAGAGAGGAGAGGGAGAGAGAGAGAGAGAGAGGAGAGAGAGAGAGAGAGAATGTGTGTGGGGGTTTTTTGTTTGTGTGTTTTTGTGTGTGTTTGTTATTTTTGGGTTGTGGGTGTGTGTGTGTGTTTTGTGTGTTTTGTGTGGGGGTGTGTTTGTGTTGTGTGTGCGGTTTTTTGTGGTGTCCACCCTCCTAGCGCAATCTGTGTTGTTTGGGGGGGGGGGGGGGGGTGAGGGAGGGGGGGGGGGGGGGGGGGGCAAAACTTTTGTCGCGACAAAAATGCATTTTGGCATTTTCCCCCCAAGATACACCCTCACCCCGAAACTTCGAGAAGGGTTTTCATATCTTTTCTTGGGGGAAGGGTGTGTGCGGGAAACGAGGCCGGGTTCGCGTGTGGGCCCCACCCCATTGCACCTCCACCCCCCTCTAGCCCCCCACCCCCCCCATCCGTGCACATACCCCACAGGACAAACGGACTTTCCTAAAACCCCCCCCCCCCCCCCCCCACCCCCTCTCCCTCTCTCTCCTCCCATCGGTGTTGTTGGTAAGCTAGTGAGTGCCCCACCCTTTCTTTGTAATCAGTTCGCGCAGTGGCACGCCTCTTTTGAACCCTCTCGAGGGTGTAGGCTATGTAGGCCTATAGCCAAGGCCATTTGTTGACGGAATAGCTTCTCGCGGCATTAACCTGGCCTATATAATCCGCCTGGCTGTCTTCACAGCAGTCAAAAGACTTGCTGCGAACTGAAAGCGCAGTCAGTCAGTTAGTCAGTCAGTCGAGGAACACGACCGATCTGGGATTATTTTTTATATATATAATTATTTATTTTTTTAAAGAGATCGCCAGTCCGTTTGGAGCGCTTTGCTGGAGCTGCAGATTGTGACAGTCAGTCCGTGACTGCACCAAGTTAACTTGGAACTCTCTTTTCTACTTTGCATTTTTTTCTTTTTCTTTTCTTTCTTTCTTTCATTCATTCTTTTTTTCTTTTCTTTTTTTCTTCTTTTTCTTTTCTTCTTTTCTTCTCAGAACGAGGATTTTTTCACGGTTGGATGAACACGCGAGTACTCACGTACGTGTGCTGTTCCAGTGCAATTAGATCACGCGTACGAATCAGGCGTGCTTTCTCGGGCCATTCCTCGCTTTGATACATGCATGTACGTATGCTCGTTTCGGCCTCGGTCTGAATTTGTGATCGCATTGCGCAGCTGAGAGCCCTTCGTGAGTAGGCGTACTAGGAAGACGGACTTATTCTGCTCGTGGATGCTAAAGGTCATGTCACGTGCCCAGGGTCGCCTCCGACGCAACTCGGAAGGTGAGTGTATTTGGATCGAATGGTGGTGGTGATGGAGGGGTGGAGGGGTGGAGGTAGCTCATTGGCTAGAGCGCCGGTCCCGTCATGGAAAGGTCTCGGGTTCGAATCCCGGCAGGAGTGGCGACGGAATTTTCTTCTCAGTCCAGGGTCAGCTTTCTGTTCTGACTTTTTATTTCGGTATCCGTTACGAGGTCGAAACTGAGCGAGGCTGGGGTGCCCAAAACGAGAGCGATTAGAGATTATGTTGTTTGCACCGAAGCCTTATAGCCTCGGTTTCGATCTCGGTGACCTTGGTGACCTCGTCTTGAGACTGTTCCTGGGATATGTTCCCTGGAATGGCTTTCTTTGATTACTATGTACATTCGGTTTCGTTTTTGAATTCTGGCATTGTCTCTTTAGGGTAAAGATGCTTTCACCTCTATGTTCTTCTTCTCTTCTCCATGATAGTGTGCTTTCATTTGTATCTTCTGCTTCTTTCATCCATGATAGTGTGCTTTCACCTGTATCTTCTGCTTCTTTCATCCATGATAGTGTGCTTTCACCTGTATCTTCTGCTTCCTTTCTCCGTGACAGTGTGCTTTCACCTGTATCTTCTGCTTCCTTTCTCCGTGACAGTGTGCTTTCACCTGTATCTTCTGCTTCCTTTCTGCGTGACAGTGTGCTTTCACCTGTATATTCTGCTTCCTTTCTGCGTGACAGTGTGCTTTCACCTGTATCTTCTGCTTCCTTTCTGCGTGACAGTGTGCTTTCACCTGTATCTTCTGCTTCCTTTCTGCGTGACAGTGTGCTTTCACCTGTATCTTCTGCCTCCTTTCTGCGTGACAGTGTGCTTTCACCTGTATCTTCTGCCTCCTTTCTGCGTGACAGTGTGCTTTCACCTGTATCTTCTGCCTCCTTTCTCCATGACAGTGTGCTTTCACCTGTATCTTCTGCTTCCTTTCTCCATGCTAGTGTGCTTTCACCTGCATCTTCAGCTGCTTTTCTCCATGATAGTGAAAACCAAAAGCAAAAACAGAAGAAGAAGAAGAGAAGAAAGAAAAAAAAGGAAAAAAAGAAGAAGGAAAAAACATAGAGAAGAATTGTGATGAAAACGTAAATCAGGCGGGGGGTGGGTGGGGGTGGGGGAGGGCTACCCAATGACTTGAATACTGTGTAGTGCTCGCAGGCAGTATTATCATTAAAATCATTATTATTATTGATTGTGGAATCTGTTGCAGCGGAGGTGAAGGGGGGGGGGGGTGGGGGGGAGGGGAAGGGGAGTCAGAAGGAGATTGAGCTAAGAGCTGTTTAATTATATACTGTTGCCCATCATCTTCTTCAAAGATGTACTTCTGTATGTTTATTCCGCCCCCTCCATAGTCGCCCCCCCCCCCAACCCTCATGTTTTTTTTCTTCTTTTTGTTGTGTGTGTGTGTGTGTGTGTGTGTGTGTGTGTGTGTGTGTGTGTGTGTGTGTGTGTGTGTGTGTGTGCAGAATCAACCTGCAACTTTTTCTTTCTTTTTCTTTTCACGTCAGAACTAGGATTTCTTTTTGGTGCGTCCCCCCCCCACCCTCCCCTGCCCCTCCCCTCCTCCTCCCTCTTGTACTAATTTAGTATCCATTTCTTTTTCCTTGTTGATATTGTCTTTTTTCTTAAGCTTAATTTTATCCCTCCCCTTCCCTTGCTCTCTCTGAAAATTTTTAAGTTTTTTTTTTTTTTTTGTTTTTTGTTGTTTTGTTTTTTGGTTGTTGTTGTTGTTGTTGTTGTTGTTGTTGTGTGTGTGTGTTTGTGGTGTGTGTGTGTGTGTGTGTGTGTGTGTGTGTGTGTGTGTGTGTGTGTGTTTTTAAACTGTGTTTTAGACTTTTTTCCTCCAGTTTTTTTTTTTTCCTTTTTTTTTTTTTTTTTCTTTTTTTCCGTTGCAATCGCTGTCGGGTTTTTAATATGTGTTGTTGTTGTTATTATTTTTATTTTATTAATTGTTCTTTTTTTTTTTCTGTGCTGTATTTGTCTATACCCTTTCTTAAAAATTTTTAACTTGAATGTCTTGGTTTTAGTAGTACTGTAGAAAAGGCAGATAGGGAGTGGGCCCTTTGTGCTAATATCTTCACCGTTGAAAAAAGTTAAACAATCAATCAATCAATCAATAAATCAATCAGTCAATCTCTCTCTCCCCTCTCTCTCTCTCTCTCTCTCTCTCTCTCTCTCTCTCTCTCTCTCTCTCTCTCTCCCCTCTCTCTCTCTCTTTTCTCCCCTCTCTCTCTTTTGGGGTAGGGTTTCCATTAAATCCAAAAAACCCACTCTATGACAATCGCTAAAAGGGCAGAAGCATCAGCTGTTACCTTTATCGCTTGATCTGTTACTACATGGAGTAAAAGTTGAACAAGTGGCAGAACACCGACTTTTGGGAAATAATTATAGAAACAAACTTGGGTGGGATACACATACTGACACACGTGCAAAACACTCTCAAAGCGGTTTCCTTTACAAACAAAGACATTGTTGACACTGATACTTTAAAGTTTTTCTTCAATGCCCACTTTTAAATCCCACATTGACTACGCATCCGTATTGGGGGGGCCCGGTAGTGATGCTCTCAAAAAACGATTAAATTCTCTCCTAAGAAGATCCGGAAAGCTAATCCTTCCAGAAAAAAATCTAACCACTGACCAGAAACTGAATAAGATAGGAATACTAAACCTTCACAAACAACGGGCCCAAACAAGGGTGTTTTTTGTATACCCCCTTTACCAACAGTGGGGCCAGTGTACATATCTAGTTTGTACAAACCCCCCCATTCTACTCCAAAAACAACTCCCTTTCATTTTACCAAACCCAAAGAATAGATTTATTCAAAAATGCATTTCCCCTTTTTTGGTGCCCTGTTTTGGGAAAAGTCTTCCCCGTGCACCTCAATCAGGGCACCACTCAGCTCCTTCAAAAAAAACCTCCGTGAGCACCTTAACACAACCCTTTTAAGACAGCTTTAACCCCCCCCCCCCCCCCCCCCCCTTTTACCTTAACCCGGCTTGCTATAAAAGATGCCGGTAAACATCGTTTATCCCCATCACTGAAAAGTGATTTACTGTTGCTACCGGGTGTGTGGGGTGTGTGTGTGTGTGGGGGTGTGTGTGTGTGTGTTTTGGGGTTTTGTGTGTGTGTGTGTGTTTTGTGTGTGTGTGTGTGTGTGTGTGTGGGGGAGAGGGTTTTGTGTGTGTGTGTGGGGGTGTGTGTGTGTGTGTGTGTGGTGTGAGTGAATGCAGCATTGCCTACTGTGATTTATGATCTGATCAACATTTTTTTTTTTTTTTCCTTTCCCCCCCCCCTTTTTCTTCTTCTCTCCCCCCCCCCCCCAAAACCCCCCCCCCCAAAACCCTCCCCCCCCCCCCCCGTACCACTGAACCATGTTATGTTTTCGTGATTTACAAATAATTGCGAGAACGTCAACACCATTTTTGCTATGTATACTCTTATTTATTTTTGTCTTTCAAAGTATTTTCAAAGATTTTGCTGTTCCTGTATGTTTATTACTATTAATAGTGGGAATATTATATTTTATTTGGGTTTTATATTGTTTATCCTTTTTTTAAATATTAATCAGTTTGTAAAAATTTTTTTTTTTTTTTTAAAATAAATTTTTTCTCCAGTTTTCACTTATTTTGACAGCTTAGCAAGGATAGTTGAACAGGTCTAAATGAACCTAAACCCACAATCCTTGGAAAATAAAATTTTCGAGTTCGAGTTTTGAGTTTTCTCCTCTCTTTTAAAGTAATTTTTAATTTATTTTGCTGTTCCTGTATGTTTTTTTATTTTTAAAAAGGGGTATTTAATTTTTATATTTTGGGATATTTTTTTTACATGTTTAAATATTAATCCAGTTTGGGAAAGTTTTTTTTTTTTTTGTTTTCATATAATTTTTTCTCCATTTTCCTTATTCCGTATTTTTGCAAGGACTAGTTTTTTAGACAGGTTAAATGAACCTAAACTACAATCCTTTAAAAAAAAGTTTTCAGTTCAGTTCTCTCTCTCTCTCTCTCTCTCTCTCTCTCTCTCTCTCTCCCCCTCTCTCTCT
>JABMCL010003215.1:5000-17500 GCA_018857735.1 Alviniconcha marisindica | reverse complement strand
GGGGTGACAAAGGTTTTTGTGTTCACACGAGGGGTGACAAATGTTTTTGTGTTCACACGAGGGGTGACAAAGCTTTTTGTGTTCACACGAGGGGTGACAAAGGTTTTTGTGTTCACACGAGGGGTGACAAAGGTTCGGCTATGGGATGCGGACCGTAATTACTGAGAATGTATCGGTGTAAACTCCACCGACGGTGGCCCCTCAAATAATTTGTAAGCTCTTCTGGTTTTATGTGTATAGCGTGTCCGTGAAATGTCAGTGTGCCTTATTTGGGAAAGTCCAACGCCACCGGAGCACAGCGGTTAGAGAACTTTTTCTCCCTTTCAATTTCAAAGGCCCTGGAACAAGCTCCCAACAATGTCACACATTCTTCTGCCCAGCCTCGTCCACTTGCAAGTCTCCCCCCGGCCCCCGACATCTCTTCAAGCAATATGAAGAAACGTCTTGACTGTACTTCACATCTTCAAGCAATATGAAGAAACGTCTTGACTGTACCTCACC
This sequence comes from Alviniconcha marisindica, assembly GCA_018857735.1. Classification (NCBI taxonomy): domain Eukaryota; kingdom Metazoa; phylum Mollusca; class Gastropoda; family Provannidae; genus Alviniconcha; species Alviniconcha marisindica. The sequence continues at coordinate 16,999 of JABMCL010003215.1, read as the reverse complement.
TCTTCAAGCAATATGAAGAAACGTCTTGACTGTACCTCACCTCTTCAAGCAATATGAAGAAACGTCTTGACTGTACCTCACCTCTTCAAGCAATATGAAGAAACGTCTTGACTGTACCTCCCATCCATCCACCTTGGCAGTATTGGCCGGTATGCCTCATCTCTTCAAGCAATATGAAGAAACGTCTTGACTGTACCTCACCTCTTCAAGCAATATGAAGAAACGTCTTTATTGTACCTCACCTCTTTAAGCAATATGAAGAAACGCCTTCACTGTACCTCACCTCTTCAAGCAATATGAAGAAACGTCTTGACTGTACCTCACTCTTCAAGCAATATGAAGAAACGTCTTACTGTACCTCACCTCTTCAAGCAATATGAAGAAACGTCTTACTGTACCTCCCCATTAAAACCATCACCACCTCTTCAAGAAATTGGCCGCGTATGCGGAAAAAATTTTGCCGCGTTTGTATGTGGTGTGTGTGTGTGTGTGTGTGGTGTGTGTGTGTGTGGTGTGTTTGTTGTGGTGTTGTGTTGTGTGTGTGTGTGTTTGTTGTGGGACCTAAGGAGAGCTTGTGTGTGTGTGTTGGTGTGGGGTGTGTGTGTGTGTGTGTGTGTGTGTGTGTGTGTGTGTGTGTGTGTGGTGTGTGTGTGTTTTGTGTAGTGTGCAGGAGGAAGGGGTGTGTGGGGTGTGTGTGTGGTGTGTGTTGTGTGTGTGTGTGTGGTGTGTTGTGTGTGTGTGTGGGGAGTGGTGATGTAGTTGGTGGGGTGTGTGTGTGTGTGGGGTGTGTGTGTGTGTGTGTGTGTGTGTGGTGTGTGGTGTGTGGTTGTGTGTGTTTGTGTGGTGTGTGGAGAAGGAGAGAGAGAGAGAGAGTGTTGTGTGTTGTGTGTGGTGTGTGTGTGTGTGTGTGTGTGTGTGTGTGTGTAGTGTGTGTGAGAGAGAGGAAGTGTGTGTGTGTGTGTGTGTGTGTGTGTGTGTGTGTGTGGTGTGTGTGTGTGTGTGTTGTTTGTGTGAAGAAAGAGAAGGGAGAGATTGTTGTGTGATTTAATTTTCAATGATGTTGTTGATAGGGGGTTTTTGGTGTGGGGGGGGGGGGGGGGGGGGGGGGGGGGGGGGGGGGGGGGGGGGGGGGTTTTTTTTTTTTTTTTTTTTTTTTTTTTTTTTTTTTTTTTTTTTTTTTTTTTTTTTTTTTTTTAAGAAATTTTTCCACACAAAGAGGAGAGGTGTGTATTTTTTCCCCGGGGTGTATGCGTGTTTCGTGTGCACGTGCGCGTGTGCATGTGTGCGCGCGTGTGTGCGTGCGTGCGTGTATGTACGTGCGTTCTTGTGTCATTGCGCATGAGCGTATGTGTGTGTCGGGATGCGGTGGAAGGGGGGGGAAGGAATCTGGGAGGGAGATGGGTGTCTAATCTGCTGGTAAAGGGTATACATGCTGAGTAGAAGGACCTGTGGCGTATCAGGGACGTTTCTACACAGGCTTGCAGGATTAGTCATTTCGTATGGCAGATCATTTTATCATCATGCATGTCCATCCCCCCCCCCCCCCCCCCGCCCCCCCCCCCCCCTCCGCCCCACCCCCACAAAAACACACTTCTCTCAACCCCCCCCTCTCTCTCTCTCTCTCCTCTCTCTCTCTCTCTTCTCTCCTCTCTCTCTCTCCCCTCTCCCCCCTCCTCTCCTCTCTCCTCTCTCTCTTCTCTCTTTAGTTGTTAGACAGGTTTTGACTGCACCTAAACTACAATCCTTGTAAGATAATGTTTTTGAGTTCAAGTGCTCTCTCTGTCTGTCTCTCTGTCTCTGTCTCTCGCTCTGTATCTCCGTATTTCTGTCTGTCTGTCTGTCTGTCTGTCTGTCTGTCTGTCTGTCTCTCTCTCTCTGTCCTCTCTCTCTCTCTCTCTCTCTCTCTCTCTCTCTCTCTCCCCTCTCTCCTCTCTCTCTCTCTCTCTCCCCTTCCCCCTCCCTCCTCTCTCTCTCTCTCTCTCTCTCTCTCTAAAGGACAAGTCCAAGGTTAGGGGTGATTTTTGACACGATTTCCGTTAAAGAACAATGATGTAGGTGAAACTGTGATCTGAGGGTTATAAATGCATGAAAAAAGGCATTTTCTGTCGTACCGAAAGCGTCGCCATGACACCCAAATCACGTGACCATATGCCTACTACGTCACTCTGGGGAGTCGCTGCAAAATGCCAACTCGAGCTCCGAAGACGAAACTGATACTTTGCCAGAGAGACCCACAAGGATATTAGTTTGAGCCTGTCAGGCAGGATTTTGAAAGAGTACCGGAACATCGTGTCAGCAAACCCCATGCGGTATTCCATGGAGTTTGCGAAATCTCACTCACTGAAGTGCTCGCTACACAAATGGGCGTGATGCGGCGCAGCAAGAAAGTCAGCTCGTTTGAATTGTATAAATTTAATCCACTTTCGCCTCACTGCGGGTCGATTGCGTAGGAGCTCGTGCATTGTTATACCTGGGGTCGTCTGCGAATTGTTACAGTTCGCGGCAACACAGTAGGCCGCATAGTTAACTTTTTTGTCGACCACACGCATACACAGTTTACCGAAGAATCTAAGACGGCAACCGCACTGACTCCCCAGACTGACGTCACTTCCGGGAAAGTCTACAGAAAATAAAATCGATTAAAAACTCAATGAAACATTTTAATTTTTAATTTTTTTAATTTCATTAAATCTGAAACTAGGGACTCATTTGTCAATCATTTCGATGGTCATTAAAAACCTTGGACTTTTACTTTAAGGGTCACCGACCGCGCCCATTTTGTTTGTACCGGTGAAGATGGGCTGACACATCACGTGGGCAGGATCAGCTGACTTATTGTTGCCGCGTGGTTCTGGTCTTCCTGTTAAAGCCCCCGACACCAGAAGCTGAACTCCACATTTTTGTGTATGTGTTTGTTGGTTGGTTGGTTTATTCATAGGACGGTGATCAGTCAGCCAGTCAAAATGGCATTTGTATGGCGCAAATCCATATAATTATGTTCCGCTAAGCGCCTCACATAAGGCAATACTATAATAGAATAATAGTTACAGTAATATAAAACTGCAGTATAATACTGCAATATAAAACGAACGCGTCAACACACTCATACAATACCGACCGTCCCTAATAGTCCTTACGGTCTCTGTGGACGTAAAGCAGCAGTGAACTTTGAACTCATACAAGTCATGCCCTTGGTGATGCTCAAGGGGACTTCACTCTTTTCCACCGGCTCCTGCCCACGTGGTGTGACCGGACTGTCTGTGTCGCCGCTCGGTTTTGCATAGTTTCCGGCAAAGGCCAAGGCCCTTGCCGGAAAGCCTCTCTTAAAATGCGCTAGGAGAGAAACGGGCTTCTGCCGTTTCCTTCAACACCCCTCGTGACGTCACTGCAACCCGACACAGGAAGCTGCGCCAGGTGTCTGCGCGGTGGAACGTCGTCACCTTCGTCTGTTTCCGTCTCGCGTTCGTTCCACGTGCTAAACCCTACGCGCAGAACCAGCGAAGAAGGGAGTTAACCAGCACCCGAAAGACGTCACAGGAACACAGCGACAAAGACTGAATGGTCTACGGTAACTCTCTCTCTCTCTCTCTCTCTCTCCGCCTTACCTGCCACGCGAGTAAATACGTCACAGGAACACAGCGACAAAGACTGAATGGTCTACGGTAACTCTCTCTCTCTCTCTCTCCGCCTTACCTGCCACGCGAGTAAATACGTCACAGGAACACAGCGACAAAGACTGAATGGTCTACGGTAACTCTCTCTCTCTCTCCGCCTTACCTGCCACGCGAGTAAATACGTCACAGGAACACAGCGACAAAGACTGAATGGTCTACGGTAACTCTCCTCTCTCTCTCTCTCTCCGCCTTACCTGCCACGCGAGTAAATACGTCACAGGAACACAGCGACAAAGACTGAATGGTCTACGGTAACCTCTCTCTCTCTCTCCGCCTTACCTGCCACGCGAGTAAATACGTCACAGGAACACAGCGACAAAGACTGAATGGTCTACGGTAACTCTCTCTCTCTCCTCTCTCTCCGCCTTACCTGCCACGCGAGTAAATACGTCACAGGAACACAGCGACAAAGACTGAATGGTCTACGGTAACTCTCTCTCTCTCTCTCTCTCTCTCCGCCTTACCTGCCACGCGAGTAAATACGTCACAGGAACACAGCGACAAAGACTGAATGGTCTACGGTAACTCTCTCTCTCTCTCTCTCTCCGCCTTACCTGCCACGCGAGTAAATACGTCACAGGAACACAGCGACAAAGACTGAATGGTCTACGGTAACTCTCTCTCTCTCTCTCTCTCGCCTTACCTGCCACGCGAGTAAATACGTCACAGGAACACAGCGACAAAGACTGAATGGTCTACGGTAACTCTCTCTCTCTCTCTCTCTCGCCTTACCTGCCACGCGAGTAAATACGTCACAGGAACACAGCGACAAAGACTGAATGGTCTACGGTAACTCTCTCTCTCTCTCTCTCCGCCTTACCTGCCACGCGAGTAAATACGTCACAGGAACACAGCGACAAAGACTGAATGGTCTACGGTAACTCTCTCTCTCTCTCTCCGCCTTACCTGCCACGCGAGTAAATACGTCACAGGAACACAGCGACAAAGACTGAATGGTCTACGGTAACTCTCTCTCTCTCTCCGCCTTACCTGCCACGCGAGTAAATACGTCACAGGAACACAGCGACAAAGACTGAATGGTCTACGGTAACTCTCTCTCTCTCTCTCCGCCTTACCTGCCACGCGAGTAAATACGTCACAGGAACACAGCGACAAAGACTGAATGGTCTACGGTAACTCTCTCTCTCTCTCTCCGCCTTACCTGCCACGCGAGTAAATACGTCACAGGAACACAGCGACAAAGACTGAATGGTCTACGGTAACTCTCTCTCTCTCTCTCTCCGACCGCCACGCGAGTAAATACGTCACAGGAACACAGCGACAAAGACTGAATGGTCTACGGTAACTCTCTCTCTCTCTCCGCCTTACCTGCCACGCGAGTAAATACGTCACAGGAACACAGCGACAAAGACTGAATGGTCTACGGTAACTCTCTCTCTCTCTCCGCCTTACCTGCCACGCGAGTAAATACGAGGTCACGCGGACACAACAACAAAGATCCTGAGGCGCCTACGGTAACTCTCACCTGGTATGTGAGTAAAATAGGAACACGAGGTCATACGAACACAACAACGACAAAGACTTTAGTCGCTTTCGGTAACTCTCACATGGCAAGGTACGTAAACTCCACCGAAGTGCATACATATGCAGATGTATAACTGAACATTACACGTTACGTTACGTTATATATCTATACCGCTTCGATCGTGTTCCGTGATGTATGGATTGTATAGGTATAATATACCTGTATAGGTATAATATACCTATATACCTGTACAGGTATAATATACCTATACAATCCATACATCACGGAACACGATATTGTGTTCCTTAGGGACCATCTCGAGATGAGAACAAGTGTTCATATAAATAAATAAATAAATAAATAAAGTTATTTCTGCCGTCTGCGGAATTTCAGCACATCGTTCGCCATGAGGTTTTTCTCGCGGCCGTAGGCAGACGTTGACTGCCGGTGACAGTGATCATGGTCTGTGATGTATGGACCGTGTGTATATGTAGATGTAGATGATGACGGTGTTACTGTGATGTATGGACCGTGTGTATATGTAGATGTAGATGATGACAGTGTTACTGCCAGTGGCTTTAGCTGTGTTCCGTGATGCATGGACTGTGTTGGTAGGTGTTGACAGTCTGACACAACGGTGCTACGCAGTCTTTTTATTTATAATATATATATATATATATATATTATATATATATATATATATATATATATATATATATATATATATATATATATATATATATATATATCCTCTAAGGGCAGGGCTAATGATGACCAAAGTGCCGGAATAGCAGGAATGAAGGATGGCGGATTCCTCACAGACGAGGGTGTGTGAAGGTTGAAGCCGGGCCATCGTTTCTTGCACGCCTGTTTGTGGCTGTAGAAAAGGATGTAGCTCTGGTGGAGTTGATGTACCTTGTATTTACACGCATGCCAGGTGAGAGGTACCGTAGGCGACTGAGGTCTTTGTTGTTGTTTGTGTGACGTGTTTCGAGCGCTAATTAACTCCCTTGTGTGTTGATTTTTGTGGCTGTAAAGTCGGATTCTTGACGCGCAACTGCTTCAAATCAAAGTCAACGTTGGGGACGTTTCTGAGAGACGGGGTTGAGCGCATGTGGGATTTTCCGAGCGCATACATACCATCTTGAACTGAACTGAACTGAACTGAACTGAACTGACGCGCAAACTCAGCTGCACGTCGGGCAGACGATCGGGGGCAGACTGAGGATGACATGATAAGTAAGTAAACATGGTGCTTAACGTCCACAGAAACCATAAGGCTTATTAGGGACGGAGGTATGGAGGTGGGGGAAGAGGGAGAGTATATACCTATCGCTACACTGTCACCACCAGAACGACCTGCATTAAGATGGGCAGCGATGAGAGCCATTTTAATGTTTAATTAATTGTGAGGGACAAAGTCACAAGACAGTGTCCACAAACCACAACTTTTGAAGAGAAAGGAGAGCCGAAGCGGTAACGAACCGAGGTCCTTCCGCTTACCAGCCTACCGCCTTACCGTTAGGCCAAACCGGCTCTCTAGGACAGGATGATCATGATGGCTTTTATATAGCGCTATTCTCCGCTCTCGAGCAGACTCACTGCGCTTGCATGTGATTCTACATGAGTGACTAGCTTTTTGTAGCCCGTTTTTTGAATATCCACCGAAGTGGTGTACTTGCAGCGCTGGCATGGCTGGTGTCACAGGAAACTGCTGCCGTCTCGGCGCAAGTTCTGTGTATACCGTACAACTATTCACCATGTCACTTCATGCAAAGCCACATACGTAAGGTGCATGTGTGTTTAGCTGTAACCTGCCACCTGCACTTTTGGCAGAATGACAGGGATCTTTTACGTGCTACTGCGGTAATACGGGGGTGGAACGGATACCGAAAAAAAGAGTCAGCACAGAAAGTTGACCCTGGAGAAGAAAATTCTCCCGCCGCTCCTGCGGGGATTCGACCCCCCGAACTTTCAATCACGATCTAACCACTGAGCTGTCCCCGCTCCCGACATGCAGGAAATCGACAAACTGCGGAACTGGACGTGATGGGCGCGTCGATTTCGCTGGTGAGTTTGGTCCGACGAGAGTTCCACAGAGATTGGAACAGACTGGCGTCCAGATCCAAACACTTAAAAGGGTTAAATGGTCCGCAGATTTGATATGACAAAACAAATCGTGCGAATTTTCGTCTCGTTATATTCAGTTAAAGTTCCTTTTAACCTTTTATGTGTTTGGAGCTTGTATTAGATCGCTAGCATACGACAGTACAAAACGTGCGAACTTTTGGTACTGGTCGTATTAAATCAGCGTTCATGTTAACCTTTTATGTCTTTGGGTCTTGTTTTAGATCGCTAGCAGTCGTCTCTTTATTTCAGACTGGGGTCAAGCTAGCACTAGAAAGCAGGAGCAGAGTCCGGTTAAAGGAACTCTCTTTCACAGGCTAAACTCTGTCGTGTAGTACTTGGAGCAGGTTAAACGAACACGATCCGCAGTGAACGTTTTGTTATTTAACGTGCCGTTGATTTTATGTTGGTTTTATTGGGTGACTTTTTTGGACACCATAACCAACTCTTGCAGAACGACCAAATGAGAACAGCAATGCAACAGACAGATAATGAGTTCTTCTTCTTCTTCTTCTTCTTGTTATTATTATTATTGTGGTTGTTGGTGGTGGTGGTGTTATTGTTGTTTTTGTTGTTGTTGTTGTTTTAAAAATCGAACAATTTTTTCCCCACCTAACCTGCGAAGGGCAGTTCCTTTAAGACCAGTTTCAAGCGTTGGCAACTCGGCTGGAAGCGAAGTTTCGCCGGTTCAAACTGGCAAACTCCAATGGGCTGTTAGACAATACGGAGGTTCCATTGAAAACCAGTTGTTGGTGACGTCACTGAGGCTTACCGACGCCCGACTGAAGAAGACGAAAAAGGGAGGTCAGGAACTGTGTGTGAAATCGTGAGCCGGTTTGGCCTAGTGGTAAGGCGTAGGGCTGGTAAGCAGAGGGACCTCGGTTCGAATCCGCTTTCGGCTCTCCTTTCTCTTCAAAGGTTGTGGTCTGTGGACACTGTCTTGTGACTTTGTCCCTCACAGTTAATGAAACTTTAAAATGGCTGTCACCGCTGCCCATCTTAATGCAGGAGTCGTTCTGGTGGTGACAGTGTAGCGATAGGTATATAATCTCCCTCCTCCCCCCCCCCCCCCCCCCCCACCTCCATACCCCCTTCCACCCTTCTCTCCGTCCCTAATAAGCTTTATGGTTTCTGTGGACGTTGAGCACCATGTTTACGGTGCGAAAGTCGAGGTCGTCCTGAACTCCCCATCCCTCTGTGGACATTGAACTCGGACTGTCGGTGACGTCACAGAGGCTTTTTTTCCCCTTCTTCTTCTTTGACGTAAGTCCACGGAAGCGAGATGGCTTATTAGGGACGGGGACAGAGGGGGAAGGGGGACGAAAGAGCGAAGGCTCGACCGCGGATACCGCCCGAAAAAGACCGCGGGAGAGACCGTGGACCGCCGCCAGAACAATGGAAGTGTTAAGGCGGTGTCCCCTCGCCATTGCCCAGCGACTTGTGCACCGCGCAATTGCTGTTTCAACTGCTGTGCTTGGCCAGAGTCACGAAGACAGTGTCCGTTGCACTGCTGTTGACGAACAACTTGGACAACTCGAAGTGAAAGAAGTCCAACTTTCTCAGCCCAGCTCCACCTCCTTACTCATGATCTCTTCTGGGCTAACTTGAAGGTCCAGCTCCACCTCCCTCCTCTAAGATCTCTTGATCTCTTGATCTTTTGATCTCTCCTGGAACCTTGCCGACGCTCGGCTGAAGAAGACACAAGATAAAAAAAAAGAAGTCTGAAACAGAATGACTGCCAGCATTCTAAAACAAGATCCAAACACAAAAAGGCTCAAACGAACGCTGATTTATTTTGACGCGGACACACAGTATGCACATTTTCGGGGAAATCCCCTTCATCCAACCACAAAACGACACTTAATAGGTCATGCCAACAATTTTCCAAGCACTGAACAAGCGACAAAAACTCAACCAAAACAAGATAAGTTTTTTTCTTTCTTCATTTTTTCATCGTTTTTAACCGTTTATCTGTTTAAGTGTCGTTTTGTGGCTTGATAAAGGGGATTTCCCCGAAAATTTGCATACTGTGTGTCCGTGTCAAAATAAAGAAGCGTTCGTTTGAACTTTTTGTTCGGGGAAGTTTGGTCGAGTCCTTCAAGGAAAGCCAGCAGACACCACAGCGGCGCTACGCAGCCTTAGTTAGGGAGCGGGTATGGCTCAGTGGTTAGAGCGCCGGACTCGTGATCGGAAGGTCTCGGGTTCGAGTCCCTGCAGGAGCGACGGGAGAATTTTCTTCTCCGGGGTAAACTTTCTGTGCTGACTTATTCCGGTATTCGTTCCCCCCCCCCCCCCCCCCCCCCCCCGCCCCCCGTGTTATCGCAGTAGCACGTAGAAGATCCCGGTCATTCGTCCAAAAGTGCTGGTGGCAGGTTACAGCTAAACAAACACACATGCGGGTTCGAATAAAGTGACATTGTAAAGTGGTGCATGGTTGCATGGTGTACACAGGATATGCGCCGAGACGGCAGCAGTTTCACGTGGCACCTGCCATATAAACAACCAAGCAGAGGTGTCTATTCACTTCGATGGCTATTCAAACTGTGGTGCGTAAAGCTAGCCACTGATTCAGAGTCGCATACGACTAGAGTGCAGACGCACAGAATAGCGGTGTAGTTGTCACTGTGAAGCGCTTTGGGTTAGGGTTAGAATCTCGAGATGAGGAGCTCAGCAAGTGTTCATATCAATAAATCTAATCATGTTATTTCTGCCGTCTGCGGAATTTCAACACTCTGTTTGCCATGAGGTTTTTCTCGCTGTCTAAGGCAGACGTTGACTGCCGATGACAGTGACCGTGTTCTGTGATGTATGGACCGTGTTTATATGTAGATGATGACAGTCTTACTGCCAGCGGCTTTGGTCGTGTTCCGTGATGCATGGACTGTGTTGGTAGATGTTGACAGTCTTCGTTTACTGCTACCGTGACCGTGTTCAGTGATGCATGGATTATGCGTGGATAGATTGATAGATGTAAAGTTTTACTGCTGCCGTGTTCGAGTGTGCCGTGTGGAGTCTAAGGCCGGTGCTGGCTATTCATCTAAGTAAACATTATGAACACACATACACACACACACACACACACACACACACACACACCACACACACACACACACACACACACACACACACACACACACCGGATTAGATATATATTAATCCGGTTATTAATCTTAATTAACATTAAGAACCACACACACACACACACACACACACACACACACACATACACACACACACACACACACACACACACACACACACACACACACACACACACACACACACACACACACACACACACACACACACACACACACACACACACACCGGATTAGATACATGCGCGGAAAGGCATTAATTATTTATTTTTCTGTTTTGTTTCTTTTTTCTCTCTCGTCATTTTAGAAACCAACTCAGACTGCGCGGGGGGTGCTTTCGAACGACATGGAGAGCGAACCGAACCCAGTAAGCAGTCTCACTGACATTCATCAAGGATATATTACATGCCTTTCATTGTGCCTTTCCCTATATAACATCTTTGCTTCAACGCAAAAAAAAAGGCTTCACTGTGAAGACGGCGCCGTGAAAGAAAGCCGTGGTCCCGCAGACGTAATGGAGTCCACGCCGCTCCTACCGGGTCGGCTGTCGTTGATAATGCATGACCCCCACCCCCTTCCCCCCTAGGCCCCCCTCTACCCCTCTCTACCCCCCCCCCTCCCCTCCCCAACCCCCTCCCCTCCCCCTTCGCCCCCCCCCCCCCCCCCCCCCATCCACCAGCGGTAATGGCGTTGAGCAGTAACTTTGGTTGATGAGCATACTCCCACTCAACCTTGGGCATACAAGACAGGAGACCAATCGGAAAGTGTGTGAGGAGGTCGGGAGCTGTGTGAAAGTCGAGGTGGACGTCCTGGGCTCCCCTTGTTGAAGTGTTGCTTTACGTCCACAGAAACCGTAGGTTTATTAGGGACGGGAGCCCAGGACGGCCACCTCGACTTTCACACAGCTCCTGAGCTCTGTTGGGCTCCCCGTCCCTAAGTGTCCTTAGGTCTCTGTGGACGTAAAGCAACATTGACAGGGCTCCCACTAGCGAGTATTTTAAGGAGGTCCCTGGCTTTGAACTGGAGTATCTCGGAGCTCAGGAGCTGTGTGAAAGTCGAGGTGGCCGTCCTGGGCTCCCCGTCCGTAATAGTCCTTATGGTCTCTGTGGACGTACAGCAACACTGAACTCGAAGTCGGCAAGCGTCTCTTGTGAGTCGGTTTGGCCCGACCGGTAAGGGTTTGGGCTGGTAAGCAGAAGGACCTCGGTTCGAATCTGCTTCGGCTCTCCTTTCCCTTCACATGTTGTAGTCTGTGGACATTGTCTTGTGACTTTGTCCCTCACAATTAATGAGACATTAAAATATATCTCATTGCTGCCCATCTTAATGCAGAAGTCATTCTGGTGGTGACATTGTAGCGATAGATATATAATCTCCCTCTTCCCCCACCTCCGTACCCCCTTCCCCCCTTCTCCCCGTCCTTAATAAGCCTTATGGTTTCTGTGGACGTTAAGCACCATGTTTACTTACAGTGTCTTCGTCACTTTGTCCCTCACGATTGATGAAACATTAGAATGGCTCTCATCGCTGCCCATCTTAATGCAGGAGTCATTCTGGTGGTGAGAGTGTAGCGATAGGTATAGTCTCCCATCTTAATGCAGGAGTCATTCAGGT
>JABMCL010003657.1:160000-166910 GCA_018857735.1 Alviniconcha marisindica | reverse complement strand
CAACGCGCTCTTTAGCATTCTTTTTAGTATCAGCTCCTCCATCACAACCGCTTTGGTGAAAACACCGCTCTGCAGTTTCCCATTGCGTAGATCAGATTACCGTAATGCTTTCCTGTTTGGGATGGCGGGAGTGTTTCGTCGATAGGTTTCAGAAACTGAGAACAACGCTGGTGTGGCTGATCTTTCGGCTGTCCCAAATCCAGCCACGTTCTTACATCGCCTTGACACGCGAAGGTTGGTCCCAGCTGAGATAAAGTTCGAACTAAAAAAAAAAACGGAAATTTACGTGGACAGTGGGTTTGGGTTTAAGTTGACCGGTCAAAACAACTGGTCCTTCCCGGCTGAGAGAAAAATAAAAAATTCCCGGCATTTTTTGAAACAAAAAAAAACCAATGAATGAATAAAACAAAATTTAAAAGGGAAAAAGGAGTTATTTTTGGGGTTGGGGGTGGGGGGGGGGGGGGGGGGGGGGGGGGAGGGGGGAAAGGGAGGGGGGGGAAAAGGGGGCAGACAGACTAAAAAGGAAAGAAAAGAGGCCCAGACAGAGAGAGAGAGAGAGAGAGAGAGGAGAGAGAGAGAGGGAGAGAGAGGGGAGAGAAGAGAAAAGGAGAGAGAGGGAGAGAGAGAGGGGCCGAAGATGGGGAGGGGGGGGGGGGAAGAGAGAGAGAGAGAGAGATGAGAGGGGCAGAGGAGGAAGAGAGAGAGAAAAGAAGAGGGGAGAAGAGAGAGGAGAGAGGGGCTAAAAATAACACGGGTTTTTAAAAAAAGTCTGGCAATACTTAAAAAATTTTCTATAAGGAAAAAAAAAAAGGAAAAAAAAAAAAAGACCTATTAACTTCCAGGATTTAACTGTAATGAAAAACGTAAAAAAAGGTTTCCCTGTCACTTTTTTTAATTTATAAGTATTTTTTTAAAAACTTTTTTTTAGTTTTGTAAAACTGTTAACCTTTTAGTTTTATTGTAAATGTATTACAATGAAGCTCTCAACCCCCAATACCCTTTCCATGCGTATGTATTTTTTACTCGACACGTACCCGCAAAGAAACTGTTTAAAATTGCTATTTCAGTCTTCCCCACCGTACTTTCGGCGGTGGAAAATTTAAAACCGTAGCCCAAATAAAAAGGGGAAAACGATTAGCCCCAAGACAGAAACCCGAAAAGCTAACCCACAGGAAAAACCCCGATGCGGGGAAAAAGCCTTCCACCACGTGCCCGGGAAAAATGGGTGGACCCACCCCCAAAACACGGGAGGGAAAGCTAGCCGGGGAAACCCCCCCGGTAGCTATATAGCATACAGGGCCCAGTTATGAGCTACAGGGACAGAGAGAAGAGGGGAGGGGAGAGAGAGAGAGAGGAGAGAGAAAAAGAGAGAGAGGGGAGAGAGAGAGAGAGAGAAAGGGAAAAGGAAATGTTAAAAATTAAAAAGGCCCCAAGGGCCCCCAAAATGGAGGTTGCACGACCGTTTACATACACAATGAACTTTAGGTATACACGAAGTCGCTTGCGGGTGCTAGTGGTTAATCAATAACCCAAATTATAAGGAACTATTTAAACGGGACTAATTTCTAATCTGGAAGGCTTTGAATATCTATGTTGCCAGACGAAGTAAGAGAGATTTATTACCTGTAGCCAGGAGAAGAGTCAGTTTGAAGCTTGATGGACAGTTATAGTATTTTTTGGGAATGTACAGTTCTCGGATTTCTTTGTTCTTGGACAGATTAGGATAAAATGCATTTCTGTTTCAGTATCATTTCTGCAAAACGGACATGCTAAATCTGCTGCGTGGTACTAGTTGCCCTTTTGGCTTCAAGGCGAAACACCCTTTACTTTAAAAGGCGGCCAAGTGTTTTGCAAGACAACGACAACGGGCAGGACACAGGGGAAATGAGAGAAAAGAAGAGAGAGAGAGAGAGAGAGAGAGAAAAAGAGGAGAGAGAGAGAAGAAGGGGAGAGAGAGAGAGAGAGGGGAGAGGGAAACAGGAGAGAGAGAGAGGAAGAGAGGGGGAGAGAGAGAGAGAGGGGGAGGGGAGGGGAGAGAGAGAGAGAAAAGAAAAGAAGAAGACAGACAGACAGACAGACAGAAGACAGACAGACAGAAGACAGGAGAAGAAGGCAGATAGACAGGCAGATAGAAAGAAAGGGAGACAAAAGAGACAGAGACAGACAGACAGGCAGACGAAAGACGAGAGGCAAGACAGACAACAGACAGACAGACTGGGCAGAAAGAGGGGGAGGGGAGAGAGAAAAGAGAGAGAAAAGAGGGGAGAGAGAGAGAGAGAGAGAGAGAGGGGGAGAGAGAGAGGGGAGAGAGTGAGAAAAAGAAAGAGAGAGAGAGAGAAGAAAAGAAGGAAAAAGGGAGAAGAGAAGAGAAAAGAGAGAAAAGAAAGAGAGGGAAGGAAAGAAAAAAAGGGAGAAGGAGGAGAAGACAGAAAAAAGGGAAGGGAAAGGGAAGAAAAAGGAAAAAAGGGGGAAAAAGGGAAAGGGAAAGAAGAAGAAGAAGAAGGACAGACAGACAGCGGGCAGCGACAGGCAGATAGACAGAAAAGGGCAGACAGACAGAAAAAAACAGGCAGACAGAAAGACCGAGAGGCAAGACAAAACAGCAGAAAAGAGAGAGAAGAGAGAAGAGACGAAAAAGCAGATAGAGAGAGAGAGAGAGAGAGGAGAGGAGAAGAGAGAGAGAGAGGAGAGAAAAGAGAAAGAAAAGACAGACGAAGACAGACAGACAGCGACAGACAGACAGGACAGACAAGACAGACAGACAACAGACAGACAGACAGAGACAGACAGACAGACAACAGACAGACAGAAGACAGAGACAACAGCAGACAGGCAGCAGAAAGACCGAGAGGCAAGACAGACAGACAGAAAGACAGACAGACAGACAGACAGACAGAGACAGAAAGAGGCTGACAGAGACAGAGACAGAGACAGAGAGAGGGAGATAGAGAGACGGAGAGAGACAGAGAGAAACTACAGAGACAGGGAGACAAAGACAGAGTTAGACAGACAGGTTCGTCAGTTATTTCTTGGATCTTAACTCCGAGAGTAACCTCCAAGAGGGAGGTGCAAAGACGCAGACACTCAGACAAAGAGAGAGAGAGCGAGAGAGAGAGAGAGAGAGAGAGAGAGAGAGGGGAGAGAGAGAGGGAGAGAGAGGTCCCAGCTGCCCCTCAGATCCTCCCACTGAGCTAGAAAGAGCTCAGTGGAACCTCCCCACCGCTGCCAGTCGGTAGCGGCGATCGACGAGGCACCAACTCGATATACGCACGAACATCGAGAGGTTGTTAGTGGCTGTTTTGATGCTGAATAAACAATTTCTCCATTTGCGCCGACAGTCGCTACTTGCGCTAATTGAGAACACCTGGGGGGACCTGGCTCAAAGATGGTTGACATTTTCCGGGCTCCTTCCCGCTCCTCTTCCCCCTCCCTCCTCCCTCCCTCGCCCTCCCCCCACCCCCCACTCCGCCCCCCTACATCCCCACACACACTTCAAGGTTTGGTGCATGTCTCCTCAAGTGTTGTTTGTCATTTGGAGTCATGAGTAGTTTGCGGGTGGTAGCCGTGTTTGACTCATAGTGACAGCCACGATATTATAGCTTGTCTACTCTTCTGCACACGTTCCTCTGGATCCTGTAAGCTGGTGTTAGCTTCAAAGACAGCGGACTGAGAGCACCCAGTCACTGTCCGTGTTAGCCCCGCCTGAGTCGTGTAGATCTGAACGTTTCAACGCGTGCATACATCGGTACAGCGTGTTGCGAATGTTGCAGGGTCTATTTCCAATGGTGGAGGCAGATGGACTGCTTTCGCCAGCGTTATGTCGGTCCTTGCAATGATTTCTTCGATGGGCCTAGGCTGAAATGTTAGCCTGTGTTGTGAAAATCCCTCACTCCCCTCAAAACAAACAACAGCAACAACAAAAACAACAAAACAAAACAAAACAAACAAAAAAGAAAAGCAAAAAGTTGTCCCCACCCTCTCGTTGTTTTTTTTGTTTTTTGTTTTTTTGGGGGGGTCCGTTTTTTCTCTCTTTCTTTCTTTTTATTTAAATGTTTGATTTCTTTTTTTTCTTTTTTTTTTCCTTTTTTTTCCTTCTTTTTTTTTCCTTTTTTTTTTGGGGGGGGGGGGGGGGGGGGGGGGGGGGGGGGGGAGGGAGTGGGAGGGCTGTTTTGTTTCAATCTTCATTTGTCGGTCGCAGTCAGACCAAGCTGTACGCTAGATGTTGTGAAAGGCAGCAGACTATGAGGACAAGTGCAGGAACCATTCACAGGCATCCTGCTCGAAGACAGCACGAAGCAGTGCGTGCGGAGATAACGTGGAGTGATTTCTCGCCGTCTCTTTGGTGAGCATGGGCAAAACGAGCCGAGCGGAATCCCTCCTTTCGCAGTCAGGGTTCCCACCTCAGTGTCAATCACTCAAGCTGCTCCGGCCAATCAAAACGTTGATAATATTCCGCCCGAAGAACCAAAGATTGCATAGCCTGCACGTTGATAATATTCCGCCCGAAGAACCAAAGATTGCATAGCCTGCACGTTGGTAATATTCCGCCCGAAGAACCAAAGATTGCATAGCCTGCACGTTGATAATATTCCGCGCGAAGAACCAAAGAGCGCATGGCCTGCCAATCACTCGAGCCGCTTCGGCCAATCAGAACGTTGATAAAATTTCGCGCGAAGAACCGAAGCGGAACGCATGGCCGCCACAATGATGTTCTGGCAGCAAGCGAAAGCATTGCAACAGAGTGAAAGATTCAGAGAAACTCATTACGTATACAACGGCACATGTTCATGTAATGACGAGGATATCCGTTGCAATCAAAGGCGACAAATGAGATTCAAAGTCATCTTTTGGCAAACGTACCACTTCTGGGAGACTGGAGCATGGGGGCCATTTAATCTCGGGGCGGGTGGCACACCGGGGATCGTTTCGCACGCCCTCCAAAGGCTTGGACTGGTTAACTAAGGGGACCTCTCCCCCCGCAGCTGTCCACCGACGCGGTCAGCGCCCTAAAGGGTTGGGTATTAAATGAGGAAGAAAACATAGGCCCAAGGCCGCACAAAATGAGACGGTCGCCCGGAAAAAAACAGCAAAAAAAAAAAAGCAAAAAAAAAAAGAGCAAAAAAAAAAAAAGGAGAGAGAGAAGGAGAAAGAGAGAGAGAGAGAGAGACAGAGAGAGAGGAGAGAGAGAGAGGGGAGGAGAGGGGAGAGAGAGAAGGAGAGGAGAGGAGAACGAGAGGAGAGAGGAAAAAGAAGGAGAGAGAGAGAGAGAGAGAGAGAGAAACAACTATTTCGGTTTGATCTGTGCTGGCGTAAGCAAAGTGGTCAGCTATAAAAGAAACGTCTGGTATAATCTGAGTTGTCTGTTACGAACCTACTGCCGTGTGAACACCAACGAGAACCTTTCGTTAGCTGACAGTTTTTCGAGACCTATGGCGTAATCAACTATAACAATGGTTGGAGGAAGGACGCCGTATCGTAAACCAGTGCTTGGACTTTGGGTGGGTGGGTGAGTGGGTGGGTGAGTGGGTGAAGTAGTGGGGAGGAGGATGGGGGGAGGAAGGAGGAGTTGTGGTCTTGGAGCTCAACGCTGGACCGTCTAATGATATTGTGACGGCTGTGCTTGCTGTGAGTTAATCAGTCCTTGTGTACTGCTAAATGTAATCAGACTACAGTAAACACGTTGGAGGTAGATAGATAGGTAATTGGTTTCTAAAGCCCAGTGAACCAGGTCTGGAGGTTATCTTGTAAAAAAATGGAGAATTTTTGTGGGTGGCTAAAACAGTTGAAAGTATCACTTGTTTCTGAACAGTTTTCCACTTCCAGACGTAAGTCACAATTAGTCACATAATTATTAGACACGTTACATGCAGAAACCTGGAGCAAAGTGTGTGTGTGTGTTGGGGGGGGGGGGGGGGGAAGATGTGGAGGGGGGGGACTATTTTGCCATACTTGTAGCTCATGTTGTTCGAAGTGCATCAGACGATCTTTGTTTGAAACACACGCATCAATGTCACAGTGAAAAGAAGCGTTCTCTAGTTTATCTGTTCATTGTGAAACTCTTTTCGATTATGATTCGAGTTGAGCCGCTGTCTGTTAGACTGGATGGACTTGGCGAGGAATCTTTTTTCCGGAACTCTTGGCGCATTTGTAGAGGGGTCTGTGGGCCAGAGTATTATAGGGTTAATAATTACAAAGTTTCGGAGCTGAAATACACTCAAGCCATAATGTGACCCCAGTTTAGGAAGTAAGGAGCTTCACACGTTTCATGTTTTCATCATACTTATTAAGATAACGATTTCAGAAAGTGGAAAGATCTGTGGAAACCTTTGTGGAAAGATTTGTTTCGGAGCTGAAATACACTCAAGCCATAATGTTACCCCAGTTTAGGAAGTAAGGAGCTTCACACGTTTCACGTTTTCATCATACTTATTAAGATAACGATTTCAGAAAGTGGAAAGATCTGTGGAAACCTTTGTGGAAAGATTTGTTTCGGAGCTGAAATACACTCAAGCCATAATGTTACCCCAATAAGGAGCTTCACACGTTTCACGTTTTCATCATACTTATTAAGATAACGATTTCAGAAAGTGGAAAGATCTGTGGAAACCTTTGTGGAAAGATTTGTTTCGGAGCTGAAATACACTCAAGCCATAATGTTACCCCAGTTTAGGACTGAAGTAAGGAGCTTCACACGTTTCATGTTTTCATCATACTTATTAAGATAACGATTTCAGAAAGTGGAAAGATCTGTGGAAACCTTTGTGGAAAGATTTGTTTCGGAGCTGAAATACACTCAAGCCATAATGTTACCCCAGTTTAGGAAGTAAGGAGCTTCACACGTTTCACGTTTTCATCATACTTATTAAGATAACGATTTCAGAAAGTGGAAAGTCTGTGGAAACCTTTGTGG
>JABMCL010003657.1:132500-152500 GCA_018857735.1 Alviniconcha marisindica | reverse complement strand
AACGGCCGTACAAGCTGATATTTTCTGCCAAACAGTTTGTGTCAGTGACGTCATGAACCACGTCGGCAAGTATGACAAAAGGGGCAAATACGTCACGAGCCAACCTCTGTCTGCACTAAATTTTTGGTGAGGAGTGATCCAACAGGAATGCACCCCGAGGAGCTCAAACTGGAACAAAAGGAGAGTACTCCACTCGAACAAATATTGATAGAATAATCAAGAGAAACCCGCGGATGGAAATATGTGCACGTTTTTTCTAAGAGTTGAAGCCAATCTGAGTCTTCCCTTCGGTTTTCTTTACCGCGTTGCCCGGAATTCCCACACTCCCTTGAAGGGTCTAGTCTGTTTTCGTTGCCGTGTGCTCGCCTTGAGGTCGAGGGACATCACGTTTTATTGTTTAGAATACATACTGTACGTAACACCAGCTCCCCCACCCCCACCCCCACCCCCCACCACCTTCGTCTCCACCGACCAGCACACTGTCTCCACTACGTATAGACTGACATACGCAGAATGCCACCAATGATGAAATTCCGCGGTTCACTGCCTCACGCAGACTTTGTTACGACAACGTGTCATAATAATCCGCCCCACACAGCTCCTGGGGCTTCCCACGTTCTAATCCCCGGTAAAGCAATCTCAGGTCTTGGGGAGAGGGTGGTGGTGAGGGTGGTGGTGAGGGGGCGCTGTTAACCCTTACAGTCCCATGACGCCACTTGAAAAACGACCAATAAAGTGTGAAATTTGACATCTTTACTTTTTCTTCCTCTTTTTTTCTTTTTCTTTCTTCTCTCTTTTTTCTTGTCTTTTCTTTTGTTTTCTTTTTTCTTTTTTCTTTTTGTTTTTGTTTCCCCCATTCTCGGGCGTTTAATCAAAAAACATGCATCCGTCCCTCATTACAATGCACACATTCACTCATTCATTCACACTTCTTTATAATAGCTATCATAACAGTTTCATTTTCATACACGACACATATCCACCAGTTACAAATTCACATGTTCTCCCTACTTGCATCCGTTGCATCTCTTTCTTTTTTTGCATTAGCATGTGAAAGTATTTCCATCAAAAACGCACAATATCGAAAGCAGAGCAGATCAGTTATAGGACCGAAAAACATACTGTTTGCAGGCCTGTGTCGTCACCTTTCAGCCCAGATAATTTTACAGGCTGGGGCATTGAAGGGGTTAACTGAGTGTGGAACAGAGCCTGAGCTAGTTGTGTTTCCGCTGACGCAACTCTTTCACAAAACAGGACAGAACGCTGAGGACAACTCTTTCGTAAAACAGGACAGAACGCTGAGGCAACTCTTTCGTAAAACAGGACAGAACGCTGAGGCAACTCTTTCGTAAAACAGGACAGAACGCTGACGCAACTCTTTCGTAAAACAGGACAGAACGCTGACGCAACTCTTTCGTAAAACAGGACAAGAACGTTAAAGCGATTCTTTCATAAAACAGGACAGAACGCTGACGCAACTCTTTCACAAAACAGGACAGAACGCTGACGCAACTCTTTCGTAAAACAGGACAGAACGCTGACGCAACTCTTTCACAAAAAAAGGGACAGAACGCTGACGCAACTCTTTCAAAAAAATGAAAACCAAAAGGACAGAACGCTGACGCAATTCTTTCATAAAACAGGACAGAACGCTGACGCAACTCTTTCATCAAATAGGACAGACGCTGACGCAACTCTTTCATAAAATAGGACAGAACGCTGACGCAACTCTTTCATAAAATAGGACAGAACACTGACGCAACTCTTTCATAAAATAAGACAGAACGCTGACGCAACTCTTTCATAAAACAGGACAGAACAGAAGCCTAGGAGAAATTGTTTGAAAGAAACCGTAGGAATGGCTCCTTGGCTTTCGCCGCCATTTCCAAATTGAGTTTTCCCGCCAGTGGCCCGAAAGTAGGGTACTGCGGACGCAGAAATTAAGGTTCCCCCTGTTAAGAGTTCAGAGCTCACAGGTATACTCCCGCAAAAGCCTCGCGTAGATCAGAATATAGCCACACATGCTTCGCCCACTGCCAGGAACTTTTTCTTTGTCCTAATTTTACCTTCCGGGTCCATTCACCTGCATTTTTCCAAATCCTCTCCCTACTTTTGAACTGCATATGGTTTGGCTAACGCAGTTTTCTGAGTGTGCCCACGAAAGAAAATAGGTCAACCTGCTCATAGTGACAAGCACTTTCAGCAGGTTCGCGTAGTTCTCGAAAATTAGATCCATTTGGACCTATCTGTCTAACAGCCACTTCTTGCGTGAGAGAGAGAGAGAGAGAGAGAGAGAGAGAGAGAGAGAGAGAGAGAGAGAGAGAGAGAGAGAGAGAGAGAGGAGAGAGGAGAGAGAGAGAGAGAAGAGAGAGAGGAGGGGGGGAGGCAGAGAAGACAGAGACAGACAAGAGAGAGACAGAGAGACAGAGACAGAGAGACAGAGGGAGACAGAGAGAGATACAGAGAGAGACAGAGACAGAGAAGAGAGACAGACAAAGACAGACAGAGACAGAGACACAGAGAGACAGAAAGATACAGAGACACAGAGAGACACAGAGACCTAGACAGACAGAGACAGGCAGAGACAGAGACAGAGACAGAGACAAAGACAGAGAAGAGAGAGAGAGAGAGAGAGAGAGAGACAGAGAGAGACAGAGACAGAGACAGAGAGAGAGAGAGACGGGGGTGGGTGGTGGGGGGGGGGGGGTGGGGGTGTACGAAAAGAAAACAAAGAAACGAAAAAGATGCCCGAGTTATAATGCATAATGTTACACAAGAACCAAATCGAGCAATGTCTTAATTAGTTCAATGCGCGCGGAAGTTGTTACAACATCTCCATCTCCCTCATTATTCCCCACTTTTACTCTCATAACCACCCGCTTCCTTCGCGAGCTTCTATAGTCCACTGGAACGATTTGTCAGCAGGATGAGTCTGTCATGGACACTGACACTTTCCCATTAACATGATGTACTGGCCAGACTCCGCTGGCGTTATCTAATACCGTAGTTCTTCTGCCCTCCAGACTGAATTCCTTTGCAAAGTCAACCAGTTTGTCTTCCATTTGTTCTCAAGTGGTTCATTTTTTTCTCTCTCACACAGACTGCACAAAGATAGCTTTTTCTCCCCTGGCGTTCGCTGATCGCAAGGACAGTCCGGTCTGCTTGCAGAATAGAGCTGCCCTTTCCGGTTCCGGTCGAGGACAGTATAGTAGAACTTGGTCTGAGCCATTGACCTAGAAGTAAGTGAACAGCGGCTCGCCAACCGAGAGTGTTGACCAGAGCGAAGCCGGAGTGTCCGCCATGTTGAAGAGATCAGCTGCTCTCTCGCGGGCTGCTTGGAAAGAAGGAAAGAGTGGGGCTTTGCGTTTTGTTTCGTTTGTATTTTGTTTTTAATTGCAATAACAGCGCCGTGTTGCGCGGCTTGGGGCTGAATTCACAGAGGTTGCCCAGAAAAGAGGCAACTCCGTCCCCGGACGCGGATGCCGGGAATTTGTAACTTAAACGTAACCATCGACTTCGATAATCGGCTCTACTCTGCCTGTTGGTTTAAACAAAATTTTATTCATTCATCGTAATCATAAGCTCAACAAATAAGTACAGGAAACACAAAAGCAATATGCTTATTTGAGTGTTACCTATAGATAAAATGCCTGTTCTACTTCACGTTAGCCAGTCTGCCCCCCCCCCCTCCCCCCTCCCCCAACACACACCCTTCCTCAGCTGACTTCCTCAATCAGTGTTCAAGTCTCTGTCATAAACCCAATTTTTTTTTAACACAAAAACTGCATAACTTTGTGTTGTTGCGCACTCGGAACGGTATACAGAGCTTTATAACGGTCACTAGGGCCCATTAGGACTAATAAACCGTTTATCTGTGAATGACTTTTTACCACGATGTGTATTTGCTGCTGTTGTAACTTAATGTTTTATGATTGGAGTGAATGTGTGATGAGTGTACTTGGCACCACAAAGCATTCCTCGTGCAATTGTATTGACGCTTGGCAATAAAGTTGTATTGTATAGAAGGTTCTGTTGTCGTTAAGCCGAACATTCCATTCCGTACACAGACAGGCAGAGAGACAACCAGATTTTGTACAAGTAATAATATAGTTCTACATAATAATGCTTCTAGTATAAATCTTGCCTGCCTGGTGATGCACACTCTTAAACTTGAAAGAAAGAAGGGCATTTTAACTGGATGTTTGTTTGTAGTTGTTGTATTTTAATGGTGTTTTCTGACTGGCGTGAATGTGTGATGAGTGTACTTGGCACCACAAAACATCTTAGAGCAACTGTATTGACACTTGGCAATAAAGTTGTATTGCATTATAACTGCGAATACGTGTAAAGGTTTTATTTGTTGTTTGTATGTGGCATCTACATTTTTTCTTTACGGGGAGTAAAGTAGCACTTGACTTGAAGAAGGCACATGCACACCCAGGCAGACAATCAATCAGCCAAGCAGAGGTACCGACAAACAAGACTGACAAACAGGAAGACAAACAGACAGGAAGACAGACAGGAGGACAGACAGACAGACAGGCATGACGTGCAAGCAAGAAAGACGGATGCACAGCTAGCAATAAGTTCGCTCTCGGATTTGAGCTTTCCGTCAACTGCATTGGGAACTGTCACGCAATACCCAGCGAGTCGCAGGCAAGAAGGCACAGAGCGTGGCCTTTGTCTATTCATTAATCCGCCCACAGCCGCCACAAGTCCCTCTCCACCACCACCACACCCCTGCCCTGCCCCCCCCCCCTCCCGCCACCCCCCCTCCCGCCACCCCCCCCCCCTCCCCACACACCCACACCCACGCATCCCGGCCTCGTCTTTCTGGCGCCATTTTCGATTATTTTGAGTTTGTGTGTGTGTGTGTGTGTGTGTGTGTGTGTGTGTGTGTGTGTGTGTGTGTGTGTGTGTGTGTGTGTGTGTGTGTGTTTCTTTCTTTTTCATTTTGTGTGTGTGTGTGTGTGTGTGTGTGTGTGTGTGTGTGTGTGTGTGTGTGTGTGTGTGTTGTTTTTTGGTCGTAAAAATGTCAACAAGGAAACATGTGGCAAAAGATGGACCAGCAAACAATCAGCTTATTTGTTCGCTATTTTTGTTTGTTTGTTTTTCTGTTTTTCTTTGCCAGCCTTGACAAACAATGTCACGTTGGTCGCTCCCTGGGACCCATTGGGCTGGCCCCCTCACGTCTGTTTCCTTGCATGCCTGTTTGCTCTTCGCCCCGGCTTCTGGTAATAAGTCGTCCCTCGTGGTTACTTCCCTTTCGCTTGATTTCCGTTCGCGGATTGTTGGTGCTCGCCCTTTTCTGCTGTTGCTGTCCCTTTGGTAATAGGAAATGCTAGTCATTGGCCCGGACTATTACGGGTTGTGAAAGATGATTAAAGCGGAGAAGAGAAACTTCGGGCCTGGGACTGCTAGGGATAGGCAGTGGCTTGTTGTTGTAAATCCTCAGAAGTTTCTAAAATATGTGATTATGGGACTCTTCATTGAAAAGGGGATTAGCAAGGCGGTGATCTAATCAGAACATCAATGATTTGATTTTTGTTCAAAATGTCTTTTTTTTCCTCTCTCTCTCTCCTTTTCCTTCTCTGGGGGAGGGTGGGAAGGAAGGGCAGTCCTATCCATAATGAGCCAGTTGCGCAAAGTGTGTCCCTTGATTGAGACTCAGACTAGCAAACTAGTTAAGTGTACAAAGGGGACCTGAGAGAGAGAGAGAGAGAGAGAGAGAGAGAGAGAGAGAGAGAGAGAGAGAGAGAGAGAGAGAGAGAGAGAGAGAGGAGAGAGAGAGAGCAGACAGACAGACAGACAGACAGACAGACAGACAGACAGACAGACAGGCAGACAGACAGACAGATAGAGAGAGAGATTAACGGAAAAAGTGAGTTCAATTACAGAGGACCGAAGAGATTGGCAACACAAAGTGAGTTCAATTAGAGAAAATCAAAAGGGTTAGTAACAGCAGTAAAAATAAAAACAAAAAAGAAAGAGTTCCCTCGGAAAGATCCTGAACAATTAAAAGCGCAAAGAATTCACCGAATTAGACCACAGAGAGTTAGCAACACAAAGTATGTTCTTATAATGAGAATACAAAAAGTTAACAGAACAAAACGAGCTCCTTTAGACAGACGTCCCAAAATTAACAGCACCAAGCAAACTCCTTTAGACAGGCCCCGTGTGTGTGTGTGTGTGTGTGTGTGTGTGTGTGTGTGTGTGTGTGTGTGTGTGTGTGTGTGTGTGTGTGTGTGTGTGTGTGTGTGTGTGTGTGTGTGTGTGCGTGCGTGTGCGTGGTGTGTGTGTGTATGTGTGTTTTGTATGCATTGAATCTTCCAAATATGTACATTTAAAGAATGTATAAGCGTTTAGGACCTGTGCGGGTTAGACGCTCTAAGTACCGATTATTATTATTATTATTAATATACCCAAAACAGTTAACAGCAAAAAGCGTATTCCTTTTAGACAGACCCCAAAGATATATTAACAAATTCAGCTCCTTCAGAGAAACCCCAAACAGTGAACGACACAAAGTAATCTCAAACAGCACAAAGCGAGTTCTAGCAGCTCAAAGCGAGTTCTAGGAGCACAAAGCGAGTTCTAACAGCACAAAGCGAGTTCTAACAGCACAAAGCGAGTTCTAACAGCACAAAGCGAGCTCTAACAGCACAAAGCGAGGTCTAACAGCACAAAGCGAGTTCTAACAGCACAAAGCGAGTTCTAGCAGCACAAAGCGAGTTCTAACAGCACAAAGCGAGTTCTAACAGCACAAAGCGAGTTCTAGCAGCACAAAACTAATTCCCAACAGAAAGGGGAAAGCACAAAGCGAGATTCCTTTCAGAGAAACCCCAAAGAGCGAACAAAACAAAGCGAGATCTTTCAGAGAAACCTCAAAGAGCGAACAAAACAAAGCGAGATCTTTCATAAATACCGCAAAAGAGTGAACACAAACCGAGAACTTTCACAGAAACCCCAAAGAGTGAACAATACAAAGCGAGAACTTTCATAGAAACCCCAAAGAGTGAACAACACAAAGCGAGCTCTTTCATAGAAACCCCAAAGAGTGAAAAATACAAACCGAGAACTTTCACAGAAACCTCAAAGAGTGAACAATACAAACCGAGAACTTTCACAGAAACCACATAGAGTGAACAATACAAACCGAGAACTTTCATAGAAACCCCAAAGAGTGAAGAACACAAAGCGAGCTCTTTCATAGAAACCCCAAAGAGTGAACAATACAAACCGAGAACTTTCATAGAAACCCCAAAGAGGGAACAATACAGAGAACTTTCATAGAAACCCCAAAGAGTGAACAATACAAAGCGAGCTCTTTCATAGAAACCCCAAAGAGTTAACAATACAAACCGAGAACTTTCATAGAAACCCCAAAGAGTGAACAATACAAACCGAGAACTTTCATAGAAATCCCAAAGGGTGAACAATACAAACCGAGAACTTTCATAGAAACCCCAAAGAGTGAACAATACAAACCGAGAACTTTCATAGAAACCCCAAAGAGTGAACAGTACAAACCGAGAACTTTCATAGAAACCCCAAAGAGTAGACAACACAAAGCGAGCTCTTTCATAGAACCTCCAAAGAGTAGACAACACAAAGCGAGCTCTTTCATAGAAACCCCAAAGAGTAGACAACACAAAGCGAGCTCTTTCATAGAAACCCCAAAGAGTAGACAACACAAAGCGAGCTCTTTCATAGAACCTCCAAACAGTAGACAACACAAAGCGAGCTCTTTCATAGAAACCCCAAAGAGTAGACAATACAAACCGAGAACTTTCATAGAAACCCCAAAGAGTAGACAACACAAAGCGAGACCTTTCAGAGATACCCCAAAGTGAGAACAACACAAAGCGAGACCTTTCAGAGATACCCCAAAGTGAGAACAACACAAAGCGAGACCTTTCAGAGATACCCAGAAGTGAGAACAATACAAAGCGAGACCTTTCATAAATACAAAGCGAAACCTTTCAGAGATACCCAGAAGTGAGAACAATACAAAGCGAGACCTTTCATAAATACAAAGCGAGACCTTTCATAAATACAAAGCGAAACCTTTCAGAGATACCCAGAAGTGAGAACAATACAAAGCGAAACCTTTCAGAGATACCCAGAAGTGAGAACAACACAAACCGAGCTCCTGTTGAGAGCCATCAAGGAGTGAACAACACGGCCAAACTGAGGTCCTCTAGTCTAACAACAATAACGCATCACTATAGCTTGCTTGCATAAATTGTTTGCTTGCCGGCTTGCCCGACCTTCTGGCTCCCGTACGTGTCCCAACTCCTACGTGCCGTGTTGACTCAGAAAGCCAACCGGGTGAAGTTGGTAAGAATTCAGAGAAACGAACACGAAGCGCGCGGTTTGTTGGTGGCACGTGTAACGAGTGTTGACAATACGCGAGAGCGTTCGGAATTCATTAGAAGACACCAGCCCTATCAATCGCCACTGATCATCATTATCATCCATCACGTCAGCAACTATGTGTGTGTGTGTGTGTGTGTGTGTGTGTGTGTGTGTGTGTGTGTGTGTGATGTGTGTGTGTGTGTGTGTGTGTGTGTGTGTGTGTGTGTGTTGTGTGTGTGTGTGTGTGTGTGTGTGTGTGTGATGTGTGTGTGTGTGTGTGTGTGTGAGTAGAGAGAGAGAGAGGAGAGAGAGAGAGAGAGAGAGAGAGAGAGAGAGAGAGAGAGAGAGAGAGAGAGAGATGTTCTTCTACGGTTATTTTACCAACTTTTCCTTTTCAAATATCAATATCAATTTTGGACTTATTCTTTTCGGTAACAAGTTAGATAACTAAATGTACATAGCAAATATGTTAGCTTTCAGAATTTATGGCTAGGCCGAAGTTGTTGTTTATAGAATCAAGTGCAATTGCTGATTGTTTTAAATTCTATATTGTTACTTAACAGTATGAAATTATGAAATGCTTCTTGGAAATCATGAGCGTAGGTGTATATATGTGAAGCTACCAGAGGGAACTATAGAAAGAAGCATGACTGTGAGAGTGAAATGACACTGCAATCGATGGATGCAGTAATGTTACTGAATTTAAACACACACACACACACACACACACACACACACACACACACACACACACACACACACACACACTCACTCACTCACATTCACACACACACACACACACACACACTCTCTCTCTCTCTGTTTCTCTCTCTCTCTCTCTCTCTCTCTCTCTCTCTCTCTCTCTCTCTCTCTCTCTCACGACACACACACACATCACTCACTCACACACAATCACACACACACTCTCTCTCTCTCTCTCTCTCTCTCTCTCTCTCTCTCTCTCTCTCTCTCACACACACCCCACACACACACACACACACACACACACACACACACACACACACACACACACACACACACAACGATGAAAAACAACAACAACAAAACCCGTCTAGCCGTTTAAGACGCTGAAAGCACAGAGAAATGGTGGCTACTCTCTGGTTACACGGGCTGTCCCCGCTGTCGCTCCACAGTGTGCATGTCTGCACCGTGCGGTGTCCGTAGCTCTTCCCATTCCGCGAATTCTGCCCCCTGTACCAGCCCGGATTAATACATACCACAAAATAGTACCGTTCACTGTATCGTGCGCTCTCTGAACATGCGGGAGAAGAAAGAGAGAAGGGGGGCGGGGGTGGGGGGTGTGAGGGGGGAGGTGGGGAGGGGGGGGGGGCAGGGGGGGGCAGGGGGGGGGGGGTGCAGAAGAAAGAGTCAGTGAGGAGAGGGAAAGGAGGGGGTAATGGGGGAGAAGGGGGGTAGTGGGCGAGAGAGAACCTGGAAGGGAAAAGGAGGAGAGGGAGGGAGGAGAGAGAGGGGAGAGGAGGAAAGAGAGTGGGAGAGAGAGAGGGGGAAAAGAGAGAGGGGGAGAGAGAGAGGGGGGGTGGGGAGAGAGAGAGGAGAGAAGAGGAGAGAGAGAGAGAGAGAGAGAGAGAGAGAGAGAGAGAGAGAGACGAGACAGACAGACAGACAGACAGAGACAGGGGGGGGGGGGGGGTGGAGAGAGAGAGAGAGAAGGGGGGGTAGAGAGAGAGGGGAGAGAGATGGATAGAGAGAAGGAGGAATTAAAGACGAGAGGGGAGGAGAGACACGGAAAGAGAGGGCGGAAAGAAAAAGAGAAGATAGAGAGGATGAGAGAGGAGGAGAGACAGAAAGAGAGGAGAGAGAGAGAGAGAGAGAGAGAGAGAGAGAGAGGAGGAGGGAGAGGAGAGAGAGGGGGGGGGCGAGAGAGGGGAAAGATATAGGAGGCGGTGAGAGAGATACACGGAGAGAAGGGGAAAGAGATGGGAGAGGAGAGAGACGGAGTGAAAGAGGAGGAAAGAAAGAGAGAGAGGGAGGAAAGAGAGAGGGGGAGGAGAGAGGGTGGAGGCGAGAGAAAAAGAAGATAGATGGAAAATCCACGCGAACAATGACTCCACGATGAAACAACACAGCCGGAACAGCCGGATGGCCCACATCTGCACCCTGCAACGACAATTAGTCGCGTGCTGCATACCGGCGCACGTGCACCCAGTAGAGCGGAACTGAACCGGTGCGGCGCGATCTTGCGTCAGGCTGCGTTAGCTACATACCACCAAGGGCCTCGCCCACCGGTGCAAAAGTAGGTGAGAACTGAGGATGAGACCGCGAGAACTGAGGCGAGAAGAGGTGAGAAGGTAAAAATGAACCAGGAAGGCGAAAACTGGGGCTTCGAAAGCGAGAACTAAGGTGGCAGCGAGAACCGAGGCTGAGAACGCGAGAACTAAGGTGTTAATGAACTATGAAGGCGAGAACCGAGGCTAAGAACGCGAGAACTAAGGTGTCAATGAACTAGGAAGGCGAGAACTGAAGCTTCGAACCCGAGAACTAAGGTGTCAATGAACTAGGAAGGCTAGAACCGAGGCTGAGAACGCGAGAACTAAGGTGTTAATGAACTACGAAGGCGTGAACCGAGGCAGAGAACGCGGGAACTAAGGTATCAATTATGAACTATGAAGTCGAGAACCGAAGTTTCGAACGCGAGAATTAAGGTGTTAATGAACTATGAAGGCGAGAAGCGAGGCTGCGATCACGAGAACAGAGGTGCCAATGAACTATGAAGGCGAGAACCGAGGCTGAGAACGCGGGAACTAGGATGGGAAGAAGTGAAAATTTGAAAATGAACTATGAAGGCGAGACCTGCGAAGGTGAGACCTAACTAAAGTCTTAGCCATACGAGGCTTTGCAATCCCTGGTTGTGCCAACCTGCGCTCAACCTTGCGTTGGATTCGCGGCTTGCACACCGCCTGATGAAGCCGCAAGGTGCTCGCCACTCTCTTGGGGCTCTACTGACTGGATGTTTACGCCAAGTCATTCAAAAGGCCCTCGCTTCGATCTTACTTCACCCCGGATAGATAAAATGGTGTCCAGTGTGCTGACAGATTTATGTTTCGAGAACGTCGATAAACTGCTTCTCTCTGCCGCTGTCAGCAGTGAATCTGGAATTTACGTAACAAAGTCAAACGAAAGAGCAGAAGACTCAACCGAATCGAAGAGTCCGCCATTTTTGTTTTGACCTTTCAGTCGACCTTGCCACCAGTCTGCGCTGATTGGTCTGCAGTGTGCGCCACGTGCTTTCCTCTCGCGATTCCCTCGCCGATATGGAACATGCGATCGACGTGCTTTAGACGTGCTTTGAACCCGCGGACGAACACTCTGGGGACATACTACACGATGCGATTTCAACCGCACGACAAAAGCGTGTCATGAAAAGCATCGTCTGGCTTTGACTTCGGACTTAAAAGTGCGAGAGATGATTTGTAAGGAGGTCAACGCGGAAACCTTTGGCGCTGTCGCTACCGTTCACGGACATTGGGTCAAGGGCATGACCAATCGGTGACTGGTTCGTTTAGAGATTGCTTCACGTCCACAGAGACCGTACGGACTATCAGGGACGGGGTACCCAAGACGTACTTCTCTTCTGTCGCACAGCTACTGCGCTGTGAGATGATTTGCAAACTGAGTCTGTTTTTTTTTATAGTTACTAGAGGTAATTTAAGATACTGCGGCCGCAGAAATTACGCCTTCCCACTGTTCATAGCGGCTGCAGCAATCAGAGCGGTTGTCAAGTGCAGCAATAGACTCCTCTCTATCTTCTGGACAGAAAGCTGGCAAGCACGCAAAGCCAATGAGTCACGCTGGCGTAAAAAGTAGTCGATCAATCAAAATCGATCTCCTCTGCAAGTCCAGAGTAACCTGCGGTGACCCCGGTAGAACCAGAAGTAAGCACAGTGTCTGAACTGATTTGGCCCGGCGGTGAGGCGCGTTGGGGAAGAAGGAGAAGCAGGGGGACTCGGGTTCGATACCGCTTAGGTCCAGCTTTTGTCAATAGATGCTTTTTTTTTCTTTCTTCTTTTTGTTGTTGTTGTTGTTTGTTTGTTTGTTTGTTTGTTTGTTTGTTGTTGTTGTTTGTTTGTTTATGGACACTGTTTTGTGGCTTTGTCCAGAACAGTTAATGAAAAAAACATTGCATTTCATATAGTAATTCTGCCGCATCAGTCCTGTGTCATGCAGTTAAGTATATTCTTCCTCAGTTTCTTAGTCAGCAAAAACACAGCTACATACACACGACTCACATCACACTACACACACACAACAGCACAGCACACCACACACACACCACACACACACTCACACACACACACACACACACACACACACACCAACACACAACTGTCGCTCATTCACTCACTCTCACACACACACGACACCACACCCACACACACACACACACACACACACACACACACACACACCCCCACTCTCCTCTCTCTCTCTCTCCTCTCTCTTCTCTATTATATATACTATATATATCATTCTATAACAACATCCACACACACACACACACACACACACACACTATATCTATCTCTCTCTCTATCTCACACACACACACACACACACACACACACACACACACACACACACACACACACTCACACAGAGAGAGAGAGAGAGAGAGAGAGAGAGAGAGAGAGAGAGAGAAATCTACCACCTTCATTGACCTCTTTACCAGTAAACCACCAGGAGACCACCCGTGTGTATGTGTGTCAAAGAGAGTTGTCGCAGACGGGTTTCCGTGCCATTACCTGTTTGGAGCCAGACCAGAAACCCGTCACCTCTGTGGCGTTGAGGCTGAAAGGGCGTTACGCATGACTGGCCCTCACTCGGCGGCACGGCGCGAACGTCCTGTTGTGTGCAAGGTCCACAGGGACGGTGCACGTGCAGCACGGTTACGTGGTTAGGTCGCAAACTCCAAGCACTGGTTTACGGCATCCTTCCTCCAACCACTGCCGTAACTAATTACGCCATAGGTCTCGAAAAACTGTCGGCTAATGGACAGTTTTTCGTTGGTGCTAAAAAAATTAATAAATTATGGCAGGAAGTTTGTAGCAGTTAATAACTTGAGGTTTTACGCCCAGTCAACCACTACGGTTATAATTATGTAACAAACAACTCAGATTATTTCAGGCGTTTCTTTTATGAAGGCGGGGATAGCTCAGTGGTTAGAGCACCGGACTCGTGATTGAAAGGTCGCGCATTCGAATCCCTGCAGGAGCGACGGGAGAATTTTCGTCTTCATGGTCGACTTTCTGTGCTGACTCTTATTTCAGTATCCGTTCCACCCCCGTGTTACCGCAGTAGCACGTAAAAGATCCGGGTCATTCTGCCAAAAGCGCAGGTGGCAGGATACAGCTAAACACGCATACATCTTACGTATGTGGCTTTGCATGAAGTGACATGGTGCATGGTTGTATGGTGTACACAGAACATGCGCCGAGACGGCTACAGTCTCATGCGGCACCAGCCATGCCAGCGCTGTAAGTACACCACTTCGGTTGATATTAAAAAAAAAAAAAACGCGCTATAAAAAGCTAGTCACTCATGTAGAACCAAATGCGAACGCAGTGAGTCTGCTCAAGTGAGCGGAGAATAGTGATGTAAATTATAAGCGATCATCAATCAACCGATCAAAATAACCTCCCACGTTGCTTACGTTGCCAGCACAAGTTGGCCTAAGACCTAAATCGTTTGAATCGAGACGGAAGTCCTTTTTGTTTTTACTCGCGGAAGACTCGCCGCATGTTTACGCCCATGCTTGGACGCTACGTTGCTTCCACGGTCTTATTAGTACCCAAACTCCAAGCACTGGTTTACGACATCCTTCCTTCAACCACTGCCGTATTTAGTTACGCCATATAGGGTCCAGAAAACTGTCAGCTAACGAGCAATTTTTTGTTGGTGCTCAAACAGTAGCATGTTTGTTACAAGCAACTCAGATTATATCAGACGTTTGTTTCATAACTGACCATGTTGCTTACGCCAGCTCAAATAAAACCAAAATCGTTTGAATCGAGACGGAACTCTTTCTTTTACCCGGGGTGGATGCGTCTCGTGTTTACGTGAGTGCTTGGGCGCTAGGCTGCTTCCACAGTCTTATCAGTACCCAAACCTTTCGGATAGCACTGACAACGTCAATGGACAGCTTACGTGGAGATAAAGAGTGCCTCTTCAGTGGCGTAACCAATCCTGGCAGTTTAGAGGACGGTGCCGGAAAGCGATGCTCGGAGTGTGGCTCGGAGTGTGGGTCGGTCTGTGAGAGGTGGCGATGACGCCGGGAGAACGAGTCAGGGACTGAGTTGTTGGCGGCGGTGCTGCGGCTGGTGGTCGTTGTTGTTATTAGGCGTGTTTAAGGCCGAGATGTCACTGGACAGGTACTGGCGAGGACCGAGTTCCCAGGAGGTAGAGGACGGGAGGGGGTGGGGGTGGGGGTGGGGGGTGGGGGAGGACTTCATCTGATGCTACTCCGTAAGAGGGGAAGCTCTCTCTCTGTCTGTCTCTCTGCTGTGTGTCGCTGTAATTGTCATCAGGGACAAATTTATAAAACAACAACAACAACAACAACAACTTGTGCTTAAATCTTTATCCTTGTACAATAAAGTATTCTCTCTCTCTCTCTCTCTCTCTCTCTCTCTCTCTCTCTCTCTCTCTCTCTCTCTCTCTCTCCTCCCCCTCTCTCTCTCTCGCGCGCGCCCTCCTCATCAGTAGCTTAGCAAGGACTAGTTGTTAGGTTTTTGAGCGAACCTAAACTACAATCCTTGTAAAATAAAGTTTTCGAGTTCGAGTTCTCTCTCTCTCACACACACACACACACACACACACACACACACACACACACACACAGAGACACACACACACACACACACAGACACACACACAGACAAAAGGCCACACGAGTCCTCAGAATTAGAACGTGTTTTTCTAATTAAAAAAAAAAGCGGGGTGGGGGTGTGGGGTGGGGGTGGGGGGGGGGGGGGGGGGGGGTGGGGGGGTGGAGGGGGGGGGGAGAGGGTGCGGGGAGGGGGCGGGGGGCACGAGACACGTTCCGTTGCAATGAAACCAGGAAGCGGTCCTTGTTGTGAGGACAGGAAAAGCCAACTTGCGCAGCCAACATCTCATATTGGATCAGCCTTGCCAGCCACTATCGCGCGGCATCTTGGATCACCACTAAGTCATTGGGGCTCCCGGTGGTCTGCTCCCATCACTGACGATCTTGGCCGTGGACAAATTTGCTTTGTGTATACCACCCTCACGTCCCAGTCGTCTTCCAAACAACCAGCCAACACTCGCTGGACGGCTGAGACTGTCTCTTGAAAAACTCCTACGGATCGGGACTGAAGGATTCAGTTTGATTCTATACTGAAAAACTCTTACGGCACTTGACTGAAGGATTCAGGTTGATTTTACACTGAAAAGTTGATTTTGCACTGAAAAACTCCTACTGATCGGGACTAAAGAATTCAGTTTGATTCTACACTGAAAAGCTGATTGTACACTGGAAAACTCCTAAGGCACTTGACTAAAAGATTCAGTTTGATTCTACACTGAAAGGTTTGAAAAGTTGATTGTACATTGAAAATCTACAGCATTCGACTGAAAGATTCAGTTTGATTTTACACTAAAAAAACAAAACAAAAAACCCAACTACGTACGGCACTTGACTTGAAAGGTTCAGTCTGTTTCTACATTGAAAAAGTCCTACGGCACTTGTCTGAAGGGTTCAGTTTGATTCTACACTAAAAAACAAACTCTTACGGAACTTACAATACAATACAATAATACTTTATTAATCCTTAAAAAGGGAAATTCAGTTGTCTGCCTTTGACAAATAATAACAAGTACATAAAAACGTTAGTAATGACTATACAGTTTCACTCACTTAATTAGAATAAAAACTTAATAAAATCAAATGAATAAACAGTAAGAAGAAAGTACAGTCGCAATGAAGGATTCAGTTTGATTCTACACTGAAAAACAACTACGCCGTTTGACTGAAGAATTCAGATTGATTCTACACTGACAATTTCCTACGGCACTTGACTGAAGGATTCAAATTATTCTGCACTGAAAAGTTGATTCCACACTGAAATATTCCTAAGGCACTTGACTAAAAGATTCAGTTTGATTCTACACTAAAAAAAACAAAAAAAAACAAACAACAACAACAAAAACCTCCTATGTACGGCACTTGACTGAAAGGTTCAGTCTGATTCTACATTGAAAAAGTCCTACGGTACTTCACTCAAGGATTCAGTTTGATTCTACACTGACAAACTCCTACGGCACTTACAATACAATAAATAATACTTTATTAATCCTTAAAAAGGAAATTCATTTGTCTGCCTTTGACAAATAATAACAAGCACACCAAAACGTAAGTAAATACTATACAGTTTCACTTATTTAATTAGAATAAAAACTTAATAAAATCATTCTCTTTGAGATTTAAAAAAGACAAAATGAAGTGAATAAACAGGAAGAAGAAAATACAGTGGCAATGAAGGATTCAGTTTGATTCTACACTGAAAAGTTGATCCTACATTGAAAAATTCCTACGGCACTTGACTGAAAGATTCAGTTTGATTCTACTCTGAAAAATTACTGTATTTGACTGAAAGATTCAGTTTGATTCTACACTGAAAAGCTCCTACGGCACTTGACTGAAAGATTCAGTTTGATTCTACCCTGAAAACTTACTGTATCTGACTGAAGGATTCAGTTTGATTCTACACTGAAAAACTTCTACGGCACTTGTCTGAAGGATTCAGTTTGATTCTACACCGAAAAACTCCTACGTACGTCACTTGACTGAAGGATTCAGTTTGATTCTACACTAAAAAAAACTCCTACGTACGTCACTTGTCTGAAGGATTCAGTTTGATTCTACACCGAAAAACTCCTACGTACGTCACTTGACTGAAGGATTCAGTTTGATTAAGCTGCGTTGTAGAGTCGGTTCCTCCATGATCGGGTCTGTGCAGTATTACTATTATTAGGAAGAAAGAAAGAAGAAAGAACAGGGGCACACATACTCAGAAATTACGATCCCCCTGTTGAGAACCAGGAGCTATCCGAGGTTCCCTCATCTGAGCCTGGATCATGTCAGAATATCGCTTTGGGTGCTTTGCCTACGGCCAGGAATTTTGCCTGTCAAATGTTTGCTTTCCCGGTGGTGACTTAGTTTCATCCTCCTGTCTGCCAACACAAGTGCCCTTCCAACATGAAAGTGACGTGCTTCACGAACAGCGAAGCAGGCTCTCATCTGAGATTCAAATGAGGAATTGCTATATAACCGGTGACAATTCATAATTATAGACCAGCTGAACCTCTCTCTCCGTCTCCCTCTCTCTCTCTACCTCTGTCTGTCTTTTCTCTCTCTGTCTCTCTGTCTGTCTGTTCGCCCTGATATAACCGCACCGGTTGACTGGCCGTAAAACACCAACTTACTTACTTACTTACTGACTGTCTTTCTCTGTCTCTCTGTCTCTGTCTCTCTGTCTCTGTCTCTCTCTCTGTCTCTGTCTCTCTTTCTGTCTGTCTCTCTGTGCGTCTCTCTCCGTCTCTCTGTCTCTGTCTGTCTGTCTCTGTCTGTCTGTCTGTCTGTCAGTCTGTTTGTCTGTCTGTCTGTCTGTCTGTCTGTCTGTCTGTCTCTCTCTCTCTCTCTCTCTCTCTCTCTCTCTCTCTCTCTCTCTCTCTCTCTCTCTCTCTCTCTCTCTCTCAGCAATCTGACGGGAACTCGGGACTTACAACCGAAAAAGATAGTTGTCAAGCCAGCCTTCCACCCATACCCACAATTACCCCCACCCCTCCATCCGTGCCCACCATCTCTCCCAAACAAGATTAGCAAAGAGACAAGCAAAAGAGACCGCACTCTTTGGATCAACTCTCGCAGACTACCGAAACGCCACACAGTGGCTGATCGAGGAGCGTATCTTGGGAGGAAGGCGAATCCGATAGCAGAAGAAACGTAAAAGAGCGGAGAAAAGACACACGCAGCCAGACGCTCCAGCCGCAGAACGCCTATAATTATACCTACGTGCACCGGTAAGTATACTACGCCAAAATGTAGTTATACACGAAAAGCAGATCCATGGCTAGAGAAACGTTCCCTTCTGAAATTCTGGCAGTCGTCTTTGTTTCAAATTTGTTTCCCCTTGTAGCATGGCTGAATTGTAGAAACAGTACTTAAAAATCTTCGACATGAAGAAAATTCCCAAAGTAAGGTTTAATTTTGTGAAAAGTAGCACAGTTAAAGAACCACGACTCAACACAAACAGGTTCACTGATGACGAGATAATTATAATTATTAGCTGCAATCCAATAAGCGTCGAAATTACATTCATCTGAATGCCGCCTCAGGCTCAGATTATCGCACATTCGACCAGTCAGCACAGCTCCACACGATGACCTGATCGAACGCTTGTCAGGCAAGAGGCGGGACACAGAAGTCAGCACAGAATCCTCCGTTATGCTGACCCATGGCCAAACCTGTTGAGGCACCGGCAGACTCAATGACCATCCGTGTCGCAGCATGACCCAGTTTGAAATCAGCAAATCCACGAAGACGGGGGTTCGTGGCCGGTTGGCCAAGTCGCAGAACCGTCAGTCCAGTGGCCAAGGTTTCACTGCTGGTCCCACTTGTTCTTTCATAACCTCGATATTGCTCGCTGTCACAAGTTCTACATGACGACAGAGTACACGATCAACAAAAGAAAAAAGATCGTGACGGATATGATTACCCAGAAAATTCGCATGTGTGTTTTGTCCTAATAAAAATAGCAGAATCAACACACAAAGGAGTAAATTATGCTCGAAATAATACGTAGAACAAGTACAATAAAGACTTGAGTCGCCTACAGTAGCTCTCACCTGGCATGCGTGTAAAATGCAAGGTACATAAACTCCACCAGAGATACAACCTCAGTCTTTTTTCCCTAATAAATAGCCTTCTTTTAAACCTTTTCTGTGTTTGGATCTCGTCAGTCCAGTAGCCAGGGTTCAACTCCTGGACACAAAAAGCCAAGGACCGGTCCTTTCCAGTTCTTGAGTCAACATTTGTTCAGATTCGCACAGTCGACCTTGTCTGAGAAAGTACCACCACACCATCGATCGCCTGGAGGAGAGAGGCGTGGAAAGAGGAAGCGCTCGACGATCTTCTTTGAAAGGGCCGTCGCCAGTCAGACGAGCACTGGAACTGCTTCGTTGGGGAAACTTCTGAGAGACGGGGTGGAGCGCATATGGGCTTTTCCGAGCACACAGATACCACCTTGAACTGAACTGAACTGAACTGAACTGACCTGACCTGAACCGAACTGACCTGAACTCAGTCTCGCCGTCTTCGTGTGCGCAGCACACACTAAAACCGTTGCGCACGTTAAAGATCCTATCTCCACCTGTCGATAAGAGAAGGCCTAAAGGCCAGTGACATAGAAACACACAGGCAACAACACATGGTTGTCGCAAAATAGTCAAAATGACAGCTGTGGTTACTCGTTATGAAAGGAGAAGAACCAAGGCCTCTGATCACCTTATTTTTTACATCCTTAGATGAGTTACAACGCTAAACAACAGCTAAAGTGAGGCCAGACTTAAGAGACAGAAACCCCAGA
>JABMCL010003657.1:120000-125000 GCA_018857735.1 Alviniconcha marisindica | reverse complement strand
CACACAAGCAAGCAGCGGGTAAATACTTTGGCACGATGTTCAACAATCATTTGTCTCCAGCAAAAAAAGAAAAAGAAAAAAAAGAGGCTTCAAGCGAAGTGGCAACTGTCCCGCACAAAAGGTCACGTGACTGCCAGGTCGGAACGTGCATGTGTGAGACGTGAATAACGCCGATTTCCCTATCAACCGCGATTCTTGGACAGTTTCTTCGGGCGCTCTTCCAGTGCTCGACTCCTCAGGAACGCCGTGCCAAAGTGGATGTTCTGCAGAGATGGACATGGACTATTTTCACGTTTGGACAATCTTCTCATTCCACAAACGCTTGTGAGTGGACAGACGTTGTTCATCGTGCACCTGATTAGCCACTTAGTTCCCTGTCGAATAAATTGCTTCGTTGGTCCAACGTTGTTGCCGTATATTCTAGTTAGTAAACCATCATTGTCGACTGGCTGTAAAAATCCGGATATTTACCTACATCTTCATCTGTTATTAATGTTTTCTATCACCATCATCGAGATGTGTGTGTTCATGTGTGTGTATGTATGTGTGTCCGCGCGCGCGCGCGCGTGTGTGTGTGAGTGTGTGGGTGTGTGTATGTGTGTGTGTGTGTGTGTGTGTGTGTGTGTGTGTGTGTGTGTGTGTGTGTGTGTGTGTTGTGTGTGTGTGTGTGTGTTGTGTTGTGTGTGTGTGTGGGGTGTGTGTGTGTGTGTGTGTGTGTGTGTGTGTGTGTGTGGTGCGTGCGTGTGTGTGTGTGTGTGTGTGTGTGTGTGTGTGTGTGTGTGTGTGTGTGTGTGTGTGTGTGAGTGCATGTGTGATGTTGTATGTGTGTCGTGTGTGGTGTGTGTGTGTGTGTGTGTGTGTGTGTGTGTGTGTGTGTGTGTGTGTGTGTGTGTGTGTGTGTGTGTGTGTGTGTGTGTGTGTGTGTGTGTGTGTGTGTGTGAAAAACATTACTAGGTAAAGTCTGTGAAAGTTAATACAGATTCAGTTCCTGTAGCGGAGATAGCGGCCATCAATCCAATGTGGCTCTTCATGATCCGTGGCGGTTTTGAACTTTGACAATGTAGGTGGGGTGAATAACCAGCCAAGGCTGATGTTCTCGGAGACGATGATGATGGCGACGATTATGATAACAGTGGCTGTGTTGGTGGTGATGTTCTTTACCGATTAATTTTTAATCAGTATCTAAACACCCTGTGGGTACTTCTCTCCGACCGCAATGTCAACGTCACATCTAAATTCAAACGTATATGACCAGAGTATGCAGAGTAGGAAGAGTCAAAATCCCAAAACGATTCAAAACAGTAAGATGCAAGTTTTTTTCTTGGAAACTATGTGTTGTTCGTCGTTTTGGAGAGAGACAAAAAGGCCATTAAAAGCTCCCTGTACAAAAACAACAACAACAACGACAACAAACAAACAAACAAACAAACAAAACAAAACAAAAAAACACTCACCTAAATGTGCCACAGTCAAATATTATTACCGTATTAGAGTCGATGAAAACAAGCAAAAATATACGTCTTTTTTCCTCGCCTTCCATCTCATTTTTTTTTTTTTTTTGTGGTTTGTTCTTGTTTGTTTGTTTGTTTGTTTGGTTGGTTGGTTGGTTGGTTGGTTGGTTGGTTGGTTGTGGTTGGTTGGTTTGCTTTCTTCCTCAC
Source organism: Alviniconcha marisindica (assembly GCA_018857735.1). NCBI lineage: Eukaryota > Metazoa > Mollusca > Gastropoda > Provannidae > Alviniconcha > Alviniconcha marisindica. Next base: position 123,342 of record JABMCL010003657.1, on the reverse strand, counting down.
CTCTGTCCGCCTCTTGTTCCTTTTTAAAACAATATTTCTTCCTACCCCCAATTTCAAACGCATCCATTGAAATCACCGAACCTGTGTCGCCAATGGGTACATGTTAGAGGGGGGAGGGCAGTGGAAGAGGGGAGAGGTACGTGAATATTGTGAATATTATATTTCCCCATGCAAATAAAACCCACTTTTGATATTTAATCAGGCAGCGAATCCTTTCATGTCTCTTTAGCGCCATCTACGCGAATCAGCCCGGATCACTTTCAGCCTAATCCGCGCAAAACGCAAACATTGCGCTGTATGACTGGGACGGAGGCAAATAAGCCTCCACCGCATCAAAGTAAACATGGCGACGCAATCCAATCAAACCCTCGTCTTCTCACAAAACCCTGCCCCCTACCCCTCCCCCCTCTAATACCGCAGGATAACAAGGAGGGATAGACTTCTCGTCGCTGAGAGAGCTCAGGGTTGCATTGAAACAGCGTGGAGGATGGGATTTGGGGTCCTCAGAGTCTAGAGAAAGCTCCCATTCCCCCAGCAATGCGTCCGAAGGACCGGCAACTCAAAGGCAAGGTTCCTGCCGTTGTAATGTCATTTTCTAGGCAGCCTGCCTTGTATCCTCCGTCTTCCTACGAACATGTCTAGGTCAGAGGTCTTTTCCCGGGATGCCTGGAAGAGGAGATGAGTGGGAAGAAGGGGGGCGGGGCGGGGGAGGGGGGGGGGGGGGGGGGGGGGGGGGGGAGCGGGGGGGGGGGGGGGGGGGGGGACGACTTGAGGATTCTGGGATAGCTTGTTTAACTGCGGTTTTAGGGTGAGTGGGGTTATTTGGTATTTGATATTATTCGCTGTCCCAAATACATATCTCTTGGGGTTACTAGGTGTTTAATATGATTCACCGTCTTCACGCTCTCTCCCTCTCTCTCTCTCCCTCTCTCTCTCTCTCTCTCTCGCTCTCTCTTTCTTTCTTTCTCTCTCTGTCTCTCTCTCTCGCTCTGTCTGTCTGTCTGTCTGTCTGTCTGTCTGTCTGTCTGTCTTCCTCTCTCTTCTCTCTCACACACACACACACACACACACACACACACACACACATACCACACATCACACACCACACCACACACACACACCACACACACACACACACACCCCACCACCCCCACACACGACACACACACACACACACACACACACACACACGCCACATCGACAGTCATGCCCACCACGGGCAAACTTCGCACGCTGCTCGAAACAACTGACTGCAACACACACAGCACAGTTATCTACACAAGCGAAACAGGATCTAACACAAAGAACTGGAGATCGAATCGCTAGGGAAACAGCACGCACGAAGCGGAAAACAGTGGACTAGTCTAGAGATTTGGGGAAATAACTGTTTTGAGGTTTGATCTAATCAGTCTAGAGATGGATTGGGGAAATAACTGTTTTGAGGTTGGATCTGAATCAGTCTAGAGATTTGGGGAAATAACTGTTTTGAGGTTGGATCTGAATCAGTCTAGAGATTTGGGGAAATAACTGTTTTGAGGTTGGATCTCAATCAGTCTAGAGATTTGGGGAAATAACTGTTTTGAGGTTGGATCTCAATCAGTCTAGAGATTTGGGGAAATAACTGTTTTGAGGTTGGATCTGAATCAGTCTAGAGATTTGGGGAAATAACTGTGTTGAGGTTGGATCTCAATCAGTCTAGAGATTTGGGGAAATAACTGTTTTGAGGTTGGATCTCAATCAGTCTAGAGATTTGGGGAAATAACTGTTTTGAGGTTGGATCTGAATCAGTCTAGAGATTTGGGGAAATAACTGTTTTGAGGTTGGATCTCAATCAGTCTAGAGATTTGGGGAAATAACTGTTTTGAGGTTGGATCTCAATCAGTCTAGAGATTTGGGGAAATAACTGTTTTGAGGTTGGATCTGAATCAGTCTAGAGATTTGGGGAAATAACTGTTTTGAGGTTGGATCTGAATCAGTCTAGAGATTTGGGGAAATAACTGTTTTGAGGTTGGATCTGAATCAGTCTAGAGATTTGGGGAAATAACTGTTTTGAGGTTGGATCTGAATCAGTCTAGAGATTTGGGGAAATAACTGTTTTGAGGTTGGATCTGAATCAGTCTAGAGATTTGGGGAAATAACTGTTTTGAGGTTGGATCTGAATCAGTCTAGAGATTTGGGGAAATAACTGTTGAGGTTGGATCTGAATCAGTCTAGAGATCTGGGGAAATAACTGTTTGAGTTGGATCTGAATCAGTCTAGAGATTTGGGGAAATAACTGTTTGAGGTTGGATCTGAATCAGTCTAGAGATTTGGGGAAATAACTGTTTTGAGGTTGGATCTGAATCAGTCTAGAGATTTGGGGAAATAACTGTTTTGAGGTTGGATCTGAATCAGTCTAGAGATTTGGGGAAATAACTGTTTTGAGGTTGGATCTGAATCAGTCTAGAGATTTGGGGAAATAACTGTTTTGAGGTTGGATCTGAATCAGTCTAGAGATTTGGGGAAATAACTGTTTTGAGGTTGGATCTGAATCAGTCTAGAGATTTGGGGAAATAACTGTTTTGAGTGATCTGAACAGTCTAGAGATTTGGGGAAATAACTGTTTTGAGTTGATCTGAATCAGTCTAGAGATTTGGGGAAATAACTGTTTTGAGGTTGGATCTGAATCAGTCTAGAGATTTGGGGAAATAACTGTTTTGAGGTTGGATCTGAATCAGTCTAGAGATTTGGGGAAATAACTGTTTTGAGGTTGGATCTGAATCAGTCTAGAGATTTGGGGAAATAACTGTTTTGAGTGATCTGAACAGTCAGAGATTTGGGGAAATAACTGTTTTGAGTTGATCTGATCAGTCTAGAGATTTGGGGAAATAACTGTTTTGAGGTTTGATCTGAATCAGTCTAGAGATTTGGGGAAATAACTGTTTTGAGGTTGGATCTGAATCAGTCTAGAGATTTGGGGAAATAACTGTTTTGAGGTTTGATCTGAATCAGTCTAGAGATTTGGGGAAATAACTGTTTTGAGGTTTGATCTGAATCAGTCTAGAGATTTGGGGAAATAACTGTTTTGAGGTTTGATCTGAATCAGTCCAGAGAGGGTTGCAATCAGAGAGGAAGGGGAAGGTCATTCCGAGGGACCAAAGACAGAAAAGGCGCGGTAACCACTCTATCAGCGAAGAGTCTGGCACGTGGAACGTGGAGGCTGAGAGTTTCGTAGAGGTTCCCCTGTTATGTATAAACTAGGTCAGAAGATAACTCTGCAGTCTCCATCAGTCGCCAGAATTTCGGCATCTCCTATTATTTTCTGCCTGTCTGGTTCATGCGACTTCATTGTCTTCCCAAACA
>JABMCL010003657.1:107500-112500 GCA_018857735.1 Alviniconcha marisindica | reverse complement strand
GATTAATAAAGTATATTGTTATTGTTTTTGTTGTGTTATCTATCTATCTATCTATCTATCTATCTATATATATATATATATATATATATATATATATAATATATATATATATATATGCCCAGATAGATATATATGCCCAGCTGGCCATCACGTCACAACAACAACGGATTCTTCAGTATCAGGTCACTGAGAAATCTTGAAAGAAAACCGAAGATTTTTTAACACAATGTGGTGTTACTGCTTTGTGTGTGTGTATGTGTGTGTGTGTGTGTGTGTGTGTGTGTGTGTGTGTGAGTGTGAGTGTGTGTGTTGTTGTTGTTGTTTACCTTAAACAAAAAGGTACAGGAGAAGGTGCAGGTGGAGTTAGTAATCGGATGTTAACGTCTTTTTAGCCGCACACGGTCACATCAGGACAAAACACGAAGAACATGAAATCAGTTCTTAGCATCTGTTAACGGAAATCGCCCTTACAGGTCTCATGCTAACGGCGCCCCCCGTAGATTTGCGAAAAAATAACACTTTAAGACATTGGAAGCAGCGTTGCATTGAAGTATACACGTAAACATCAGACGCGTCCGCCCCGGGTAAAAACTTTTTTTTATTTTTATTTTGTTTCGAACGATTTTCCGGTTATTTTTGATGGCGTTAAGCATTGTGAGAGGTTATAAGAAGAAGAAAAAAACGCTGCCTTGTGTAATTTGTCTGTGTGGTAAGTCACTATAGTAGGCGTGTTGTCTATGTCATAATAAATAAGCATCGTGCTGTCTATGTCATAATAAACAAGGGTTCTTTTGAATCTTTTATGTGTTTGGTAAGTTACTACCATTTGAGCACCAGCCCAAAAACCACTTCAGAGGCCTATGACGTATTAACTACGGCAATGATCGCAGAAAGGATGTCGCTAACCGGCGCTTGCAGCTTGTGGAAGTCCTTGAAATGCTGACATGGACGGCCGTGGCTTAAAACAGAATTCGAGTTCACTGTTCTTTACGTCCACAGTGGGACTGAGAGAGCCCACGACGGCCGCCTCGACTTTCACACAGCTCCTGAACTCTGAAACAGAATTCTTCTTCAAATGCTGCTTTACGTCCACAGAGACCATTACTGGTATTAGGGACGGGAAGCCCAGGACGGCCACCTCGACTTTCACACAGTTCCCCTGAGCTCCGTTAAAATAGAAATAAAACGGCGACACATTTGCCACTAAACTATGCCTCTGACAGTGTTGCAGGACAGCTGAATAAGAGTGGGTTTTCTTTGTGCGTGCGTGCGTGCATGCTTGTGTGTGTGCGTGCTTGTGTGTGTGTGTACGCGCGCGCGCGCGCGCTGTGTGTGTGTGTGTGTGTGTGTGTGTGTGTGTGTGTGTGTGTGTGTGTGAGTGTGTGTGTGTGTGTGTGTGGAGGTGGGGAGTGCGTGTGTGATTTGTTTTTAAGTTATTTCCATAGTGTGTATTGTGATATTATACAACATCGTGAACACGGGGTGTAGTGTTACAAATGAGTCTATAATTAACTCGGTGCACGGCGTGCATGGGTGCACAGTGAAGATCCAACGGAGCGGAATACGGCCATAAAGAGTTATAGTACCGCAGGCCGATGCTGACTGACGTCAACACAAAACAATGTCCCTACACGACGCAGATGAATCAATAAAGCTGTCTGCGAGATATTCTAATCTTCTTCTTTATTTAATTTTTCCTTTTTCTTTTGTTCATCTTTTTTTTTACTGTGGGCGATGTTCAACAGGAGCAATTGGATACCTCGGGCATGTCATTTTGTAAACATGGGAACACTTCAATTTCGTTCGTAATTTTCGAAAATGGGAGCGGAACTCAGGGGAAGAAATGCCATTGGCTGTTGGCTTAGCAAAGACTTGGACAAGAATCAAGTAAATATGTCGAAAGATTGATTTTTTTTCTTTCTCTCCACATGATCAAATTGTTTTTCTAACAGACAGGCTTTAGCCACCAAGGGTCTATTAGAATAATTATGTACTACTTTCTTTAACTCGTATTTCCTTAATATGGGAGAAAGATGTCAACTTTTGGGTTTGAAATATCGACAAATATTAGCCCACGGGTGAACTGCTTGTTGAACTCCTATCCTATCACTGTTAATAAAATTATTACTAATATTTCTAAGCCGTAAATATCTTCATACTAATATAATAACATGCGCGCGCGCGCGTGTGTGTATGTGTGTCTGTGTGTGTGCGTGCGTGCGTGCGTGCGTGCCTGTGTGGGTGTGTGTGTGTGTGAGTGTGGAGGTGGGGGTGCGTGTTTGATTTTTTTTTTAAAGGAAGACTCTGCTCTACCGTGTAAATTAGATGTCACAAAATGCTACACGTTTTGTCCACACCTGATTCTACCGCTGTGTATCAGCGCCGCCCTGTCGACAGTCTGAAATCCCTGTGCGTACTGAGCCACTTTGCATCCAGCGATGCAAGCTTCGTTTCGCTTCCTTGACGGCCAGCTCTTCCCGAAAGGTTTCTGGCCAGCACCAGCTGAGATCCTAAGAGAAAGGAGCGCCTGCAGTCTATCCCACGCTTTAATATAATACGCACACACTCACGCCATCGACACACGAGGTAGCTCCTATACCTAAGGCTACCGACACTGTCTCAATGAACACACGAAAGAGCTCCTACACCTAACGCTATATAGACACTATTGCCATTGACACACGAGAGAGCTCCTACACCTAACGCTATATAGACACTATTGCCATTGACACACGAGAGAGCTCCTACACCTAACGCTATATAGACACTATTGCCATTGACACACGAGAGAGCTCCTATACCTAACACTATAGGCACTGTCTCAATGAACACACGAGGGAACTCCTATACTTAACGCTATAGACACTATCCATGATTACGCGAGTCAACTCCTACACCTAACGCTATATAGATACTGTCCATGAGCACACGAGGGAGCGCCTATACCTAAGGCTATGACTACTATCCATGAACACACGAGGGAGCGCCTATACCTAAGGCTATGACTACTATCCATGAACACACGAGGGAGCGCCTATACCTAAGGCTATGACTACTATCCATGAACACACGAGGGAGCGCCTATACCTAAGGCTATGACTACTATCCATGAACACACGAGGGAGCGCCTATACCTAAGGCTATGACTACTATCCATGAACACACGAGGGAGCGCCTATACCTAAGGCTATGACTACTATCCATGAACACACGAAGGAGCACCTATACCTAAGGCTATGACTACTATCCATGAACACACGAGAGAGCGCCTATACCTAAGGCTATGACTACTATCCATGAACACACGAGCATATAGGTTTAATTGTCTAACACCACAGTGTTGACACAGCAATGATTGCCGTTAAGATGTCAAACACGTGGAGGCACCTGGCTGTTTCAGTGATCACGGAGAGTAGGGTCACTTTGAAAGTAATAACAGAAATAATAATTACAATAATAACACACGGAATTCATAGAGCCTGTCCTATGGCTGAAAGCGCTAAGCAATGCAAACCGACTAACTACAGTTACATGGACATAGAGATTATCATCAATAATCATACTCTGTGAAGACACTAAACATCAACAAGTATTACATTTGATTCATTTTAACAATCTCATTCGTTCCCTCCGCTCCCTTACTTGTTCTTTCGTTTCCTGCTTGGAACACACACACACACACACACACACACACACACACACACACACACACACACACACACACACACACACACACACACACACACACACACACACACACACACACACACACACACACACACACTCACATACACACACATACATAACCCCCGCTACACACACACACACACACATACATAACCCCCGCTACACACACACACACACACACACACACACACACACACACACACACACACACACACACACACACACACGCAAATAACCAGCCATTCACGCACATACACACACGCTTGCTTGCGTACACGAGTGCACATCACAACACAAGTTAGTCTCCGGTCATCACAGGTTAGTACTGTTGAAAACAAAATGACTCATTAAACCCAATCATTTCCAACTTGCATCTCAGGCATACTGCTGCAAACAATTCAGTTAAAACTAGCCCCTAGACCTGAAACAGCAGACAAAAATACAGTGAATCAAACCTGGGATTCGATCGCGCAGTCACATTGCAGAACTTTGGGCTTCCAAACCAGATCCGCTATGCCCAGGTCAGACCCGCTCACATTTCTCAGTAAATGATATAATAGTCTAATCAATGACATCAGTTTCCTCCAGAAACTAATGATCGTCAATTATATCCTGCGCCCCTTTAAGCCCGCCCATAAGTAGAACGTCCTCGACTGGGGCGGATAAATTCAATTATCGCTGTTAAAAGCAAAAATCCATTTCCAGTTTGCCGAACGGATAAAAGAGGGAGAAAAAGAGTTCATTTTTTTCCCCTTCTCTCCTCAGGGGACATCATTCCCACCGATCGAAAATTTGCGGCCTAGTTATCGACCTTTTATAGTAATGGCCGGTGGTGTTTTGCGTTAAGCGACAAATTGAGGCCTTTATGACAGTCTTCAGCCAGGCTGGGGAGGGCTGGATGCAGGCGGGCGGAAGAATATGGTATATATATACAGCACGAGAGCGCAAAAAAAGAAAGAAAAGAGGAGAAGAAAGGAACAGGGCGACCGAAAGAGAGATGCGGAGGGAGGAAGAGAGGGATTTTTTTTTTGGGGGGGGGGGGGCAAATGGGGGGGCCCAAAGGGAGAGGGGAGGTCAAGACAGAGAGAGGAAGAGAGAGAGAGAGAGAAAGAAAGAAAAAAAACACTGAGGGCGGACGCCCAAGAGAGAGAGAGAAAAGGCGAGAAAGAGACAGAGAGAAAAGGCCACAAAGAGAAAGACAGAGGTACAGAGAGGAGGCCAAGAGAGAGACAGAGGCACAGAGAGACGGCGACCAAGAGACAGAGGCACAGAGAGGAGGCGGCCAAGAGAAAGAGAGACAGAGGTACAGAGGA